>NQII01000790.1:551620-647595 GCA_002778355.1 Clitarchus hookeri | reverse complement strand
TCGGGGGTACTGACAGGAGCTGGTAGATGTATTGTATCGTCCAGGTATTCCTTAAAGCCTGGCCAGTTCGCATTCTTATAATCTTTAACTTTACGAATTGGCATGTTGTCAGTTTCAGAATTATTAAACAACATGCGGACAGGATAATGGTCCGAAGCTAATTCATGAAGCACTTCTAATTCTAAGGTCAAATGAATGCCTTTTTTTTAAAGCATGATATCTAGTATATCGGGCCTCTGATTAATTCCTGGTTGAAAAGCAGGTTCGCTGGGCGCATTAATACAATAATTGTGTTGCCCCTGGTGTCTAAATAAACTATTCCCATTGGCTGTACGCGCGAGGCAGCCCCAAGCGGGATGTTTAGCATTTAAATCGCCAACAGCGAGTAAAACTGGTGAAGAATTTATTAATTCATTTAAATTTGTGCGTAAAAGCGTGCGTCCTGGCGGGCAGTAAACAGAATGAATTGAAACCTGTTGAATTCCTAGCTTTACTTTAATTCCCACTGCTTCTAGTTTATCTAGTTCAAGCAATTTAGCTGGAGAGCACGCNGTTGAATTCCTAGCTTTACTTTAATTCCCACTGCTTCTAGTTTATCTAGTTCAAGCAATTTAGCTGGAGAGCACGCGATAGTTACCACATAATTTTAATTATGAGGCGGTGGTATGACCAGGGATAGTGAACGATAACATTTAAATACTGGAATTGAAAATATAATTTAGGGGTGCAAATGCGTTATATTAATAGCAATTATAGGAACCTGGTGCCGAGAAATGAAATCTATCAGCTCGTGTTTCTTATTGCGAACGCCATGGGCGTTCCAATAAGCAATACTATTAATAATCTTAAAGCTATGAGAGGACAGAATGTTATTCTGTCCTCTAACAAACATCGGCGGCCTTAGGTACCATTAGAAGGGCGAACCCAAGCAGAGCCTGACATTTGTTGTCCTGGCTCTGAGTTGGGTCCGTCCAGATCGAGAGGAGAGTGAAGAGGCTCTCCAGCGACTTCAGAAGAGCTGGATTACCCTGGGCCTTCGGACACGCCTTTATTAAGTTAAATAA
Organism: Clitarchus hookeri; assembly: GCA_002778355.1. Lineage (NCBI taxonomy): Eukaryota > Metazoa > Arthropoda > Insecta > Phasmatodea > Phasmatidae > Clitarchus > Clitarchus hookeri. The sequence continues at coordinate 646,531 of NQII01000790.1, read as the reverse complement.
ATTCGATGTCTGGTCGACAGTGGAAGGAGGAGTTCCCGAACTGGCCGCACTGGCGTGGTCCGGGACGGAAGCTGGCCGCTGATTGGCCGGCACCTGATTGGGTGTTGCCTGAGCTGGAGAGGGATTAGCGGGGGGAGGCTGGACAGCTGGCTGCTGCTCGCGAGTGACAGCCTGCTGCGCAGGATATTTGCCCACCTTACGCCGAGTTTGGTGGCTCGCCTTACCCTTGTTAGTGACATACGGCTGGCGCCTAGTGCGCGGAGAGTTCGCGAGAACTGGATAGTCCAGTTCGTTGTATCCCAGCACACCATAGGGGTTATGCGTGGGTACAGGGCGGGCTTGTGCGTATTGAGGCGCGAAGTTTTGCACTTGAGTGCGGCTGGGCCCACGACCCTGAACAGTTTGCGACTGGTCAGGCTGTGGTTTAGCCCAGGGAGCAGGAGGAGCCCTATAATCTGCCCTGGGAGGTGGAGGAGGGAGCTGTGATGCTCTAGACTGCTGCTGGCGTTTCTTACGCTCATTAACAGGCAGGAAGCGCCACTTTTCCGCCTTATAGGCGGTGCAACTTCGTAAATTTGATGCATGGGAGCTTCCGCAGCCCACACAGCGTCTAAGGGAGAGATCGTCCTTGTTAGGCAAGGTGCAATCTATTGTNCTGGCGTTTCTTACGCTCATTAACAGGCAGGAAGCGCCACTTTTCCGCCTTATAGGCGGTGCAACTTCGGAAATTTGCTGCATGGGAGCTTCCGCAGCCCACACAGCGTCTAAGGGAGAGATCGTCCTTGTTAGGCAAGGTGCAATCTATTGTTCGATGTGCCTGGCCGCAGAGGCGGCAGCGAGCTGCGGCGCGGCACACCCTAGACGAGTGTCCGAAGCGCTGGCAGTTGCTACACTGCGGAGGCCATTCAGGACGCTGGAAATCTTCAACCCGAATGACCAGACCGCACAGTCCGCGAATCTGGTGGATGGAGCGCGACTTTTCGTCATTGGGCAGCTCCACAATAAACATGTGGAGAGGCTGCCTGTCACGAAGGGACAACTTGGGATGGATGTTTAACGGCTGGAACCCTAAGGCCTCCAGCTCTTCCCTTATAAAGTCGACAGGTAGCGACTTGTCCAGCCCTTTTTGGGCTACCTTGAGTGGAAGCTCGTTTCTGGGCGTCAGCACGCTGAAGCCGACTTTCAGCGACTCCAGGATGCGGATCGGTGACCTGTAGTCGTCAATTGACTTGGGCAGATACTGCACTCCCTGAGGCACCACCCGGTTTACAGTGGGCGCTTGCAGGTGCACACGAAAGAGGCGTACAACCCTTGTGTAATCACACTCTGAGGTGTGATACACAGTGNTGACTTGGGCAGATACTGCACTCCCTGAGGCACCACCCGGTTTACAGTGGGCGCTTGCAGGTGCACACGAAAGAGGCGTACAACCCTTGTGTAATCACACTCTGAGGTGTGATACACAGTGATTGGCCGCATATCAATCCGCTTTTCGGCGTGAGGAGGTGGCAGTACGCTCTGATTGGCCGGCCCAGCCGACGAATCCGCGTCCATTGCCTGGTGAGACGAAGGATGGCTTGCCGAGGCAGGCGAGGCAGCGAATTTGCGCTTCTTGCCTCCCTCCTCGGGCAGAGCTTCATAAACGGTCTCCAAAGAGTCCGCCATGTCGCCCGGAACTCCCCCTAAGGGGCCTGGGAATGAGAGAAAACTCTATAGATGAAAACTTAAGGCCTGGCTAACCTATAAAAATACAGCTCCCCACAAACTGGCCTCTCTGGCCGCTTCCCTTTACCGGAAACGCAGCTAGGAAAGGCCAATCGCTTGAGCCACTATTTAAATTAGCCCTAGCCAGGCAAAATTACCTTTTTTCCGAGTTCTGCTACAAGAACCCGAAACTGGAGTTGCAGTACTAGCAGTCCTCTTCTAACAAAAACTCAACTTGTTCGCACTGTGCACTGGGGCGAGAAGTAGCTCGCACTCGCACCGCAGCACTGCGACAATACAGCAATAACCTTTCACAGAAGTGGCAGTGGATGCGGGAGAGCGCAGAACGACCTCCTCACTCCAAGGCAGCAGCTAGAATGGTGGCCAACTCCCTGGCTCGCAGGCAATTCCCTCCACCATGCAACTCCCAGCTCTGTAAAGCGCCCCAAGCGGCAGCGAACCCAAACAAAAACAATAAGACATNGTCCCTCCACCATGCAACTCCCAGCTCTGTAAAGCGCCCCAAGCGGCAGCGAACCCAAACAAAAACAATAAGACATGTCTATCCTTACATGTTAATAGTACATACATAACAATATTTATTAAATTATATATATAATTACATAAATAGTATTAAGTATAATTTGGTGAATTCATTCCTAACAAACAATAATATTATACGTTTNATGCAACTCCCAGCTCTGTAAAGCGCCCCAAGCGGCAGCGAACCCAAACAAAAACAATAAAACATGTCTATCCTTACATGTTAATAGTACATACATAACAATATTTATTAAATTGTATATATAATTACATAAATAGTATTAANTCTATCCTTACATGTTAATAGTACATACATAACAATATTTATTAAATTGTATATATAATTACATAAATAGTATTAAGTATAATTTGGTGAATTCATTCCTAACAAACAATAATATTATACGTTTGGTATTTACAATTCCAAAGAGCTTCAAGTGGTTAATATAATCACTGGGGCGCAGCAGACGAATATGCAGTGAAGTATGTAAGTAAAAAAATAAAGANGCTTCAAGTGGTTAATATAATCACTGGGGCGCAGCAGACGAATATGCAGTGAAGTATGTAAGTAAAAAAATAAAGATGCACCACTCGTCGCCACACAAATGTGACGACACGTCGCACTAGGATGTGAAGAAAGCAGTGGCTTTACTGCAAGATTGGGGTGATTCTAAATGGACACCAAGAAGGAGATCACATCGGGCCTTCCCTGCCAGGAGTACTGCAGTCTGTGATTGTATTGAAGGTATGCGATTGACTCTTTCTTCTTATCTGAAGGATATGAAATATGTTCTCGACGTCAACTGGTATGGCGGTAGATGGAAGTAAAGATGCAGATGTAGTTCCAAGGCGCCAGGCCTTGATTTCGCACACGACAANACTGGTATGGCGGTAGATGGAAGTAAAGATGCAGATGTAGTTCCAAGGCGCCAGGCCTTGATTTCGCACACGACAACACGGCGAGCAGAAACTCTTACCAGGGTCGTTAGGTCCCCACGTGGCATAACAATTAACGCCGATACGCATTCTTCTGCTCTCTTGTTGGCAACAACAGGGCAGAAGAATACGCGCGCGCGTGTGTGTGTATCTGAACTACATGCAGTAAATGAAGCTACATCATCTGAGGGCCTNGGCAGAAGAATACGCGCGCGCGCGTGTGTGTATCTGAACTACATGCAGTAAATGAAGCTACATCATCTGAGGGCCTTAACAACCTGAACATTCTAGTGACAACATTTCCGGGAAAGCAACCTTGTATTACTAAAGTGACGACGAAGTTACGTGCAACAATACCGGGAACACGCAGCTGCAAGCACGTGCGTGTACAACAATCTGCCTATCGCTAGGCGAACACACAGTGTCACCTGCTACGACATAGTGCTGTCGGTGTCGCTGGGAACCTTTGTAANCTGCCTATCGCTAGGCGAACACACAGTGTCACCTGCTACGACATAGTGCTGTCGGTGTCGCTGGGAACCTTTGTAATAACACCGCTAATGTTATATAAGGTACGCATGTCGGGGGCGGCGTACAAACTAATGTAACTACCATCACAGCAAATAACTGTACACACGCCCGTGCCTCACGCAAGTGTCCAACCCTGAACTGCTCATACCGTAACCCGGCGTGCTACCGAATGAGCCACGATAGTTGGCAGTCGCTGGACCAATGAATTCTAGAAATCGAGGATAAACTTACATTGATGACTCCGACTACCGTGTTGGTTGTTGACGACCTTGACATTGACCCCAAAGACCCAAAAATCTAAAAATCGAGAATTCAGTAAGTGTTTAACCAAAATCCAATTGGGATTGAAGTGGAAGACTAATGGGGCAGGTCAGAGTCATTACGGAGGCCGACATCCCGTCGCTAGAACTGATCGAGAAAACTGTGCTCACCGGAAGAATTCGCCTTCGCCCGTGGAGTGTGTCGGCGGCCAAACTGCGGCTAGACTCTTCGCTACAGCTGACACCAGGCGATGAAGACGTTTGGCAACTATGTTTCCCCGCGGCTACCAGACCCCTCCCCCCNACAGCTGACACCAGGCGATGAAGACGTTTGGCAACTATGTTTCCCCGCGGCTACCAGACCCCTCCCCCCCTCATCAAGGTAAAACAAAAGGCAGAAACACTGCAATGGAGTCCATTCCCGTTCTCTTTCAGGGGCGGAANCTTCGCTACAGCTGACACCAGGCGATGAAGACGTTTGGCAACTATGTTTCCCCGCGGCTACCAGACCCCTCCCCCCTCATCTAGGTAAAACAAAAGGCAGAAACACTGCAATGGAGTCCATTGGGCAAGAGAAAGTCCCCGCCTTGAAGGAAGAAAGGACCAAAAAAAAAAAAAACGAAAACTGATTGCTAGCACGCATTCACGTAGTTATGTATTTTGCAGGTAGGTTGTGCCACTGTGCAGGGATAGTGTGCTTGTAAAGTACTGCCGATATTTATATCACACAATGTCACGATTTACTTTACATATAACTTATGATCCTTACGTATGTGGATTGACTGTGTTTGTATCTTCTCACAATATGCAATGTCATAATTATGTTTACTGTAAACCTACCCTAACGATATAAATAAAGCATTTCAAAACCGACTACGTACGACAGTCGAAACAGCCACTAGTACGGTTACAGTATATAATAATTGTTATTAAAGTGATGACATGTCTTGCAAAAAATATGTACCTTTATACGTAAACGAGAGAAGTTTACTGCCCAAATTAAAATGTGTGTCTAAATAAAATCTTTACTCGATTTCATAAGTTGAAATCGTAAAAATATCAAATAATATTTGCGAAAATTGTTTGATAACCGTGAACACGTCTACGTGTTTACGTTNTGAAATCGTAAAAATATCAAATAATATTTGCGAAAATTGTTTGATAACCGTGAACACGTCTACGTGTTTACGTTCCTGGCACCGCTTCACTCGATCACATGGGGTTTCATGGCTATCACTGGANGTTGAAATCGTAAAAATATCAAATAATATTTGCGAAAATTGTTTGATAACCGTGAACACGTCTACGTGTTTACGTTGCCGGCATCGCTTCACTCGATCACATGGGGTTTCATGGCTATCACTGGATTGCTCTTCAGATGCTCTTTCCAACCACATACGATTTTTGTATTTCGACTTGGCTTTTTGACGAGTATAGGCCGACATTGTGTTAAGTGTTCAATTTTTTTTTACTTTAAACTCATACAATTTCACCATAACCACGCCACACAAATGTCTTATACACTCAATCGATTGATCTCGACGAGAGCTGTTACAAAACAAGTAAATTATAACAAAATTACATAGAAAAGTAAAAATAATCGGAAATAAGCACACTTTAAAGAACGTAAAAATAAACCTATCGAAATAATATGAAAGCAAATTGTAGCTGATCTATTGTAAGGCCTTCTACTCAAGCTAAGCATAAATAAAATAACAAATATTTGTGACACAATCACTCAAATAGACACTGAACTATGAGAACGCAGGCGTTAACATTAAATACAACTTATCATTTACAGTGGTTTTGACCTGAATGTCCATCAGTTCTTCTTTATAATGATTTTAATTACAAAATATCGTTTCTCGCGTGTTAGTATTTGGTGCATTCTTCCACACGGATGCATAGCCGCACGCCGAGCGATGTGGCACACTGGCACCACTCTCAACTTACATTCTAGAGAGCAGAAGTTCGATTCCCGCTGCTGACGCTTTCATTTAGACTTTTCACGGCTTTCCAAAATTTCTCGAGAAGATTGCTGGGATGTTTGGTACCAGTTGCGGGTCGGGTACAATTAGTCTATTAACATTTTGTTTCTCTAAGGTGATTTTAATGTTAACTGTTTGATTTTAATGTTAAAAATAAATTCTTTCCTGATTCTGAGAAAGCATATTTGCCTTATCAGCCAGCTTATTAATATCTAATTGATTNATTAACATTTTGTTTCTCTAAGGTGATTTTAATGTTAACTGTTTGTTTACATGTCCAATTAATTTTAATTAAGGATTGCCTCCTGCTTGAATATTGAGTCAACTTAATACATCCAGCACACACTACCTGTCGAAAGTGTCGACAATTTAGCGTCCCGTTACCCAGTTGCCGGCTACTGACAGTTATATGCAAGAATATACCAAGCTGTAAATTGAATGATGTTTTTTTTAGACAGAATGCTAGCCATTTGGATAAAGACAATTGCCCAGTTTTTTTATTCATAATAATATACGAATATTACACTAACTATGACGGCCTGACAACCCACAGCTAACTAATCACCGACATCTTAAAGAAACTTCTGCGCTGATTCCGGCCTACCATCCTCCCTAGTCACTAATCTAGCAAAACTCAAATTGATGCTGGCCCAGTATCGTTTTAAAGACAAGACTAATTATAACAGGAAATATGCTTGTGTGATGTCTTCTTGTCCTACTACCTATCGGCAAGTGGGGAGAATATGCACGAATATAGCTATCTCCCTGTGGCATGACGTCTTTTTAAGAAAAATTGTTTAACTTAAGGATAAAGTCAATCTTCTAGGGTATTGTATATGAAAACGGATCAAATTCACTCTCATTATGTCGGACTATAACACGCAGACACATAATAACCGTCATCTTAAAAATAAATTCTTTCCTGATTCTGAGAAAGCATATTTGCCTTATCAGCCAGCTTATTAATATCTAATTGATTCTGCCCCAGAACAGTTAAAAAAAACCAGACTCTTTAAAACAATACATATATTTGTCTGATACATTTTTACCATGNATATGAAAACGGATCAAATTCACTCTCATTATGTCGGACTATAACACGCAGACACATAATAACCGTCATCTTAAAAATAAATTCTTTCCTGATTCTGAGAAAGCATATTTGCCTTATCAGCCAGCTTATTAATATCTAATTGATTCTGCCCCAGAACAGTTAAAAAAAACCAGACTCTTTAAAACAATACATATATTTGTCTGATACATTTTTACCATGTAAATTATCGCTGAGTATTGAGGATATGTAAGAAGATAGCTAGCTGTCAGTTTTGAGACAGATTGTTAGCCGCCCGNTGAGTATTGAGGATATGTAAGAAGATAGCTAGCTGTCAGTTTTGAGACAGATTGTTAGCCGCCCGGGTGTGGATAAGGACTCTGTCTGTATTTTGTAATGATATATGGATGTCACCGAAATTATCCGCACGACACTTAATATCTAGATATTAATNACTCTGTCTGTATTTTGTAATGATATATGGATGTCACCGAAATTATCCGCACGACACTTAATATCTAGATATTAATTTTACACCCACATCCATTATCTCACAGCAAAGTTATGAATATGATACGCATGTCATGGACGGAAAGGAAATGTCCAACTAAAAATGTATGAAACACTATATAATATAAGTGCATCATATATCCATACATTATCACAGTGTTGGTATTTGTAAATTACCATGTATGTTAAATAATAAACAAATATATTTAATGGATCTACAAACCAACATAACAAACCATGTTTAGTTTATATNCCATGTATGTTAAATAATAAACAAATATATTTAATGGATCTACAAACCAACATAACAAACCATGTTTAGTTTATATAAATGTAAAGGAATGATATTGATTTACAACGATGCAGTGTTTTCNAACCAACATAACAAACCATGTTTAGTTTATATAAATGTAAAGGAATGATATTGATTTACAACGATGCAGTGTTTTCCCAAAAATATTCTAATTTTATGTGTTACAAAAATCAGAAGTAATTCTTGATAAGGTAAATGAAGCCCCGTATATCGTATATAGCTTACATAAAATATTTACGAACGTACCTCTTTATTTTCATATCTCTAAATTGTATTTACATTTACACGAACATGTTTTATATAGACTTTAAATATATTTTGTNTTTATTTTCATATCTCTAAATTGTATTTACATTTACACGAACATGTTTTATATAGACTTTAAATATATTTTGTGAGTGTCATATATTTTATTCCAACAATTTATTCAGCTTCTGTAGTCACCTGGTAATACAGTTATTGCAGCCTCTGTAGTCACCTGGTAATACAGTTATAAATAAAGTTATTGCAGCCACTGAACTCACCTGGTAATACAGTTCTTGCAGCCTCTGTAGTCGCCTGGTAATACTGTTATTGCAGCTTCTGTAGTCACCTGTAATACAGTTATTAATAAAGTTATTGCAGCCACTGAACTCACCTGGTAATACCGTTATTGCAGCCTCTGTAGTCGCCTGGTAATACTGTTATTGCAGCCTCTGTAGTCACCTGGTAATACACTTATTGCAGCCTCCGTAGTAACCGGATAATACAGTTATTACAGCCTCTGTAGTCACCTGGTATTACATTTATTTCAGCCTCTGTAGTCACATGGTATTACAGTTATTTCAGCCTCTGTAGTCACCTGGTATTACAGTTATTTCAGCCTCTATAGTCACCTGGTAATACAGTTATTAATAAATTTATTGCAGCCACTGAACTCACCTGGTAATACAGTTATTGCAGCCTCTGTAGTCACCAGGTAATACAGTTATTGCAGCTTCTGTAGTCACCAGGTTATACAGTTATTTCAGCCTCTGTAGTCACCTGTAATACAGTTATTGCAGCTTCTGTAACACACCATCTCACAGGTAACTGCTACATTTGTACAATATATATGAAGTAGAAACCATGGGTATATAACATGCCTATATTTAAGTCTAATGATACGAAATTTTATTCGAGATAACTATAATATGCTGTCAGTCTTCATTGGGAAGTGAAGAGCTTATTTTTCTTGATGATATTGGTTTTCTTCAGGAGTTCTGTTTTCACATTAGGCCTGTATTGTTTGTGCACGTATTATACCTTAAAGTTCTTAAATAATTATGTGATTTCTGTTACATTANAACATTAGGCCTGTATTGTTTGTGCACGTATTATACCTTAAAGTTCTTAAATAATTATGTGATTTCTGTTACATTAATATTTCAAGTAGATAACCAACAAAGAAATAAATTAAATTTAAAAAAGAATTGTTTCTACGCAAGCCACAGAATAAATGAGTATTAAATAATCGGTGATTTCAAATTATTTATTACATTACCCCTAGTAATTATTTGTGTTTTTATATATTAACANAGTATTAAATAATCGGTGATTTCAAATTATTTATTACATTACCCCTAGTAATTATTTGTGTTTTTATATATTAACAATTACTTGATAGAATCAGCCAATTACGCATATAAGAGAATAATGAACTGTCGACTCATGGTTCTTGTGATCGCATCCCGTACTCAACAAACAACAGCTTTTTATATCATATAAGGAGCTCTAAAGCAGACAAAATTAGTATATGCAAAGAAAATATCATTCCTTAACATTGTAACTGGAAAAAAAGAGCTCATTTTGCATAGCCATACTGTTTATCGGAGTATATCCAGCTCTCACGGCGACATCTACAGACTCAGCATCTTGGCGACATCTTGTCTTCGCGGAGCCAGCATCTTGGCGACATCCAATCGCGACAGACCCGGCATAAGTTAGGAATCCGTTTGTTATCACACCGGTTCCAGTCAGGTGTGTTTTTGACACTGTCGGTAAACATTTAGCCGACCGTCCATATTTATCTTGCCCCGATCCCGGCATAATACACCGGGCCAGCTTCTGCTGGTCGAACTTAGTCGGCCTGCTATTACTGGCCTGGTTCTGGCCTGCTATTACTGGCCTGGTTCTGGTCTGCTATTACTGGCCTGGTTCTGGCCTGCTATTACTGACCTGGTTCTGGTCTGCTATTACTGGCCTGGTTCTGGCCTGTAAGTTTCGTGTATACTGGGTAATGTTTCGTGCACCTACCATTTTTAATAGAAGTATTCACTGAGAGTATATGTTTTGTCTTATTAACGCTTTTATTAATAATCCGACCACAAAAAAAATAATGTTTTTTGCTTGTGACGTCTTTGGTTTATCTCGTTTGCAACGTCTCTCCTTAAAGAGGCATTCTTGAATGCTTTCAAAAATTGCTTAAATATTTCGATTACCCATTGAAACTGTAATTATTGTTTCACTGCAATATCCTAAAGTTAAGGAAGCAGTATGAGCAGGAAAGAGGCAGAGCGTGTTAAGAAGATATTACAGCGCACTTCAATTAGATTTATGAGTGGTTAAAAATGCTTTTTTTTTAGCGAAATATCCAGAGTGACGCAATGATTTAAAGCGGTGGTAATTACTTCGCATTGCATGCTTTGTGATAGTTGACAGTGCAACACGAGGGCGAATATGACATTTTAATTTTCCTAGAATTTTGAGGTATATTTTGCAACGTTTGTGGAAGTTTGGAACAATTCTGATGATTTAAACAACCTGTCCCAGTAGTCAGATAAAACTTATGTTCATGAAGCCGGTGCATCTAAAACAAAACTAATAAATTTTGTACCGCTAGATTGCCTATGAATAAAGTAACATTGCAAATAAGGCACTTATTAGTACAAAGTTACTGATTTCGGAACAGTTAACTTAGTTGTTATATAATGCCTTTAGCAGAGACGTGAATAACATTAGTGAGAATGCTGACGGTTATTTATGTTAGTTATAATTTTAGTCAAAGCAACGTAATTTTCATTCCCCCCCCNCATTAGTGAGAATGCTGACGGTTATTTATGTTAGTTATAATTTTAGTCAAAGCAACGTAATTTTCATTCCCCCCCCTCCCCTTCATATTTTTAAATTCATGTTTTACCGGATTTTTATTACCAAGTTTATCCTTATAACAATTTAAATTACACATAATAGCAGTAATTATTTATTTCTTCTCAACTTATCAACGTAAATAATAAATTCTAATAAAATCAATTCAATTGACTATAGCCTCAGCATTGTCAAACTAATTTTAATTCTTCATAGTACTTCCAAAGTTTATTGCTAGTTGATTTGAGAAAGGTAATGACTTGCGGAATGCTTTAGTGTTTTACCTGTATTCATTCTCACGGTGTAGTGTTGTCTTGCAGGTATGTTTTATGNTGACTTGCGGAATGCTTTAGTGTTTTACCTGTATTCATTCTCAAGGTGTAGTGTTGTCTTGCAGGTATGTTTTATGGAATGTTGCTGAGTCGTTCTCAAACTGCACATGTTTTTATAGCTGAGCCAACCCACTCAAAATTATATATTTAGCTACATAAGTCTGCTGCTACCTATAGTTATAAATATGTTAAACAGATGAAAGTTTCCATAATAAATGTAATTGCCATTGCCTTGACGATGAGCATATGAAGTGCAGCGTCTAGTCATAGCTCGTTCTAATAGCAGCACGCGCGCTAGTATGTCTCATGAAGCGTTCATCTNCATGAAGTGCAGCGTCTAGTCATAGCTCGTTCTAATAGCAGCACGCGCGCTAGTATGTCTCATGAAGCGTTCATCTATTCTTGTTGTTATGTTCACAGACCCACCGCCGCCTTCCTATGNCTTGACGATGAGCACATGAAGTGCAGCGTCTAGTCATAGCTCGTTCTAATAGCAGCACGCGCGCTAGTATGTCTCACGAAGCGTTCATCTATTCTTGTTGTTATGTTCACAGACCGTGGCGGCGGAAGGATACGTGTGTTCATTCCTGAGTGAGGAGTTGTAGTTACGATTGTGAAGTCAGCCAGCACTGGTGGCCAGTGACAGTGGTTCTCACGCACTTCTGGCAGCGCCGTGAGCGACACTAGAATTACTACTGACAACAAGCTGTTTGCTGGACTTCGGGTGGTAAAGCAGCGCAGTGCATACGTGATTGAAGATATGCTTGCAAAAGATAAAGTTACACGTACAAAGTTAACATATTATTGCATGTAAAACTATCGTTTTAGACAATATACTGAGAAAAAGATATNAAGTTACACGTACAAAGTTAACATATTATTGCATGTAAAACTATCGTTTTAGACAATATACTGAGAAAAAGATATAGATATAAAGATATAAGAGATAGAAAAAGATATTCAAATAATATTAGTACCTTTTCTTTCTGTTATACGGGACTCTGGTTATTTTTATTAACATTATATTAAATANATATTCAAATAATATTAGTACCTTTTCTTTCTGTTATACGGGACTCTGGTTATTTTTATTAACATTATATTAAATATAGTTTGTAAGGCTAAATTTAAGACTGGAAATAATAACTGGATTTTATTTAATTATTTATTAATTTGGTGGTTGAACATTACAAAAATAATCAATGCACATAAAAGCATAAATATTTTCCAGCCGCTGATGCTNTATTAATTTGGTGGTTGAACATTACAAAAATAATCAATGCACATAAAAGCATAAATATTTTCCAGCCGCTGATGCTGTTTTCTTAACACTTGACCAGATCTGATGAACTGTCAGCAGAACTGGAAGAACCCAGGTACGGCGGACATAAGTCCGAGAGAGAAAGCGCATACTTCGTCGGCTATTGTGCATCTCTCAACAGCCATAACACGCCGAGGAGAGCTGCTCGACGTAACTCTTCACCTGAAATGTACATGTTTATTTAGCCTCGTCAATGTTTCNTAACACGCCGAGGAGAGCTGCTCGACGTAACTCTTCACCTGAAATGTACATGTTTATTTAGCCTCGTCAATGTTTCATGAAATTATTTCAGATCTAACATTATTTTCAAATATAGCAAAATAAAGTACATAATTTTTTTCGATATCTCCGTTCTGGTTTGTAAGATGAATTTTGCCAACAAATAATAAATATAAGAGAATGTGTTATTTAAATAGTTTTGTAATATTGCAGTCGAATTTTCAAATATCAAATTCTCAAATATTTACCCAAGTGCTTCAATAAACAACATAAATTTGAAAACTTCCACAAAGAATGGATTATTTACTATTTGTATAGGCCTAAGTTATTTCTTTCTAGAATATATTGTACATTAATGGCATTGTTTCCAATATTTTGGGTGCATGGATGTTTGTGTTCGCCAAAACAGTAGGGTAGACTGGGTACGGTTGTGCCAGGGTACGAAAGTGACAGTCGAAATATTAGCCAAAGTATACGGATTAGCGAGTTGTAACGGCGAAGGGAGAGGCTTGCATGTCTGAGCCCGCGTCACAGTATTGCGTCAGTCGCTGCGTACACTAGGAGAGACCCGCATTTGTTTGTGACAGTCGAAAGTAAGTATTTTTGTTTGATTTATTTTGATAATTGTTGTTACATATAAACAGATTGAGTATTAAGTGTTATTTATCTATATAACCTAAACATTAGTAAATAAAAANAATTGTTGTTACATATAAACAGATTGAGTATTAAGTGTTATTTATCTATATAACCTAAACATTAGTAAATAAAAAGCAGTGATTACATTGTTCATAGATTATTTCATTTTGGCATGGTGTTTGTTTTTATGTTTTTTTTTCACGCAACCCAACGGTTGTGACATTTTTTGTGGGTACGGTTGTGACATAAGTAAAAGTTGTGTTTTGTTGTTTTAGATGCCCAGACAACGCTCGCGGAAGACCGAAAGGGGGAGGCAAAACATTACTCAATACGAAAATGCATATATTGAAACAAAACGAGGTGTATCTCTGCGACAAGCAGCAGAAATGTTTCAAATTAATCGAATGTCCTTGTTCAGATACATTCGTAAACGTGATAGCGCCAGCACGGATGAGAATAGAAATGCTCGTGGTAATGTCAGCATGGGGTACATCGCTCACAATAAAGTGTCTTCGGAAGAACAAGAACAGCACCTGTCAAAATACTTAACACGTTCGGCGGACATTTATTTCGGCCTCTCTCCTAAAGAGGTGGGGAAGTTAGCTTTTGAGCTTACAAGTAAATATAATCTAAAACGACCAACTACATGGGTTGAGAATGAGATGGCTGGCGAGGAATGGTTGCTAAAGTGTCTTATTAGTTGTAAGTGATTAAAATGGGTATTTTATTAGTTTTTTTGCAAATATAATTTTGATATTTATGATGTTAATTAACATTTCTTTTATATTTTAATTATGCATAGTTATGCTAGTTTCTAGGTAAAACAAAAATTTTGAGACTCATTNCTTTTATATTTTAATTATGCATAGTTATGCTAGTTTCTAGGTAAAACAAAAATTTTGAGACTCATTGTAATGCGAGGACTGGTTTTAAGTGATTGAAGTGTTACCAAACATACTTTTTTCTGTTCCTTTTCTTTTCAAAATAATGTTATGTAATATTAATGCTAGAGTGTTGCATTAAAAGTGATTTCAGACCATTTCAGAGTATTATTAAACCCGTCACTTTCGACCCCAAGCACTGTCACAACGGCCCCTGGGGTGTGGTCGGTTGTGACATTTTCCCTTTTTTTTTAACTTGCTCCTGTGTGCAAACCATTATGTTTAGGGATAAAGTTTTAATTAATTATATGTAGGGTTATGTAGAAATTATACGAAAAATCACTTTTCGTTTAGCTAACTGGTATACATACAAAACTATGGCCGATCAAATGCAAAATGGCACAACCGTACCCAGTCTCCCATATGTGTCTGCTCTGTACACGGGATTCGAGGCAGAAACAAATCAATTAAGAAGTTATTTTCATCGAATGTACTTAATTCCATTAACTAACATGCTACTTATTATATTTTTTAAAATAGAGAAACGTGTAAAATTACAAGTGTGTTAATAGAAGGAAAACCATACGGTTGACATTTATTTCATTAATAGAAATACGTAATTTTTATCTTTGAAAGATGACCGTTAAAAATAATGGGCATTATAGCAATACCAAAAAAACGTTTACATAATAAACTCTCCTACAAATATATGTTATATATAAAATTGAATTAAATAAACTAACAAGTATCTATATACTTACATCACATTGCCAGTAAACCAGTATTTTATATAGTCTCCAATTTCAATATTTGTAACTTTAATTTATATTTTTGTCTTTGTCTGACACTGCCGTTTTTCTAAGAAGCCACAATAGTTGATGTACTTCTGACAAGAAGGGAAACGGCGAGATAAGGACTACCCCTATGTTCTTCTGAAAGCGGAAACCCGAAATTAAAGGGCGTTGCCAGAGACCTGTGTGCTTTCTCGAGGTACTACCAGCACCTCTGCATTTCTATTTCACGGTTGCTTCATATTTGTATCTCCTTTAACACAGGGCCANCTCGAGGTACTACCAGCACCTCTGCATTTCTATTTCACGGTTGCTTCATATTTGTATCTCCTTTAACACAGGGCCAAGGATTAGAAAGGTTCTTTCTCTTATTTTTTCCAGAAAGATTTTAGCAAAATATGCTAGCATTGTCTTGGTTATACTTCAAACCAGCCCAGAAAATTTGAAGATTTTACTGCAATTGAAATAGACTATGGAATTAAGTTTGCGACTAATTAAACTTCGGCTTCGTAGTTTTTGCNGATTTTACTGCAATTGAAATAGACTATGGAATTAAGTTTGCGACTAATTAAACTTCGGCTTCGTAGTTTTTGCAGCATCCCGTAGCGTAGCGTAATATTCGTACGTGGGAATGTCTGATATTGCANAAACTTCGGCTTCGTAGTTTTTGCAGCATCCCGTAGCGTAGCGTAATATTCGTACGTGGGAATGTCTGATATTGCACGTGCTCTTGACTAATTAGTCAAAAATGAATCCTAGGATTACTCACCACGGAAAATATAAGAATTCTGTAAAAATACCTTACTCATTTAAGGCTATTCTTTCATATTATCTCCGTATTTTCAATTTGAATGTACACCATTTTTAAAAACTTCAAAATCTTGAAAGTGTTCGAAAGACAGAATATTGACAATGTTTCACTCTGGTTGGATACGTGGATAGAAATAACGCAATAGTGTACAACCATACTACTATCTTACAAAAGAATCTTGATTGTTAACTGAACACTTTTNGGATAGAAATAACGCAATAGTGTACAACCATACTACTATCTTACAAAAGAATCTTGATTGTTAACTGAACACTTTTGAAAACAAACTTTGGAAAAAGTCACTGCACACTAACTTCCATACGACCAGTAAAGTTGGTGACGACGGAGGAAAAGTAGTTCCGTGTTTCTTTTTACTTTGAATTGAAACNACTTCCATACGACCAGTAAAGTTGGTGACGACGGAGGAAAAGTAGTTCCGTGTTTCTTTTTACTTTGAATTGAAACTATTTGATAAATATTTGTGAGTACTGATATTATTTTATTTTACTTCCTGTTTTTTAATGTATCTAAGTGTAAGAACCAGAAAATTAGTAAATTTCATAATTTTCTAATAATTCCACTGTTTCACTTGACCGATGAATGAATTAAGTGACAAGGTTCATGACATTGATAATTCTACATNCCACTATTTCACTTGACCGATGAATGAATTAAGTGACAAGGTTCATGACATTGATAATTCTACATATGGTGGAAGAATACACAACGTGCAAACAAATAGATCTTAAGCAGGCGAAAGTTTTCACGTGTCCAATGGTACGTAAGCCTATAAGCTGCCTATCCAAACTTAATGTTGTCCAAGTGAAACTTCACTGACACAGGCGGTATTGAGTTGAGATACTTGGTAGGTGCTTCACAGTGAGGTCTTAGGGGNGAAGAATACACAACGTGCATACAAATAGATCTTAAGCAGGGCTTTCAAAAGTGCACAGGTTACCATGCATAGCCTAGAAGCTGCCTATCCAAACTTAATGTTGTGCAAGTGAAACATCACTGACACAGGCGGTATTGAGTTGAGATACTTGGTAGGTGCTTCACAGTGAGGTCTTAGGTGATGGTGAGGGGGAAGCAAGGAAGATGGAGTAGCGCGGTAAACAAGAACCGGGGAGACGGGAGTACCCAAGGATACCCGCCGACCAATATACAATATGGTGTTCCCATGCACGTTCACCGATAAAAGTAATCACTGTTTATTGTTAGTTCTGAAGGACGTAGTTGCATGATTTATTTCCCACGCATCACAAAGTCGCAACTTTACCAAAGTCTCTACACGCTACAAGCATGTCAAAAGTCTTTTCTTTAATTTTCAGATATTTTACCAAATATAACTGATCAGAATACTGTCATGAGAAACAGGCTGTTGGTGTACTATGTTCTGAATCGCAGCTTCGCTTTTACAAGAATCAATCGAATCAAGATACACTCATTTGCAAAAGAAATTGATCACAACGAACGAACCGCGCGAGTACTAGGATAGTTGCTACGCACTATCGTGTGTCGAGCTGTACACACCTATTTGAGTCTAATGTTTTTGATTGCGCGGATCTGTCACCAAGGGACATACAAGTACTTCCAACATTCATAGCTGCAAGACACCGAATAAGGCCTTGGTAACATTGTGAGCCACAGAGCCAAGTCCAGNAGTACTTCCAACATTCATAGCTGCAAGACACCGAATAAGGCCTTGGTAACATTGTGAGCCACAGAGCCAAGTCCAGTGAACACGCGGCATGCCCCGACGGAGGATTCGACGACAAGCCTTTTACCAACTGGATGAGTTTGAGGAAGGCCTCATATTCTTCTTCCGAGATGCGGGTTCGAAGTTTCGGTGCATTGCTCGCCACTTTAACCGTTCTGCCTATACTGTGAGTCGATGAACCTGCGTCACACTTGTCCTACCATTACGCCCTTCAAGAAGACTCAGGTCGACTTGGTGGACCACCAGTAGGGACGATAGTTCCATCGTGCGACAGGCTGTACACACTCCACAGGCTTCGCTGCGCACCATCTAGGGACATGTCACGGCANGTTCCATCGTGCGACAGGCTGTACACACTCCACAGGCTTCGCTGCGCACCATCTAGGGACATGTCACGGCAGCTGGAGATACGGCTGTATGCACCAACACCATATCAAGACGGCTAGCAGAGCGGGATCTAGCGTCACGGCGTTTCTTACGACGTCTGCTATTACGACTTGAGATTCGCCAAGCATTTGTGACTTTCTGCCGGGAACGAGTAGCGTGGCAGCTTGAGGATTGGCNCTATTACGACTTGAGATTCGCCAAGCATTTGTGACTTTCTGCCGGGAACGAGTAGCGTGGCAGCTTGAGGATTGGCGACAAGTGGTGTTCGGCGAGGAATGACGGTTCTGTCTGGAAACAGACGACCGCAGAATTCGAACCTGGAAACTTCCTGGTCAGCGCTGTGATCCACTCTTCATTGTAGAGCGGCACATCGCCCTAACATGAGGTGCCATGGCGTTGGGTACCATTTCTTACGAATGCCGCATTCCACTGGTGGTGATTGAAGGAACCCTGCCTGACTCGGCGATACGTCCAGGAAATTCTGCGACCATGTGCACTCGCCTTCCTCGTGCACCTTGAAACCCCCATCTTCCAGCAGGATAATGCCTGCACTTACGCAGCACGGGTATGTCTGGCTTGCCTTCGTGATGCCAACATGCTTTTTTGGCCAGCGAGATCCCCAGACCTGTCACCCATCGAGAACGTTTGGGACCAGATCTGAGGGAAACTTTGGCCAGTGGCAACTATGGCGGATCTAGGGGGTCAGTTGCGCTAGCTGGGTAGGATCTTCCTCGAGAGTACATCCGACATCTGTATGCCTCCAAGCCTTACAGTATCGCCACCTGACTTTGAGCTACGAGTGGTACAACACTCTACTAAGGGCTTCCTGCAAGTATTGATCCCTTGCAATATATGCTTGGTGTGGTACAATATTGCGTTTTTATTCTGTGTACATAGTACATACAATCTCCTATTCTTGCAGCCACTTGCATGCCCTTGCGATGACACCTTCAGGTAATCAATTATTAACGTTTACTCACATAAAATATACATTCACGCAACAAGAATCAAGACATTCATAATGTTTTAGTGGTTTTTTTTATGCAGAAAATAGCGAATAACAAGCAACGTTACAACACTAATACCCGAAAGTACAAGCGATCTATTGAACAGGTGTCTTCGTGCAGCATACGAACGTATTCGTGATAGCAAACACACTGCACTGAATTGGACGTAATTAGCACGCAAGGCCTGGAAGTTGTGTTTTTCAAATCGATGATGTAAAACTTGCCAAGACTTGTTCTCGGAACCTGACAAGTTTGTGTTAGCAACACAAAATAATATGAAATAGTATTTACCCACATGCCCCAGTTGTATGGTTTTCAGGTTTGGTAGACCATTGGTGGACGTCCACTTAACACGTAGAAAGCTTAAAAACAATAAAGTACAATCCTGTATGACAGTGAAAGAAAACAGCTNGTGGACGTCCACTTAACACGTAGAAAGCTTAAAAACAATAAAGTACAATCCTGTATGACAGTGAAAGAAAACAGCTGAAGCAGGACTTGATTCTCACAATGTAAGAGAAAAATATTTTCATTATTCAATGAAAGAAGCGAATGAAGAACCCATTTGCTGANACTTGATTCTCACGATGTAAGAGAAAAATATTTTCATTATTCAATGAAAGAAGCGAATGAAGAACCCATTTGCTGATCTGTGAATGGATGCATGAGTAATGTTTGCCCTTAGCATCCCTCCCACTACATGAGATCTTTTATGTGCGTAGTTGCGGCCTATTCGCCTTATCCATTCCTGATATTTCAAAACTGGCAATTGTGTTAAATATCATGTGAAGAAGAGTGCCAAAGAAGTGTCATTCTTGCATCAGTATATTAAGGAGTGTTACTGGCCTTAATTTATTTGCGTATTTATGCCCCAGTGAACATAGAAAACACATATATATTTGGCCGTGTATGGGTCTGATTGCATCTGGAACCCTTAAAATTATTAAATAAATATTTTCTCAGAGTGGTTACTCTTACCTACATAGCGACCCAGCCATTGCAGCTTCCCAGAAATAAGATAGAATACACCCCTGGTAATTTTTCTAACCATAAATCATGCTAAGAAAAACGTCTCAGCTAAATGGCATCAAAACTCCGATAATTTTGTTCTTATAAGTAGTCAAAATTCACCAAGAAATATGAGAAAACATGTACTACCATCTGGCTTCAAATAATTCAGATATCATAGTGACAACATAGGCACTGTTGTGGTCCTTCCATCCATTAATANCTACCATCTGGCTTCAAATAATTCAGATATCATAGTGACAACATAGGCACTGTTGTGGTCCTTCCATCCATTAATATTCTTGTCAGTCATACATTCATTATGTTGCCATGTCAGTCACGATATCGTTGGCGTATGTTACTGTCATGACTTTTCCTCTTTATTAAATTGTTTTTGAAATGGGCACAGTGTCCTACTCAACACTGTACTCTACGTATCAGTAATACCCACACTCACAGTTTCTCCTAGACGCNAAATGGGCACAGTGTCCTACTCAACACTGTACTCTACGTATCAGTAATACCCACACTCACAGTTTCTCCTAGACGCTGGGAGTCGGCAACTCTTACCTCCTGAACGTCACAGCGCACTAAGAGTTGTCACGCCGGCCCAGCTGGTCGCCTTGTTCCACCCCACGTCGTGTGTTCTCCCCAACAACTCGCTCCACTCCCCGCGAGCAAGGAACAGCTCACATCCAGCGATGCACAGTGGCAACTATCCTCACATCCTTTCAACTCACAGTTCAGAATACGCACAAAATACAGACAGTGCCAACCCTATGGCTACAACAATTTACAATTTTAGTTTATAAAAATATGGCATTTTTATTTTTAACAAGTAAAATATGTACAAAATTTAGGCTATGATCATTTCAAAAAATTTACGCTTTTGATGCGTGACGTCATAACTTTCACAGTCCTTTAAAAAATGGCTAGTGTAATCAATGCCTCCCTAATTACCACAAATAATCATTATAATACATTAACAATGNGGTCCTTTAAAAAATGGCTAGTGTAATCAATGCCTCCCTAATTACCACAAATAATCATTATAATACATTAACAATGTCCGTATACTAACCAGTTAACACAAATGTACTAAAACAATTACAGACTATCTAGTCTTATTATTTACTAATTCTAAGATGTAAATGCTTGACGTTTGTAACAAGAGCCTTCTTTNATTACAGACTATCTAGTCTTATTATTTACTAATTCTAAGATGTAAATGCTTGACGTTTGTAACAAGAGCCTTCTTTATAACATTTTCATTAGGAGGGTTCTTTCGTAAACACTCGGAGGGCCCCAGAAATTNTTCTTTATAACATTTTCATTAGGAGGGTTCTTTCGTAAACACTCGGAGGGCCCCAGAAATTTACTATTATTATATGAACCACAAAGTTTTGACATATCATGGAACGTACATATTCTCCTATATTACTAACCTTACTTTACATAACGGCATACAACAATATGTCCAAACTTAAAATTTGAGACTTTCTATTTTGATTGTATTTGCGAAAAACATTTCCAGAGTTGCAATTCAATTTCAGTGAAACTTATTCCACAATTCTTCCAGCACACGGGTGCTGTAAGTGGCGGTGTTACCCGAATATTCAGTAGAAAACGCAGCAGAAGTCTAAAATAATTTTTTAACTCGGGATACACTCGGTAGCAGAATGAAAAGCATAGTTCTAACAACATTTTAAAGAGTTACCATTCATTCTAGTTTTGTTGTTTATAATGATCAAGAATGTTAAGGCGGCTCTGACATCTTTTTTGTATAATTTCGACGAGATGAAGGGAAGGATGGCATGGACTGGTCGTAGCATAATAAATCCCCCCAAAAAACCACATTTTTGAACATCTCAGATTCAAAATGCTNACTGGTCGTAGCATAATAAATCCCCCCAAAAAACCACATTTTTGAACATCTCAGATTCAAAATGCTCCGCGTTATCAGACACTCAAATTTCAGATTGCTTAGAAGTTCGCTAAGCTTTATCAACATGTCCTTTTGATATTGTTATTTGCCATAGAGAAAATATTAAAACAAATTTTCTTAACTTAGAAATTAAAATTAGCAGATCGTTACTCCCATTTTCAGATCTTAACAATTGCNTATGTCCTTTTGATATTGTTATTTACCACAGAGAAAACATTAAAACAAATTTTCTTAACTTAGAAATTAAAATTAGCAGATCGTTACTCCCATTTTCAGATCTTAACANCATTAAAACAAATTTTCTTAACTTAGAAATTAAAATTAGCAGATCGTTACTCCCATTTTCAGATCTTAACAATTGCTCCAATATATCCACAGAAACACGTTTCCATTGAATTGAGGGTACTTCCACAGTTTGATTGCGCAACATACTATGTAGTGTTTATCTAACTAACTCATATTCTTTGCATGCTCTTATATACACCAAAATTTCATTAAACGCAATAAACTTTTATTTATTTTTGAGTTTTAGGCATTTCTGAGCCACCTCACATTTATGAATAAAGTAGTTACTTTAGATATATTGGCCTCATTTATTACGGAACTTAGATCTAAAGCATTTGCGCTTTGTGCTCCTGAATATTATAAAATCACCTTTCAACTTCTTTTCAATGTAACATATTTACTTTATTAGTAATTTGTTGAGCATTTCAATCAATTTTTTTCATTCACGTGTATCTATACGCAATTCAGGAACTATGTCATAATGTCACATTCTAGTATCGGTACCTCGCACACTTTCTCGTTAGTTTGTATTTCGGCCCCAAATCTCTTCTCTCACTCACTCTTCATAATGGACTGTCATCTCTGCCACCTCGTGACACATTTCTTTCAGGCTTACAAACAACTCTTTTTTTCTTAACCGGTAAATCCAGCTCATTGCCATCATGAAACACAAGCCAAACACAGATTATACCAAATTGTAAAATCACGTGGCACATGAGGCGAGATCCCTTTTCACACACGTAATAAGGTGACAAATCANGATTATACCAAATTGTAAAATCACGTGGCACATGAGGCGAGATCCCTTTTCACACACGTAATAAGGTGACAAATCATACCAGCTTCTACAAATGAGAATTTCCGTACACAAATNCGAGATCCCTTTTCACACACGTAATAAGGTGACAAATCATACCAGCTTCTACAAATGAGAATTTCCGTACACAAATAACCAATTAATTAAAATATTAAGGGTCATGATATATCTACTACAGTTTTGACAAAGATTCAGTAAGGAAAATTTTTTAATATTATTTTTGTAACTATTTGAATTAATTATTTGAAATAAATTATGTAGATATGATTTACAATCTCCCTCAGATTATATAACGAATAACCACTACTGTTAACCTAATTTTTAAACGTTACGTTTGCATGTTGGTTTCGTTGATATTAATATTTAATTTACGTAAATCACATTTTCAATAGCTTTGTCGATGTATAAATTTTCGGGCATGACTACATTAAAAACTATAGCTTCTGATTTGTGATGTCATACACTTCACAACTGCTAAGGCAATTTAGGAATAAACATGCTAAAAATGCCTTATATTTATAATTAAAAAATTCTCTTCCTACAATGCAAAATCAAACGTTTTTGGGTCATATGCATTAATATTATAAACATGTAGAACAATTTAATCAAGAGAGAAACAATCTTTAATAATATTCATTAAAATACGTTTAAGGAGGGACACTATCAAAAATACCTTGTTTTGATATAAATTTTGGCGTAAAGAAAAAACAAAGAAATAATTATGACAAGAAATAAATTCAANAAAAATACCTTGTTTTGATATAAATTTTGGCGTAAAGAAAAAACAAAGAAATAATTATGACAAGAAATAAATTCAAACCTATTTTTAATGAATAAAGATTACACAAAATTAAAATATGGCAAATCGGCTTCTTCGGTATTATTCATCTATNAAACCTATTTTTAATGAATAAAGATTACACAAAATTAAAATATGGCAAATCGGCTTCTTCGGTATTATTCATCTATTCCCAGTATGCCTAAAACATAACAAGCAGATCATGATTATCCGTTCACATATCAACAATTGCAGCACAAAATTTCTTAGAAAATGTTTTTTGGTCAATTTCCCAAGGAAGTAATCGGGATACAATTTATATGTACATTAAAAATTCTAACAGTTCAGGTAAAACGAGTGTATCTGTTATAATAAATAAATTAATACATTATGTATACAATATATTAATTGGCACAGTCAATTAGAATTACGCAAACGAAATTAAAAGTCCTTGCAGAATTATTTTGTGGCTCTTCAAAAATAACTTAAACCAGTACAATGCTTATTATATATTCAACTGTCATTGTGGGTCAAATAAAGCATATTTGAGATAATGTTTTAGAAAATATATAATAGTAGTTGTACTTTACCTTGATGCAGTAACTTTTGACGACAACATAATCAAAGGGGGAAAGAAAGAACAATTTATTCCATACATTGTATTAAATGCACCGAATTGAGGCAGGCAAAAACTGTTTTTATTATTAATGCAATTATATTTCCTCTATTCTCTATTTAAAAATGTAAAAAAATTTTACGCTGTGCAACATTACCGAAGATTATTAAAAAAAATACTATTTTATAATACTAAATTTACAATGTAGAAAGATTTTTGGGTGAAATATGTTTAAATTAAAGAAAGACGTTTTAAGTAAAAGCACGCAAATCAAATACATTTGATGAGTATTGCAAAATTAACAATATAAATATAAGTGGAAAAAAGCAAGAAACTTACCACAAATCATACATACTTAAATGTATACAAACATTGACATATATATATATATANAAAAAAGCAAGAAACTTACCACAAATCATACATACTTAAATGTATACAAACATTGACATATATATATATATATATATAAACATACACAAATTTGCAGTTCTAATTTACGAAGACTAACAAGAAAAACAATATGATNATATATATATATATAAACATACACAAATTTGCAGTTCTAATTTACGAAGACTAACAAGAAAAACAATATGATTTATTGTAATATTGCAACGTTCAATTAGGTTCCAATAATTTGCCTTGAAGGTACAAAATTCGCTTCGAAAGTATTCCTGGAAGGTAAAAATATTTTACTTGGGTCAATTGACAACAGGGCATCATGAACCACAATAACTTTAAGAAGCAACGATAGAGGGCAGTAAAAAACAAAAAACTCCACTACACCTCAAGAAGCAGTATAAGCTACTCTACTACCTCGCATACTAAGGCACATACTTATGTTAAGAAGCACCACTTGGCAGTAATGATATTAGATTACACACTATTATGAACTGAATTATCACATATTTGGGAGTACTGGAAAATACAACACCTACCACAAACCCCGCAACAAATGCTCGTAATATGGAGAAAACTTCCAGCAGTCGCAAACACTAACTCAGACGAGAAGCGATTTCACTTCTATTTGCACAGTCTTCAGTTAGAACTGCAGCATTTTTGTAGAAGATACCGCTCAAAGCAACTACACACTTTTAACCAAACTACTTTACGAAACCTCAACTAGACGTTGATGTTACTGGCACGCGTCCTTCTCCATAGCTGAGCTCCAGGGCAGTCCTGCTGCATGGCTACTCAACAGCACTACTACTCACACACGACTCCTCAGCAGACATACAGCCAGCTACTCACCATCTATACTGAAACACCACTCGGCAAGGAACTAGAATACAAACTTGAACAAGGTAGACAATGGTAGAACAACATTATACAAGCACTGTCTTACAAGGTAACTTACAAACATATGTTATTATTACAAAGAAAAATATTCAAATACTTCTATACAACAAATAAGTCATTTGGTAATCACAATTACCTACATTTAAGGGGCCAGTTATGCTGGCCACTACCTTTATGACCAATGGCGGTGCCAGAAATGTTAATGCATTTCAGCGTTACAGTCTAGTTCGATTCCGATCCGCCTGCTGTCTCCTTGGGACTTGTGTCTACTCGAAGTGAAATAGGACTAGTGAGACAGTATTTGCTGTTAGATGTTGTAAAAAAGGAGTGTTTTTCTTTCGTATTGATGCTATGATTGCTATGTCGTTTGGAATATATTTTGGAAATTCTGAAATATATAAGATTTTCGTACAGGGTTTTTTGTACTTCAAATGTGATTACGCTGTAATGATAGCGAATGTTGTCTTGTAAACGAATAGTTTATTTTAAAACTTTGTTGGCAACTCAACCATACACGCAGGTGTTTTTAAAATTCTTGACATTAATGTGTAATTTATAAAAGTATTTTACCACACATGACTTTATACGTGGAACAACTGTTGCCGGCCGTGTTTGGGCGTAGTCACTTTCCAGTTCCTGCCGTCCGATGTAATTCACGATGCGTTGTTGAACTTGTACATCCAGGTATTCATCATGAAACAAAACACACTAAAATCAAACTCATGATAAATGTAAGCAGCGTGGTGCAGTTTGGTTGTGCGCCTGCTGCAAGGGATATGTAGCCAGCTCCGGATTAAAAAGACAAAGATACACACTAGATGTTACATTTTACCAACGGTAACGCATTATCATATTTTGAAACTATTAATCACATAGCAGGAGCATAATCAAAATAATACACATTGTTTCGGCATTAATGATGATGTGTAGAACAAACAAAGACAAAATTATTACAAGATGTACTTAATAACCCTTGTTTGGTTACCAAAGAATATAAACATTAAAGAGTGGAGAATATATTTATTTTGTATTTTTCATCTAATCCCAGTAAGTATAAACCCTAACAAAGATAGTATTTCATCCATACACCTATAAGTTACTATGGCACAAAATATCATAGAAAAAAGATTTTGGGTCAATCTTTCTAAGAAATAATTGACACATGTTCTACCATAAATAAAAGGTCCTACAATTCGCTAACAATTAAAGTAGAAAGACTTNCTAAGAAATAATTGACACATGTTCTACCATAAATAAAAGGTCCTACAATTCGCTAACAATTAAAGTAGAAAGACTTTAAAAATTATAAAATATAAGTATATAACTTAAACAATGAAGATATTTAAACAAAAGCAATCAGGTTTACCCTATTCCATTAAAGATGGCTCTTTTGATTTATTCTGTAGCCATTAAACGATAATNAACAAAAGCAATCAGGTTTACCCTATTCCATTAAAGATGGCTCTTTTGATTTATTCTGTAGCCATTAAACGATAATAAAAAAAGAGTGAAACGCATATTTAACATTCAACTGTCATTGTAGGAAAATTAATTCACAATTGTGAGAATGTTAAGAAACAGAGGCACGTTATAACTATTTTGCCGTATTTTGGTGCAGTTACTTTAAGTCACAACGTAGTCAAAGTGGAAAATCAAGAAGCGCTGATACTAATCAATCCATCATACACATAAAATTACAACTTTCCAAAAAATTTCCATATCAATAGAGCAATTACATTTTCTAAATGCTGTATTTAAAATTGTACAAACGATTTATATTATGTATCTTTGCCAATTATCATTTAAGAAACTACAAAGTTAACACAACACAATATTACGCATTCATTTTGTATTAAAGGTTTAATGTATATACAGTCAAGAACATAATTACTTTGCATTTGTATGGTTGTGTAACATTAAGTAAAAACATAATTTAAATGGAACATTGCAATAAACTAGCCAATCAAGCATATCTATATATTATCCTTATCTATAATAAGAGACCAGAAACATTCGCGAGTTCAACGTTCTGCAGGCTAGACTCTACAGTCTTATGTACAAATAACAAATATGCCGATATCAACTGTACATTGGTTGTCTGCTGTCACAGTGGAAGGCGACAATTGGACACAGTTCTCCAGGAGATGCCAACCACTGTGTGGACCAATGGCTTAAGTTATATAAGCGCACGTGTTTTGAATTCTAGTTTGTCCCAAAATGGATCCATGAATTCTTCAGGTCTCTACCTACATATAATGTTAAATTTTTTTTTTTACTTTTTCTGTGGTTATTATGCATTGCCTCATAATTTATATTACAAACAATTACTTACTGTTGAAAAATAATTTGATAAACAATTGAATTAATGTTTTTTTAAAATAAAAAACAGAAATATGTTATATAGCTGTGTCAATGCATACTACTAGCACATATGCTCCAAGCAATATGAAGAAGAATATATGCAAACACAAGAAACCAAGGCACACATTAAAAGTAAAAAAAAAAAAAATTCCTCAAGAACAGCACGTAACTATAAAGTCACAAATAATCATTAAAAAACCGCTGAAAAANAAAAAAAAAAAAAATTCCTCAAGAACAGCACGTAACTATAAAGTCACAAATAATCATTAAAAAACCGCTGAAAAAAAAAGAATCATTAACTATAACCAAACAAAAATATTTAAAGAATATTAAGCTGGAGTTATGTGTATAAAAATAAATTCCTTTTAGTTAATAAACAAAGTCGTGTAAGTTTCTTAATGTATTAATTAANTGGAGTTATGTGTATAAAAATAAATTCCTTTTAGTTAATAAACAAAGTCGTGTAAGTTTCTTAATGTATTAATTAATGAATAAAATTAATTTATCATTTTCTTTATAAAACTGTGAAATCTACTTATTATGATAATATATATTTATTATAACAAGGTGTTAATAAGGACGTCCAAAATTTGCGTTATTTTGTGGCTGCAGAATAAACTCCAATATGCCGTATGTCCGTTTGACTTCTATCATTGGCTGACAATTTCTGTGGCAAATCNTGGCTGCAGAATAAACTCCAATATGCCGTATGTCCGTTTGACTTCTATCATTGGCTGACAATTTCTGTGGCAAATCCCATGGTTGAATTTAGCCAATAACAGCTCAGCGGTTGATAAACCAATCTGCAGTTGGTAAACGACGCCAAATAGTTGCCAGTAGCCAATGAAATCACGAATTGCTCTCAAGCAGGTATAGTGCAGTTATGTCAAGCATATTACTAAATAATAACACGAATTTTGCACGTTTCTAAGTAATAAGTCTTCAATTTATAATTTTAACTTTAAGAGTTTTATGAAGAACAATATTTGAAATTTAATTATTAAACATATTCATAACGATTAAGTTGTAATAATTTTCAGTTAAAGCACTTTCTGCACATTTAATTAATAATTATGTAGCTATAAGTTTTAAAAAATAATCCATCTATATATTTCTATTAAAATTGCTCTTTATATTAATTTTTGACCTGATATTGTAGGCGTATTAGGCAAAAATATGGGATTTAAAAATTGTTGTTCATATATTGATTAATATAACGTAGCTTATTTTGAACTTGAATTAGAATAGCCATTCTTCTCAGTATCATATGTTTCTAATCTATGTAATTTATTTCTTGCAATATTAATATTGTTTGTTTTAATGACCAGGATATTTAAATAATTGCTATTTTCTACTACAAAACCTTTTGTTTATTTCTCGTTAAATGATATATTTAGGCCGCTATTAACTCTTACAATGTTTAATTTTGAATTATTTTTTATCATGCTAAATGACTATAATATTTCCGAAATTACCTCTTTTCTCCCAAAATTACCACTTTTCTCTATATTTTTTAAACCATATGTTCAAATATGTTTTATTTTAATTATTTTGATTATATTCGTGCCATTGTTCTTAATATTTTGTTGTTAACTTAATAAAATTTTTTTAAAAAATTTTTATGAAATATTCTGGTTGAGCTGTATTCTGGAATTGATTCTCCCTCAAAATAAATATCTTTCGGTGACGAAATTAATGTTAATTTAATAAAACAAATGATTTTAATGCAATAATTACATGTTTCCCGATATTATTTTAACTATATTACCTCACTTATGAATTAATTATAAAACTTTTTTTTACTGTTTCATAATTATCATAATAAGCTTTTTATAGTTTATATATTTTTCAGTAAGTTTTGTTATTCAATAGAATAGATTTTTGTTTTATTCGTTTACAGCAATAAAGTTAAAAATATTGTAATATTTTTTATATTATATAATTGTTCNAATAGATTTTTGTTTTATTCGTTTACAGCAATAAAGTTAAAAATATTGTAATATTTTTTATATTATATAATTGTTCTAACAAAATTATTTAAACTTTCGCGTGACAAACTTTTCTACCAACTACTCTAGCTAGAGGAAATTTAATACTTATAGCAATAATATTAAGTTTTCAGTTTATATTCGAGAAGATTTCGATTTCATAATTATACGCATGTTTATATANCTTATAGCAATAATATTAAGTTTTCAGTTTATATTCGAGAAGATTTCGATTTCATAATTATACGCATGTTTATATAAAATTTTGATTCACTAAATTAAATAAATTTAAACTATGTCGAGGTAAATAACAGTAATATAAGAATTTTTTCTCTTAATGATTTTCCAGAGGATAATTTCAAACTTGGTCGAAGATCTCAAGATAACACATGGTATTTATTTACATTACATTTGTACTATTCGTGAATAAGTAAATANAACTTGGTCGAAGATCTCAAGATAACACATGGTATTTATTTACATTACATTTGTACTATTCGTGAATAAGTAAATAAGTAAAGTTTTATAAAAAATGGGTGGACTCTTACACATTTTTGTTTTTGTTTTTGCTTTGGGTGTAAAAGAATTGACTAACATTCAAAATTGTAGACGTAGTGAATACGAGAATTATAAGAAATCATGCAAAGTAACAAAAAATAATTAACCGAATTACATGTTTTGCTATTAAACTTCGTAATTCGTGTATATGCGAGTATTACAAGTTACATGGACATTATCAAACCTCATGTGTATTGAATTAATTGTGAAAGCATAGGTAACTCAATTGACTTTTTAATCATCCCAACCTTAGTGGTTGTAACTCAATGGTGTAAATACGCAAGCCAATTTTATCATTTTACTTTAATTGAGTTGTTTGCCCATGTAAGTATGACTTACGTGAATGCTCACTTCTGTGGCTTCCGTAAACGTTGGTACATCTCACTACTATATCGTAATGTTATGTATCTGCAAAAAAAGAGTTTGGAATTTATGTGCATTGCATCTCATATATGTCGAAATAATAGTTTATGGCTATGGACAATTTATGATTTTGATTAACTTTGTATAACGTTTTTGAACTGACATGCCTTTGAAAACTTTTAGTTGAATGAACTATGTCTGCAGACAAGACGTGAATTACACACATCTTGGAGTGCCAATATTGTTTCCAGTTAAGTTGCCTCGTGCTTTTACTACAGACTTTCATTTATGCCAAATCGTGTTCCTGTAATGTTATTTAAAAATTTCCTAAACTTATACATTTGATTACTAGTTATTATATTAGAACATTGTCATAGTGAGTTATCGTCGTACAATGGAAGTTAGATGTTTACGGTTTACTTGGACTCCAACGACAGTATGACTACCAGAAATGTAAATAAAGTCATCCGAGTGTAAGANAGATGTTTACGGTTTACTTGGACTCCGACGACAGTATGACTACCAGAAATGTAAATAAAGTCATCCGAGTGTAAGACCTGTGCTAACGAGCCTGGAGTTATTGTTTTCACGATAATAACACTAACAAGAGAATGTGTGGTAGGAACAGGGTGGGAAATTAAGATATTTCATTAGTACGCCAAAATGTTAAAACTGCGGATGGTGAAAGCAAACTTCCACCTATTAGGGAATGAAATTACATCATCTATNGGTACGCCAAAATGTTAAAACTGCGGATGGTGAAAGCAAACTTCCACCTATTAGGGAATGAAATTACATCATCTATATGCAGAAGATGCATACAATGCCAAGAAAAGGGATAAAGCTCTTGCCAATCAGAAGACGCGTATCGTGTGTTTGCGTTANCAGAAGATGCATACAATGCCAAGAAAAGGGATAAAGCTCTTGCCAATCAGAAGACGCGTATCGTGTGTTTGCGTTATAATTGCAACAGCGCCTGCCAGCTACTTACATAACTTCCTCAGTCTCTTTGTGTAACAGACAATTGGGAACATGTAATTTAACGATCAACGATCTTGATTCTGATGAAGCTAATTGCTATATTTGTGATAAAACTTTAACTGGAAGAGTNGACGATCAACGATCTTGATTCTGATGAAGCTAATTGCTATATTTGTGATAAAACTTTAACTGGAAGAGTTGAGAGATTTGGGTGGCTCTTAACAACGAGGTCTTGGGAGCCTATGTGGATGAAATGAGGTGAGAATGGAGCAGTGCCAGATTGCAAGAGNGGCTCTTAACAACGAGGTCTTGGGAGCCTATGTGGATGAAATGAGGTGAGAATGGAGCAGTGCCAGATTGCAAGAGCGGGGGAAACGGGAGATCCCCGAGAATACTCGCACACCCGTAGACCAGCGCCATCGTCCGGCACGATTCGCACTTGCGAATATTTGGGATTGACCCGGCCNAATACTCGCACACCCGTAGACCAGCGCCATCGTCCGGCACGATTCGCACTTGCGAATATTTGGGATTGACCCGGCCGGGGATTGAACCCTGTTTGCAAGCACGTTAACCGCTCAGCCACCGCGGACCCTTACCTGGAAGAGGTTGAAATTATTTTGCTTGATGCCTTGTTCAATANTACGTTAACCGCTCAGCCACCGCGGACCCTTACCTGGAAGAGGTTGAAATTATTTTGCTTGATGCCTTGTTCAATACGCACTTGTAAGTGGTCAAATACACATGGAGTGTGACAATGGCCATTCTGTAAGTTAAATGTAGAAAAAGAACAGTCCGATGAAGACCAAACATCCGGATGATTGAGTTCAATTAATTAGGTTGAACAAACCGAGGAATCCATTGCAGGTGTTTGTAACGTAAACAAATACTTTTTTAACTGTAATATTATTTGGGTCATACTCAAGGACCATTCGTTATGAAGACAGTAAACAAAAATTGGGATAGTTGCCTTTGGCAGAAAATACAGTGGTTGCAATACACTAGGGAGATGAAACCTAATCGCGTACAAAAGAGCAGTGAAGATAAATGTTCATTTTCTGCACATAATATTAGAAGACTTGGGAAACACANTACAAAAGAGCAGTGAAGATAAATGTTCATTTTCTGCACATAATATTAGAAGACTTGGGAAACACACACTTTCCGCATATCTAACTCTCCTCCACCAGGTATCATCAGCCTCCGCCAGGTATCATCAGCCATGAACGAAGAAAATATGAATGTTCTGGCGTATCTCATTGGCCTATTCGATCTCGTTTTCTGTCCGTTTTACAGCATTTTGAGATATGCTAAAATTCCTACAAATTACGTAAATCTTGAGTAAGTTGATGCAGATGCAGTGTAAAGTTAAAAGTACTGTCATATTAGATGCAGTATTGTCAAAGATAGTAAGTCATTAACTTTTAAACAATAAATACCTATAATAGCACTATCTGTTATTTCTAAATAGTATAAAACAAAGTCGCTTATCCGTGTCTGTCTGTGTAAACGCTTATAAGTCTANCTATCTGTTATTTCTAAATAGTATAAAACAAAGTCGCTTATCCGTGTCTGTCTGTGTAAACGCTTATAAGTCTAAACTACTTGAGATTTTGATGTGGTTTTCAACATGATTTAGAGAATTATTTGTATAAGGATTTGGTATATAATAAATTTATATTTAATGTAAAGATAGTAGAGTTTACACTTTGGCAAATATTAGTTCCTCATTTTTTGTCGAAAATCCCCGCTTACATGTCTTGCGCTGACTAAATTATAAAAATACATCAAATTAATGTACTACAGAATTGTAGCTCTCAAAAATGTCTATAGAAAAGTCCGCAATAGCATATGTTTATCTTTTNCAAATTAATGTACTACAGAATTGTAGCTCTCAAAAATGTCTATAGAAAAGTCCGCAATAGCATATGTTTATCTTTTAAGAATGACCTACAGTAACCATTTTTGTCTTTCAAACCGAGCGAAGTCGGGCCGTTTCGCTAGTATTANTATCTTTTAAGAATGACCTACAGTAACCATTTTTGTCTTTCAAACCGAGCGAAGTCGGGCCGTTTCGCTAGTATTATACAAATGTCCTATTCTAAGCAATTTTTTAAATATTAACACTTTCATTCACAATTGCCAAATGCAGTAAGTTAAATTTGTTTGCTATTTTAACTGTGAATAACTGAATAATTTGAAACAAGTCACTTTAATAAAGGCTACGATAAGGTTTAGATACATAACTTTTCATAGCTGCTATGTTCACCAAATTAATGAATCTAATGGTGGAAAATGTTAAAGCGATACACAATAGGGCTAAAAATGCTGACAGACAAACATTAAAACCATTAACTGAAATCAAAACATATGACTAAATAATAAGTATTACACACGTCTATACACTTAATTTTTAATGCACAATAGTCATAACAATTTGAGTTTATGGATGAGACTTTTTCTTTATTACAAAAAATAAATTTTATAATCGAAATACTTTGTTATTTAGTGTTCTCAATATCGAAATATTTTTTNTTACAAAAAATAAATTTTATAATCGAAATACTTTGTTATTTAGTGTTCTCAATATCGAAATATTTTTTTAAATATTAACAGGATTTAAAGATTTGTTAGAATTGATGTGATTCTATTGAGGGCAAAATGTTTGGTAAGGAATAGGTAAAACGGCCAAAATAAACAGACGTAGTACACACGCAACTTTTATTTATGGACATAAGTATTAATATCCTTATAACGTGCTTGTACAGATAACCCTACAAAAGTATGTTATTGGAAAATATATTGGAAAAAAAAGTATGATAGGAAATTTCCGGAGAAACATTTCATATAAAAGTCTAAGAATACTATAGTAATGTTAGTAATGTGGCTGTAGTTATGTGCAATTGCATTACAAACACTAAAAAGTGAGCAGAATAGACGAGCTCACAAGGAAACTCTTCTGCGCTGGAACTCCCTGCCTGTGGACGTTACATCATTNGATTCTTATGTATAGTAATGTTAGTAATGTGGCTGTAGTTATGTGCAATTGCATTACAAACACTAACAAGTGAGCAGAATAGACGAGCTCACAAGGAAACTCTTCTGCG
The DNA here is from genome assembly GCA_002778355.1 of Clitarchus hookeri. Lineage (NCBI taxonomy): Eukaryota > Metazoa > Arthropoda > Insecta > Phasmatodea > Phasmatidae > Clitarchus > Clitarchus hookeri. The sequence continues at coordinate 611,373 of NQII01000790.1, read as the reverse complement.
CTGGAACTCCCTGCCTGTGGACGNCAAGTGAGCAGAATAGACGAGCTCACAAGGAAACTCTTCTGCGCTGGAACTCCCTGCCTGTGGACGTTACATCATTGAAGCGGACTTGCTGCGACACTGTATCTATAGAATATAGGATCTGAGTACAGCGATTATGCACCATCATTGGTCAATAAATTATACGTTATTTTGAGTAAATCATAGTTTACTTGGGTTTCAAATACGTGTTCAAAATAATTTCCTTAAGTATATTTTTATATACTACAGATTATAAAATTTAATTTTTGTGAAAGTCAAAATGAACCAGCTGTTTGTACATTTATTTGGCTGTGCATATTTGATAGAAAAGTAAATTTTTTCTATTTCGGAATTTTGTTGCAGTTCAAAAAACGTTTCTAATTTGAAAGTATGATTAAACTGGCAAGCGTTAATAAGAAATAATATTCTAAATTTTTGCTTATCTCTCAGATGGAAGGTGTTAAATGTTTTAGAATGAATCGTATGTTTCCCATTATTATTAAAGGTAATACTGGAAAAAATGTAACACGAAAATATCTCTTTCTTATCACTGTTTGTCTGGAAGGAAAATTTATTATTGGGTTACTCTATTTGGTTGCGTTCAAGTATATAATATATTAATTATTTTAAACAGAATAAAACAATTTAATTCAGATGTTAGGTAAAGCAAATTTACTAATAAATGCGCGTGTCTTTCAAGTTGTACCAAAGAGAATGGTGTATCTCTTTATCGTAATACAAAGTATAATTTCCAGAAACACACAAGGAATATATGACAGTGAAGTCCGTCAAGTGTCACAAAATAAAAGGGACACAATGTAGACACAAGATACTAAACTATTTATTTACAGTGAAGAAATTAAATTGTGTGTTTTTCATATATTTTGTAATATTTATTACGCCAATGATTGCATCAAAATGTGTGNTAAATTGTGTGTTTTTCATATATTTTGTAATATTTATTACGCCAATGATTGCATCAAAATGTGTGCAAATTATTCTCACGACCTATCTGTTTGATTTTCTATACCCAGTTTACAAAGATGGTTCTGAAACATTAAGAGAGTTTCTTTTCATTATTTTCCTTTTTTCTGTGAGCTAGAAATTTTTAAATATATGAGTGTACAGAAGCAATATGTGTGTTTTAATCCTATAAATGCATATTCACTAATNGAAATTTTTAAATATATGAGTGTACAGAAGCAATATGTGTGTTTTAATCCTATAAATGCATATTCACTAATGTTTTACGTACATATTCGACTAAATGATATTAATAATATTTTTGGAAATCTGATTAGCTATTGAACATCCACGGTTNTTACGTACATATTCGACTAAATGATATTAATAATATTTTTGGAAATCTGATTAGCTATTGAACATCCACGGTTGTTCGTCAGAAAGTTTGGTAAACCTCGGTCAACAATATATAAGGAGAGTAAACTCTGATTTCAGTGGTTCACTATTTCTAGCAGTGATATAAATATAATTTNCGGTCAACAATATATAAGGAGAGTAAACTCTGATTTCAGTGGTTCACTATTTCTAGCAGTGATATAAATATAATTTGAATTAAGGGTTACGGAATATTTCGTAACGAGAAAGCATTTTTTTTAACCGTAAGTATATTATTTATTTTTTACGCTCAGAGTTAAATCTAACAGTTAGTAGGCTACCTGAAAAATCACATTTCTCATATAAGGTTAGAAGATATGCAANCGCTCAGAGTTAAATCTAACAGTTAGTAGGCTACCTGAAAAATCACATTTCTCATATAAGGTTAGAAGATATGCAAATAATATAGAATCCATTCTTACTTTTAAACTGGGTTTTATAATAATATGTTATAAAATTTCAGTATAATGCAATGTCTAAATTTGACGCTGATATGTCGTATTATTCTGTTTCTCAAATATATGATCAGATTTTGATGTTTGATACTTTTTGGTAAATATGCGTCTTACATTTCAGTCTTATCAGTGAGTTAATTTCTAATAAATGGTAACGACACCGATATTTATCTTCTCGTATAATTCTAAATAACTTGTTATTAGTATTTAATAACTACATAATGTATATGATGGATATAAATATGTATTGTAATCTCAGAGATAATGCTGCGAGTTCTATTAAAGCAAAGTTACGGAAAAATAAACAATAATGTGGGGGATAACTATTAAAAAAATTCCTGTATCAGATGAGAAATTAGGAACCAGGACATTNAAAAATAAACAATAATGTGGGGGATAACTATTAAAAAAATTCCTGTATCAGATGAGAAATTAGGAACCAGGACATTTGATGACAAGAATATGATATTATTTTAGTATATAAAATCTTCAACTGGTTCATAAGGCTGTGAATATATTTCTGTTCAAATTTATACACTTTAAGCCCGAATCAGTGATAAGAATCAATGAAATAACATTCACTGAAATAAGTAGATAAGCTACTGCCGTATGGCGAATCTAACAGATGAACTGCTAACAAGTGACTTATGACAGTGTATATCTCGGCATTCTGCGGAAATCACTAATAAATCAGTAAAATTCAGTCATTATATTAATCAACTATATGGCGCTAATTATCAGTTGAATAATTTTCACCGATTTTCACTGATTTGGCTCAATTATCACTGTTTCNTCAACTATATGGCGCTAATTATCAGTTGAATAATTTTCACCGATTTTCACTGATTTGGCTCAATTATCACTGTTTCAGATTAAGATTGTAACTCCACGACATTATCTCTACTAACAAGTCATGACAGTATGTAAAATTACTTGCTGGTGTAAAAATTCTAAACCTCTATGTCCGGATGTACAGTAATTGAATAAGTGACTCACCCCTGACTCTGGAANTGCTGGTGTAAAAATTCTAAACCTCTATGTCCGGATGTACAGTAATTGAATAAGTGACTCACCCCTGACTCTGGAACATCCTTCAGTGGCGTCTCTGGTGTCTCCCTCTACTCACTGCATCGGAGAAGGTCTGCAAGGGACTTTGTTCACCCTCTTTGTTAGTGTATTGCCAGCATCCATCAAAGTCTTACATCGATAAATTAATCTGAAATTTAACCGTGGAGCAGGACATTCAATACACGGCCAAAGAGCCTTCAATACCTGNTGCTGGTGTAAAAATTCTAAACCTCTATGTCCGGATGTACAGTAATTGAATAAGTGACTCACCCCTGACTCTGGAATATCCTTCAGTGGCGTCTCTGGTGTCTCGGAGATGAGTGACGTAGCCTCTTCCAGACGTTCCCTGAAACAAGTCCCTCTTTGTTAGTGTATTGCCAGCATCCACCCAAGTCTCACATCGATAAATTAATCTGAAATTTAACCGTGGAGCAGGACATTCAATACACGGCCAAAGAGCCTTCAATACCTGACCAAGAAGTTTGGGAGAATAAATCCAGTCCCCGCTATGCATGAACTACATATTTCCTGCTATATATTCACCTGAGACGTATGTGGTATGTACAGACTCTTTAGTATACATTTGCAGTGATGTCAGTGTACGTCGTANATATATTCACCTGAGACGTATGTGGTATGTACAGACTCTTTAGTATACATTTGCAGTGATGTCAGTGTACGTCGTAACTGTATTGACCGATCCGAACAAACTTCATGACCTTCCTGCACCAGTCTAGGAAGCAGGTAGATAAGTAACTGATTGAGCAGGGCTCATGTGAATACCAATGAGATGGATGTTGCTACTCGCAGACAGCATCCGCGTGACTCCGCCTCAGATCGCAGGCAACACAAAGCAACCTGCCACTGAAATACTGAAGACTGCCGTCCTGTCGCTGAAATATTACTCATACAGAAAGGAAACAGCTGAAGTGACACGAGTATTTCTTGGAGACTAACTTACATCCAGGAAAGTTGCNCTTACTCATACAGAAAGGAAACAGCTGAAGTGACACGAGTATTTCTTGGAGACTAACTTACATCCAGGAAAGTTGCGGCTGAGACCTCGTAAAATAATTGGACCAATGATAATTTAATAAATATTATCGCCTTCCTCGTAACACTCGAATGTTGCATGGGGTCAAAGAAAACGTGAATAAATCACACCGAAAAGCAATGACATTTATACTTATTAAACTCATTTTATATCTAGATATTTTTTTCCTTAATAAATATAAATAAAAAATCAATGCTGCGTTGTAGATAATATTACGGAAAAAAATGCAAGCTGACTTGCAACCCATGNTAAATATAAATAAAAAATCAATGCTGCGTTGTAGATAATATTACGGAAAAAAATGCAAGCTGACTTGCAACCCATGTGTCTGCTTGTCACGAGGTCCACCTGCATGCCTCTGGGAATACTATAGTAAACTTGTGGTAGTTAAATAATATAAGAACATTATTGCGGTACCGATCTGCTTGTACTGACATTTTTTCATTCTATAATAAGCATCGTATACAACGCGAATTAATAAAATGTTCTGTGGTAAATAATAATTTGGTCAAAGCTAAGCAATAAAACGTAATANGCATCGTATACAACGCGAATTAATAAAATGTTCTGTGGTAAATAATAATTTGGTCAAAGCTAAGCAATAAAACGTAATAAAAATATTATGGAGAAAAAAACCCTCATCCCGCATAAGGGGTGCATTTGCATAAGTTAGGTAATGAAAAACACATTAACTGAATCTTCTTATATAAATCACTCGAACAAGGAAAATAAAATATTTTAAAAACTGCATGTAGCCATTTATATGACCCAATCATAAACACCTAGAAAACATTTTTTAACAAACTTTTATTGGTCTAGCTATACTCTAACAAGGGAACAGTGTAATTATGAGGGAACTACACCATGAAACATTTTGTGTAGAGCAAACTAACATTTTAGAATATAATACAGCAGAAATAATAATTTAGTTATAACTACGCTCACNACATTTTGTGTAGAGCAAACTAACATTTTAGAATATAATACAGCAGAAATAATAATTTAGTTATAACTACGCTCACCCATAAAATATGGATGGTTTTATATTTTATCAAGCAAAGGTTATAATTTAGCATATTATTGTAGTCTTTCAATTACAATTTATTTAAGAAAATATAGTCCCAGTGTGATATATTATGTTGCTGATATTCAAAACTGGTACAAATTTAAGAAACGTTTTAAAATTTTNAATATAGTCCCAGTGTGATATATTATGTTGCTGATATTCAAAACTGGTACAAATTTAAGAAACGTTTTAAAATTTTAAAAATTACCACTCAAGAATTAGTTGTTATCCTCCGTCTTTTGCCGTTATGAAGACAAACTTTAAAGNAAAAATTACCACTCAAGAATTAGTTGTTATCCTCCGTCTTTTGCCGTTATGAAGACAAACTTTAAAGATTCTTATTTTCTGAACTATATGCCACGTTGGCTCGCATTTTTCTTGCAATGAAAACTGGTCTTCTAGGACGTTTCATCGAAACGTAATTTACAGTTTGGTAAAATATCGTATAGGTTATGTTTCTATATATATTAATTTTACATTGAAAAACCAAAGAGTAAATTAACACCACAAAGCTGTGTATAACCGTACGAGTTAATTTATTCATACAACGCTAACCTATTTAGTCTAAGAAGTAACTATCTGAATTTCTAAATTTAATATTAGCCGAATGTAATAGAACAGTATTTCATTCAAAATAACTAACATACACCAAATTTATTTTGTCTAGAAAGCAGATATTTTAAAAATAGTAGTGATTTACAAATCATGAGATTTTTAATGACAGTTTCATAAAATGTATATAAATTTGGCGGTAAATATTTTATTAATATGAGACAACACAGAATCATCAAAATATAAACAATAATGGTGCTATTCTCAATTTGGCATCCCAGTAAAGAAAAAAAGTATCAAATTATGTAAATGTGGCCTGTTCAATTAGTAATTAAAATCCAATGCATTTGAATGTGTCTTAGGTACAAAACTCAGACAATAATTTGGAAGGGCACCGTTGTAAGAAGAAATGTTTTTACTGGAACAGAAATATGATTTCAGTTGATGGAGTATAAAAAGACCGCTNGGGCACCGTTGTAAGAAGAAATGTTTTTACTGGAACAGAAATATGATTTCAGTTGATGGAGTATAAAAAGACCGCTTATTATTTAATCTAACGTGGATTTGAAATTGTGAAATATAAATATAAATAAATGAAATTTACTGTGTCTAATGTATCAAAACTTCCGTGCCGCATTTGGTTTCAGCCTGTTTCGTCTCTCGTGATGGAAAAAAAATAATACTGGAAATTGCTTCATCTTAGAAAAGTTTTACGAAAATTTCCGCTAATTCATACTTTTACTTAGGCATAGCCATAAACACTTCTAAGAGACAGAGATAAATTGCAATTTATTTAAAAGGTCTGTCGAAGAGAATGTACGAATACGTATTGTACTGCAACATAGTATTAAGGCTAAGTTTAACGAGCAGCAAATTGCTACCTAGTTGTTCAGATTTGACACAAAAGCTCCACATACTCTACACCACACAATGACAGCTAAAGGACCACTGAATAAGCATCCCAGTTATTGAGGAACTTATAAGCACAATACCGGTTTGATTGAAATAACTGCAGCATACTACATAAATATGGTGTAGAAGCTGTTGATACATTGAAACTGTTTTAACTTAATGCGGCATAACATATCCGTAAATGTGTTCCTGCTTAATATTAGGCCTACGTGTTACAGGCTCTGTAGTCCGTATTTTTTTGCAGGCTGCTATGTTTTGGTGATAAGTGACTACCTTTAACGCGTATTTCATTGGCGGCAGATTTGTTATTTATTCAATTTTTGTTACACGTTTTCTACTTTGGTGTAATCTATCTACGTTGGTTTTTATAGAGNTTTGTTATTTATTCAATTTTTGTTACACGTTTTCTACTTTGGTGTAATCTATCTACGTTGGTTTTTATAGAGCTTTCATTGTTTTTAAATTAAGCTGCCCAACGTCATTTGTTTGTAAAATGTTTCATCTAACAATAATTTAAAATTANCATTGTTTTTAAATTAAGCTGCCCAACGTCATTTGTTTGTAAAATGTTTCATCTAACAATAATTTAAAATTATGGTAAATTTTTATTATGGCTGGTGGGCATTTTTTNTTTCATCTAACAATAATTTAAAATTATGGTAAATTTTTATTATGGCTGGTGGGCATTTTTTTGAAATACTCTGTACCTGATTTCTGATGTTAATATACTGTTTTGTAACAAATCTGTCTGGTTAATTATTTGTGTGCATAATTTTTCAAACACCACAAATGAGCAGCCACCGTAGGAGAAAAACTACATAAATCTGTCGTCCGTATTCAATGAACGAATACAATATCTACTGTGAACCTAGAGAGATACGCGAAGATTGGCGTGATCTTATAAACATTATATTACTTGGAGACCAAGATAAATTAAAGTGAAATAATAGGAATAATATTGCCTTAGGAGGCGCTAGCCTAAAATTCTGTAGCCTTCAGCTCAATCACACGATTCGGTGAGCAGAGAATATTCAGATTTACATTGATTATTGTAAGAACCTAATATCTTATTCAGGTAACATCTCTTGGTCAGGGTAAAAACGGTACCAGTATATACTGGAGAAAACTAAAGAATCTATATAGACTACACGATATTATAAGCTGGATTACCAGAAACATATCAATTTTGAACCTTTTGATTTATAACTGACCTTCGAGCTGGAGCGGAAAAAATCGCTGCTGGAAACAATATGCAGAATNCTTTTGATTTATAACTGACCTTCGAGCTGGAGCGGAAAAAATCGCTGCTGGAAACAATATGCAGAATATTAAAAAACATTTGCCAGTCATCATGATCAATGTTGCAATTTCTTAGGTTGTTTGAGATATACCGTTTTCTTGATGTGTTGTATNATGATCAATGTTGCAATTTCTTAGGTTGTTTGAGATATACCGTTTTCTTGATGTGTTGTATAAAGTGTTACCCTAGCAGCCAGATTGTCAACTTCTCTTGCGTTAAGCTTATTATAGTTCTCTATGGTATGTGGCAGCGAATTCTATTTTTGTTTGAAAGGAAATTAACACTAGTAAATTTTGTTGATTGTAAGACCGCTGCTTTCTTATTAAAGTGTAATTTTAATTCTTGAAACGACCAGTAGGATCTATACTACACCGAGTTAATTCATATAACCTGCCGTTTTAATAATTGTTTGTGCATTGGTGNAACGACCAGTAGGATCTATACTACACCGAGTTAATTCATATAACCTGCCGTTTTAATAATTGTTTGTGCATTGGTGACTCACTGCACCATTACCGTATCATATTTGCGCCAACCTGAAAGTAGGAAGTGAAACTTTGAACATCTGCGAGAAATGCAATTGGAATAATATTTTATATTGTTTCTTGGGCAGTTTCAAGGAACAACACGGATTAAAGTTTTACAGTTAGTATTACACGACCTGTCCGACGGCGTCAATGATGCTAGGATTATCTATAAATTCAGTTTTTCTCTGTGAGTCGTATTTGGTAGAGTGACCACGGAAACTGCCCTAGCTGAGTGACGTCAGTCAGACCACCGAGGGTATAAATAAACACTCCACAACAAGTAGCGACACTACTAAGTGCGAACACATCTTCCCGCAGTTTTCTTCCACGCCTTTAGCCGCAGGGGAATCCACTAAACTCGACTGTCTCTTCACTCTGGTGATCAGTGGACTTNGTTTTCTTCCACGCCTTTAGCCGCAGGGGAATCCACTAAACTCGACTGTCTCTTCACTCTGGTGATCAGTGGACTTAGAAATATGGTCACCGCCGGCCAACCAATCAGAGAAATGCATACACTCTAATGCACCACTGCACATTTAAATACACTAAATGCGGGCTAAAAGTGTTTAATATTTCTCGCTTAGAATTTTTGATAGAGTTGGAATATGCAGTATATAATTAATCAAAGAACGGGTGGCATTTCTCAATATTTTGAAAGCCAACCTTTAATGAGAAAAGTTTAAATTTCAAATTCCCACTCTCTATTCACGTACTTTGAAAGAAAACGTGGAAATCGCTCGTCATATGTAAATCGACCATACTCTTCCCACTCTCATGTGATTTCATAATTGTTCTCTCGAAGTAATTAAGTCGTCACATTGTAGTTTTAAAACAATGTAAATAATTGCTGGCTACCTCGATTTATTACTATCATAATCTGAAATCTCTGTGTGCTAACGGATGTGTCGTCACTCGGTGACATGCTAACGCATAGCGAGAACCGCTGGAACTAAACAATTATATTTCAAGTGCATGGGTTTGGTAATCGCGAAACGTTGTACCACTGATAAGATCTTATGAAGTGTGGGCACCAAGGGACGAAGAAGTGTCAGTTCATTTCGCAGATTCAACAGCATCTGTTCAACCCGAAACGTTCAGCTANTCCATTAGCGCTTTGCAACAACCACTGATAAGATCTTATGAAGTGTGGGCACCAAGGGACGAAGAAGTGTCAGTTCTTTTCGCAGATTCAACAGCATCTGTTCAACCCGAAACGTTCAGCTACTAGCTTTTAAAATTTTTAAAAATCGTAAAAAATCAATGCAGGACTATTATAATGCTAAACTAAATAGAAGGGAATCAGATTCAAACAAATTTTCTATGAATACAAAATATACCTTAAACCTGTTTTTTTTCCTTGCTTCAAATGTAAAAAAAGTCTATAATATTTATTGGAATTTCAAAATTTTGCCACGCTGGGTGTGGAAATGGAATTAATGTGTTACCACTTTAGTATAATAAAATTTGAACGCTTATGGTTATTTTAATAAATTCCATTGCGTAGTAAAATTTTTAGGAGATGTAAGCAAAATGAGCAAAAATAGTTAGTTTAATTTATTTCTGGCTCCATTAATTACATTAAATAAAATTAATACCAGGGCGTATGCAAAGCCAAGGAAAAAATAAAACTTATTTATCTTTGCACAAACAACATTGCTAGTGGGCAAAGAATAAAATTCTCTGTTATCAATGAAATGTTATATGTATGAATACTTAAGTATTCCGTTTTATGTTAATAATAACTCCTAAAATTATCAGTTTTCGAGATTCTCGCCAGAATATCACAATCGCGTTTCTTAAATTAACAATCGATTTTAAATCGCTCCCTACTTTAAACATAATCTAGTAAAATCATTTCTGAAAATAATATTATGTCGTTATTTTTTCCTTTGAAGATAAATATTTGGGTGTTCAATATTTGGCGTTTTGGGTTTGCTGCAGTTTTCCTGCAATGTCCTTTCATTATGAAAACAACACATTCAAAAGGCATGTAAATGTCCTCTTTTAAATTAAAACACCANATTATGTCGTTATTTTTTCCTTTGAAGATAAATATTTGGGTGTTCAATATTTGGCGTTTTGGTTTTGCTGCAGTTTTCCTGCAATGTCCTTTCATTATGAAAATAACACATTCAAAAGGCATGTAAATGTCCTCTTTTAAATTAAAACACCATATCGTTGCTCTTCAACATGCCCATAAACAGTAATGTTTAACTCATAAGTTTGAAAATATATTTGATTACGAGTATTTATATAATGATCGCTGTATTTAATTTATCAAGAGGTGTTGCGCCTGTGAAATATTAGTACCTGTTCTTCAAGATGCAGTGATGCAATCTGCTTGCCTACAATAAAGCACGCTATAGTCACTTTCGAGTAGAGATACATTAAAGATGCGCCGACCAGCGTCAACTCTACTGTTTAATTGTAATTAAGCTGGTCTTGAATAAACTTGCAGAAGGACTTTTCAACTGTACCACAATATGCCTCTCATTACAATTGTTTTGAAGACCCTAATGTATGTGAGCGGAGTGTTTCTTTTTTAACATAATCCNACAATATGCCTCTCATTACAATTGTTTTGAAGACCCTAATGTATGTGAGCGGAGTGTTTCTTTTTTAACATAATCCCTTTTTGGCCTACTTTCCAATGAACATAAGGCTTATGAAATCACCAGATTATGATGATGATGTATGTATCCCACNCCCTTTTTGGCCTACTTTCCAATGAACATAAGGCTTATGAAATCACCAGATTATGATGATGATGTATGTATCCCACTAATAACTTTTTATGTGTCATACAGATTGTAATGAAATTTAAGAGCAATATCGCGCCNGATGATGTATGTATCCCACTAATAACTTTTTATGTGTCATACAGATTGTAATGAAATTTAAGAGCAATATCGCGCCATGTAACATAATCACGATGCAGATTTTTAGATTTTTTCATCTTATACTAATGTAAAATTATAATGTTTAAACTTCCGAGTAAAGTCGATTGTATCAATCCGTCTGCAGTTAATGCACTTTCAAATCGGTAGGCAATATTCATCACGCATTTGCATAATTTCGGTATGCTAATTAANCGTCTGCAGTTAATGCACTTTCAAATCGGTAGGCAATATTCATCACGCATTTGCATAATTTCGGTATGCTAATTAACAGCAATTTTTTTCAGGTCTGTGATGGTTGTGTTTTAGCTTATTAATGAATGGATAAACTCTTAAGCCAATATTCCTTACACCCAAAATATTTTATGATAATTTAACGAGATAGAATCACCATGATTTTAGTCAATAAATACGAACGTTTGTTTTTACGGCATTTAATGATTATTATTTTGTGAAATTAAGAGCAAACAAATTGCACAGAGCTCGTTTTAGTTCATTAGTTTGTAAACTAATGTGGAGTTAGGACACTTACTTAGTATTAGTTACATGTAAATATCACTAATATCTGCATAGTGTATTAATGCAACACTGCATCGTTTTCGGGAANACTTAGTATTAGTTACATGTAAATATCACTAATATCTGCATAGTGTATTAATGCAACACTGCATCGTTTTCGGGAACGGGATTGTTTTGATCGCGGCAAATAAAATCAATTTTTTAAATTTAAAATCTTTAAGTATATAAAAAGAGAAAAATTTATNATTGTTTTGATCGCGGCAAATAAAATCAATTTTTTAAATTTAAAATCTTTAAGTATATAAAAAGAGAAAAATTTATGGTAATTTGTGAACTACAACATACGTTTGAAAATGATGTCAAATCTGTGTCAGACTGCTCAATAAAATGCAGTCAGGAAATATGAACATGGTAGCGAATGAAAGCCACTTTCCTTGGAATGTGCCTTCACAGTTCGATCCTCGGGACCATTGACAGGTGTCGTTTTTTCACATGTATGTTTACGTCAAAGCAATATGCAGAGGGTCCGCCGGTTACAGCCTCTTGGCAAAAAGCGGTGGCGTTATCGCAGTAGTTAAAAAAAAACTAAACAAAATAATAAACTATTATTTCCAATTAAATGTTAGAGTTATCATTCTTCTCACTGCAACTTGTTAATTACAGAAAATGGCAAAGGACTGATATGCTGAGTTTCTGTTAATGAAATGTGTTGCAAATATTGCATATTTTTTATTTTACATCCAGATCTTTTCCGTTAAGTTCAAAAGATATCAGATTATATATATATATATATATACATATATTTATTTATTTTCGAGTCATATTCGCATTGTATCGACACTAGTGTTTTCTCATCGTAATACCAACGTGTGCATGCATCCCTGATGAATTTCGCAGTCCGCGCCAGAACAGCAAATTCTCGCAGCTATATATTTTTTNCCAACGTGTGCATGCATCCCTGATGAATTTCGCAGTCCGCGCCAGAACAGCAAATTCTCGCAGCTATATATTTTTTATATCTGTCAAGTGTTCACTCGAGAACTTCAAGATGGAGCGGCTCCCCCACTCCACTACCTTCCAAGCANATTTTTTATATCTGTCAAGTGTTCACTCGAGAACTTCAAGATGGAGCGGCTCCCCCACTCCACTACCTTCCAAGCAAAGATATGTTTTATGCTACAGTTCAAAACACGCACGTCTCACCGAAAACGTATTTTTGCAGTATATTACATTAAAACACATACAATTGATTTTATTACAAAGTAATTATATCCAACCAATAGTAGATGAGTTATTCAGCCACAAGTACAATTCTTTACCCTGCTGTATAAAAACATTTACAAGCTTTTTTNACCAATAGTAGATGAGTTATTCAGCCACAAGTACAATTCTTTACCCTGCTGTATAAAAACATTTACAAGCTTTTTTTATGGGAATCTTACTTTTTCTAATAAAACACCATGTGCAGAAAAAACTGCATATTTTTATGACAAAATTANAATCTTACTTTTTCTAATAAAACACCATGTGCAGAAAAAACTGCATATTTTTATGACAAAATTAATACATCTGAAAACTGGAGAGGATGGTGAGCAAAGTCAATACGAAGCACGGCTAGTAGCTAAAGGCTGTACACAATATTATGGTATACATTTTAACGAGACGTTTGTATCTGTTCCCAGATATTCAACCCTGAGAATTTTATTTGCCTTAGCAGCACATAAACGATTGGAAATACATCATAAATATATCATAACTGCCCTTTTGAATGATGTCTTGAGGAATAAATCTTCATGAGACAACCAGAATATTTCACCAAAAAAGAAAAGACTTGTGCGTAAAATAAACAAAGCAATATATGGACTGAAACAAGCTTCGAGATCATGACATGAACGAATTATGACAACTTTTGAAATACTGGATTTTATGAAGTCGGCAAGTAATGATTGTGTTTATTATAAGAAAGGAAAAGGAAAAATCATATGCAGATCTACGCAGCTGCATACGGCTGTCTTTGATTTCTGTAGCGGCAGGCAAGATACGCGCAAGTAGTTCTTCACATGTTTATGCAGTCATTTGGTAAACAATATCCTTCATCCATCCCCATACGCAATAATGTAGTGGTGATAGATCTGGCAATCGAGGAGGCAAGGGGTTAAAACCGCCTCGTCCTATCCATCTCTCAGGGAAATGCACATTTAAGTGATCAACCACAGCACGGTGGAAGTGAGGAGGTGCACCATCATGCTGGTAGATGATTCGACGTCTCACTGCTAACGGAATGTTCTCATGTAACAGCAGGGTTTCTACTTGTAAAATTTGCAGATACATCACACCAGTCAAGCGTCCCGGGAAAATGAATGGCCCAATGAGCTGATCGTGTGCGACACCACACCACATATCGATGATGAAACGGTGTTGAAAACTTCTTTCTACTGTAGGTTGGGTATGCTGATAGTCGAATTACTATGAAAATATTGGGAATGGGACCCACACGTATATGGAATTTTTTTCTCCAAATGATGTAAGGAATAAGCTCTGTGAGTGGTGGTAACTCGTCGTGAATCATTCTGTATAAGAGACTCTATCATTCTGTGCTAGAAGCAACACTAAAGGAAAAAAAGGCATTTCGGCTTTTTGGCGTTGCTGGAGCTGACTGCTTATTCAAGTTCAGCACATCATCTTCCTATGACAAACTCAAAGAACAGTGTTAAAAGTTGAAATGTTTTATCTCTTAACAAATACACACACGTAGCTTGAAGATAATGTATTCTAAGTGACACCATTTTTCAACTTTTCGATCATAAACAACAGTCCTATCAAATATCTTCACAAACACCAACACACATACCTGTTAATAGTAATATAAGTCAATGTTCCTTCACTTATTACTGTCCTGCCAATGGACTAGACAGCACATATTTATTTCGAAATATTAAGTGAAATTTTTATATAAGCAATTTCCTCCAGAATGCCTGACGCTTTAAATGAGGGGCAGATAAATATGATATATGTTATTTTGTTTACTTAGTTAACATAAATTTGGTGGATATTCACTTGCTAACTATAGTGAAATTTAATGCCGTAAACGGTAAAATTATTACTTTATGTTCCTTTCAATTAACATAACAGCACCAATATTTTTAAGACTTTGTAGTAACCGTCTAGTATATTTACGAGGTTTGATAAACTTATGGCGTATATGCCCTTACAGTAAAAGACCATACACAAACCAAAAACCAAGAATTTTTACATCGAAGCACAAGGGAAACTGTTACCAAAATAATAATGTCAATTCACTCGTATAAAACAGACAGAATGAGCCATTATATTTTCCAGTGCTACAAAAAAAATTTAAAAGCATTAGAAAAAAGCACGTGGACGGGAAAGAATACCAATAACCTTGAGGTTATTTTCATTGTACAGAGAGAAAGTAATTTTCTTTTACTTTTGTAGCAATTTCTGTTGCCGTGTATACAACAGAACATGCAAGACATGATTCTTTTATAGTTTGCATTGTTCACTGCCACTGTAACTATTACCATACATACTTGACTCAGTTACAGAATAAAGAAAATTTCTGATCTGGAGCAGCAAAAATTATAATTCAAGAAAGAGCTGGCACTTGCAGACTATTTAGGGTATTTACCCATTCCCTTCGGAAACTGTGAAAGTTCTCAGCATTTGGAGACTTGTTCCACATAAAAAGAAGTACAAGACTCTTGATGAGGGGGTAAAGAGTTCTGGTGTGGAGAAAAAGGGGGGAAGGGGGCAACAGTTTTGCAGACTATTCAGAGCAGGGTCCGATAAGAAAACTTTGATGATTTTCTGCACTTAAGGACACATTATATGTGACAAGAAGAACAGGATTTCAGCTGGAAAGATGAAGGGTTGGGATGCGGAGGCGCGAGTCTGTAGACGATGCAGTGCAAGATCCTGTATAGAGCTTGTAGCCCCATGAGAACCTACACAGATGAGCTGCTGGAGGAGCAGAAGTTATTCCATTTTTTAATGCTGCCTAAGACAGTCCTACGCCCGTTTGCAAAACGCATAAGGAAAATGTACAAGCCGAATAAGCGCGATAATCATCGTCGAGTGGCAAATACGATTTCTGCTTGCACTCGGTTGTTCTGTGCGATCTGCAGAAGCAAGGCCTGTGTGATGCTGCCCGAGAAACCCTTTTCTGGGATGGAATGGCTGTAGATGGGTCGGACGATGAGATGAGCTATGTGGCAGTGCTGGAGATCGTGGGAAGACATCACAAGTTCGCAAGAGAGAGCAGCCTCACGCAGCTGACTGTGCGATTGCATATTGTAAGGTACTGTTCTGAAGCTATTTCCTATATTTTTGTTTATAATGTTTCATTTCGTCTTTTTCAGAGCCGAAAAAATTATACTCATAAGCTTTAACAGCTAATCACACAGACAGCCGTTTTAGAAATGTTTATTGCAACTATAAAGAAACCCTGTATATATTTATTGCTCCACCAATGTTAAAAAATATTTATATGGACTTTTTAACTATTTTGTTTTATAAACAATTCTGTAGTTATGGCAGGATTGTAAATAAGCAACGCTTAAAAGTTCGTTTCACCAAGTTTACAGCTTTCAGTGCAGATGTTGCGGATTTGTTATAAATAAAATACTGCTATTTACTAACTAATTTGCACTGTATCTCGCTAGATTTGGTTGGGTAATAGCAGTAGGACAACCGTCGCGATACAGCTATTGTTTCTAGGCAACAAACTTCTTTATTCCATGACATGCAGGTATATAATTTAAATAGTTTGCCATAATATTTGCTTCTTGCTCATTTCAGTCCTCGCATACCTTATTGTTTAAACAGCTGATTAAGTTTTTTTCTAAATAAATATAATGTACTTATTACAGCATGGTTAAATACTTAATATTCCTTAGTAATTTATGTTTAATAATCCGAAATTTTTAATATTCTGTAAAACTAGAGCAAAGAAAACCATAAAAATTGCTTTCGACGGGTAAATTATGAGACTGTATTATATATTTATTTAGGTATGTTAAAATTTGTCGTTAGTGCCATTGTTACAAACGAAATCTCTATGTATGAAATGAAGTGTCCTGACTCACTGACTAACTGACTCACTTATCAATGTAATGCCCAAACCACTGGATGCAAAAGGAATGTAGGGGAAAATGTTATTTCAAGGACTCCATAATACCTAACTAGTCCGATGGACTGCTATGCAAGACACCACAAAATCATGTTTTGTATTTAAATTAGTGCTTAATTAAGAATTCTTTAACTCTCTACAGGATTTAGAAAACTCGCTCAGAATGTTTCATTGTTTTATGTGTATATGTTTCAGGTTCTATGTTAATGAAGTCCGTTAATTAAATTATGCCTCGCAGAGTGGCGCCAGCTCTCCGCAAGGACGCCGCTTGCCTACGCCACCTCTGGCAGGTGCATCGCATCGCAAGGGACTTTCATACTTAGTTNTTGCCTACGCCACCTCTGGCAGGTGCATCGCATCGCAAGGGACTTTCATACTTAGTTCTTAACACTTGACTGCAATAGGTTAATGCAATTAACTGGAATTTTTATTTAGCTTACCAGCAGTCTTCCATGCATTTACATCACCCCTCCGACATCTCAATTTACCGACCCAATGGTATAAATTACTATTGCAAGTTTTCCCACCATTCTTGGCCATTTGGTACAGTAGCGACCACTGGCAGGCCTTATGAGTCAGGTCCGTTTTAATTTGCATTTTATACATTTAACTGTGTACACTATTCGGCTATACAATTTACTTGAGTTAACCGAAACTTACAAGTTCTCATTTAGTGTTGTATTCCGAGCCCTGGCCCTATCCACGAAGTCACCAACACATCAAAGAANGAAACTTACAAGTTCTCATTTAGTGTTGTATTCCGAGCCCTGGCCCTATCCACGAAGTCACCAACACATCAAAGAAGTATCCTTAATTTATAAGGATAGAAGGTAATATTAAGGTGTGCTGGGAGCCTAAATACCCTTGGAATATGTTACATTTTCCTGTAAATTTTGACGTGAACCACACGTTCACGAACTCCTTTGTGTCCAATCTTACTGCCGCAGTCGTCTCANTTTTCCTGTAAATTTTGACGTGAACCACACGTTCACGAACTCCTTTGTGTCCAATCTTACTGCCGCAGTCGTCTCAGCAGCACCAGATACACCACACCAACTGGCTTGTAGGCCTGAGAGAGAGAGAGAGAGAGATAGAGAGAGAGAGAGAGAGAACAGTGCTACAAAGTGTAACTTATCGGTGTCATAATTTCAACAATCATAGAAACTATCGTCGCATATGCAGCCACAACCAGGGATGTTTTCATAGTATACTTGGCAACACTGTGGCCAGTGTGATGCAGTTGCATCACAAAAGCACAATACAATCTTTTAAAAGTGTATTTATTTATCAAATAGTTATNCGGATGCATCATCAAAAGCACAATATAATCTTTTAAAAGTGTATTTATTTATCAAATAGTTATTATGTTTTCTTATGTTAAATTTAATTCATAAAAATTTTCATCAGATAATCATCTTTCAGTATTATGTTGTGTTTCACCTTTTCGCAGCTTGGCTTCGGTTTTCGCCACTGGTGGCAGAAGCCGACCCCATTCTCACCACAGTTCATCTCAGCATCTGAACGAGACTGGAAGTGTAAGTCTCTCGCTCCACGAGGCCCTCAGTAGTGGCACGTAAGCTGAAATCTTTTTAACTGCATTAGTATAAGATTAATTATTGGAACATTTGTATTCTATTTAACATACTGAGGGGAGAGCCATCGTACTCTCAACGGAGAGTTTTTAACGCAATCGCGTTTTCAACATAAAACCACATGTTTTTCGCCATGTAAGAGNATGGAGAGTTTTTAACTCAATCGCGTTTTCAACATAAAACCAATGTGTTTTTCGCCATGTAAGAGCTGAGGCTATTTTGCATATCATTCATACATTTATTCATCTGTAAACAGACGATGAAAAAACAACTCAACAAGGGAAATAGTGTTAATTCATTGTAGAGCAATGTTATTAGCATCACTAGCCTTTTTAGTAATATAGTTCAGGCGTACGAGATGGCCGACAGTCTCGCCATCCTATGTAAAGAGTGCAACTGTAAGTACATGAGAACCAAGCAAATAACTGACGGAATATTCACCAGGGTCTCTGGGTCGTTGACCGCACGAACCTCAATTCATTAGTTCACCACTGAGCTATGGCACCGAACAAAATCCATCATCCAACCCGATCTGGTGACCGACCCCATGTCAAATTGGCTTTCCCAACTAGGGGCAAGTATTTCACCATGCCATTCTTTTACTATGGCAAAAATGGCATTACCACCTAACAGGAGAAGGAACAGAAAATCGCGAGCAAAGTGCTTCTAATTCAACATCTCACAAACATTTAATACCGTCATAAAAAAAGTGAATGTGTCAGGCTCACATTCGCCAGGTGTTTAATTTTGTACAATATACCCTTCTTGTGTTTAATTGAGTACAATAGACCCTTCTTGCGCAGAGGACCTGCTAATATATCATTTCCAATAAGGATTCAAAAGAATTTTAAATAGTTCGAGCATGCATAACTAAAAACACACCCACATGTCTTTGTGTACAAGCCAACCACNATGCCATTCTTTTACTATGGCAAAAATGGCATTACCACCTAACAGGAGAAGGAACAGAAAATCGCGAGCAAAGTGCGTCTAATTCAACATCTCACAAACATTTAATACCGTCATAAAAAAAGTGAATGTGTCAGGCTCACATTCGCCAGGTGTTTAATTTTGTACAATATACCCTTCTTGTGTTTAATTGAGTACAATAGACCCTTCTTGCGCAGATGACCTGCTAATATATCATTTCCAATAAGGAATCAAAAGAATTTTAAATAGTTCGAGCATGCATAACTAAAAACACACCCACATGCCTTTGTGTACAAGCCAACCACACCACATGGAAAATTTTTACGCGTCCCTTAAAGTTGTAAACATTTTATTGTATGCAAGTGACACAGGAAATGCGAGCGAGGGATGTTTGTTAATGCATCATACAGGCTTAAGAAACACATGAAACATTTATAGTTAAAAGTTGTATTTTCAAGTGTAATAATTTTGTTAAGACTCAACACAAAACATTTAAAGCAAGAAATAAACAGTCAGTATTTAACTCAGTCAGTAGCCAGCAAGAAAACTTACAGCTCTCAGCAGCAGAATTTATTCTAACGAGAATTTTTGAGCAAAAAGTGGAAAATCGAGTCTCGTGACAATCGGCTATTTTTGTCTGCGAACTGCACAAATTATCTTTAATGTCCACTACCACTCCCACCTCCTCGTAGTGGAAACGAGAAAGTCTACCACGTGGACTGTAGAATCGATTTGGAGATACACATCATACGAAGACCAGCCACCATGAATTTCCACGACGAGCCATGTGGCCGATATAAGACGAAATACTTGCAAATTAAATTGGACCACGACTAATGGTAAATCACAAATTTTGTGACTTAAATACATGCGACCAACAAATTAACGAAATCCATTCCTACCAAATCAATTTTCATGTGATGAATTAGCGAACGCACGATGACTCACGCGAAACATTCAAATAAATAACAGTAAACTAACAGAAAATGCACTGAGCAGCACCACGAATGGCAAACGAGCGAGTTTGCCAAGACAACTTGAGCATCAGCAGCCGTGCGTGCCAGTACGAATGCGAACTGCCACAAGAAAAATGTTTCCACTAAAACTTGAATTAACAAATTTTAGAAAATACAATTTCAAATATTTTTCGCAACCGACGGTGCGCGAAGCAGATCGTATGCGCAGGAGTAAGTGAGGGAACTATACAGTGTGCAATTTGTAGCCACAATTACCAAGCCGTGTACCTTACCAGAACAGTGCGCGCGACCACAGAAAACCATGTCAGAATTCAGTGTGACAAGTGTGTGCGTACTGTGTGAACAACTAAACAGGACATTGTCAGTAACATCTTGGGACGTTTCGGGTACGAACAGTGCGCGGATATACCCCGGGCAACGACGCAATACCCCTTCCGTGAGGACAGTGAACACAGCAGCCGACAACACAGTTTGAGGGGGCACTCAACAAGCATGGAGGGAGCAGCAACACCATGGGGAACCCATTGGTGCCACTCACTACACCTGGCTTCGTGTGGCCTCTGCTAGACCAGGAGGCCTGAACAACCCCAGCAGTGACAGCACCTACCACAGGGCCGAGCACGACACCAGCCCGGTTACAATTTCTACCAATCTTCATGGGTCACACCAAGGAGGACCCACAGGCATCCCTGAGTGACTGCACAGGTCGGTTAAGCAGGTACTGTGTGAGTGAAGCAGAGTGGCCGAGCTGCATTGGAGGTCAGTTGTCGGGGGAGGCATGCACATGGTGGAGGTCCATTGACCACTATGGCATACAATGGACCGCATTTCAAAGGGCTTTTCTGTGACATTTTAACACAACATATGGGTTACTGCAGGCTTAAAGCTGTGCCATTTTAAAGCCACAGGGGAATTTTGAAACACTGACAGTGCTTGCCACACGAAAAATTAATATCAGAAGACACTTCTACCCAAATATGTTAGATCCCGACATTTTAGAGGTAATAGCCTCAACAATGAGATCTGAATGAAAATTGGCCCTGGCACCTCTAATACATAGCAGTGTAGAACAATTCATTAGGTCCACCACATTATTAGACCAGGCCAACAAGGATAACAAATTGCATCGCAGGGAATGGGACAGGCCACACCAACCACGGCCCCATAATCACAGTGCATGGATGGGGAGCTCGCAGCCATCAGCTGAACTTAGCAGGAAAGGGGAGAGCCAAACCACCCATCCGAACAGGGGAAATAACCAAACTGCCACACCCATACCTGCTCGCCCAAACATGCCAGCTGAAAACCAGCAAGCAGGAGCAGTTAGAAAGGACGGCTCCCCTTTCCATGCAGGTAATGACGTGAACCGTGCGTTCACGAGCCCTTGATTCCCACTATGACTGCCACAGTCATGTCCACACACCAGACACACCACACCGACAAGCTTGTGGGCACGAGTGAGGGTGTGCATAATGGTATCAGTGCAAGTGCATTAGTGGTTCTAATTTATTCTGTGTAATTATTTCATCAGTGTATTTCATCAGGGTATGTCATAATATCATCAGTGTATTAATAGCATCAGTGTATATATTCTGTGTATATAATTAATGTAATTTGTTTTGTCATCATTGGAGATGGTCTGCACATTCGCAGCCAGAGACATGTGACATTTTACATCTGTCAGTACTGTGGTTCGTATTATAGAAACATTTACAATTAGTTTAATCATATTTATTGTGTATTGTTTAAGGGAAAATTATGTCATCTGAGTTTAATTTATTTCATGTCCCTTTCATCTTATTATCATTTTTTAGTGTATATTGAGTTTCATCACTTCACCACTTGGCGTCGCCTGCGCTCAGGTAGCTTAAGTCGGCCATGCTTCCGCTCCAGTTCTCGTCAGCACTTCAACGCATCCAGACATGTAAGTCTCTCGCTCTGCAGAGGCCCTCTGTGCAGACATCATCAGTTGAAGTTGTATCCATTGGTATCGGTCTTAAATTGAATCATTATTTATTATCTGTTTCATTATTTTACTTGTATAGCGCCGAGGGGAGAGCGACGTTATTCCTGTCGGAGAATTGTTAAGTGCATTAGAGTTTCACATTGTAAATACCACGTGGTCGCTCGCAGTTTCCGGACCATTAAGGCAACGTGTTTTATATTATAGTTGTGTGTGCAGTAAGGAGTCTCAGGTAATAAATACCTCAACAAGCATCGTTTGCAAGTGTTTTATTTGTAATAAATTAAAGCGGACGTGGCAGACTACAGCCTCGCCATCGTGTGAAGAAGTGTTGACCAGAGTCCCCTAGGCCGTCGACCGAAACGGTCCTCAATCTCATCAGGTCACTGCAGAGCTGTGGTGCGGGGCACATAATTATCACACCATCAGCTCTGACAACACTGCCGGTCAAGTGTGTTTTCCTAACATGGGATGTGGAATACACCATAGCCAAGCTTGACCATGTCAGTTCTGTTCAGGCCAGCAATACCACTGGCACAGTGGTATTGCTGGCCTATCCTCAAAAGTCGAATGCAACCGAATGTAAAGACTGACAGAAAACCACCAGCGGGAAACTAACTGGCGGGGTAGGCGAGCCGGACGCTCACCACCCCAGGCCAAAACCTCAGCAGACAACTACACGTCAACATAGAAGCACAGTTACACATACTCCACAACAAATAGGGTTACGACCAATAGATTACAAGCAGGTTATCTCCAATGTAATGGATGTCATACCCAACACACAACTTAGACTCGATGAACTGAAGACCTTGGTCATCGACGCCCAACATCAATGTGCACACACACAGGGCAAGAGGGCAAAACTCATGCATGCAGATGGTGAGTGGTGGTGCTTCCAGGATGCTCATGTTGATAACCGTCGGAAGCATTCCGATTTAACCTGGTGCCTTTATGTATGAAAATGAGCACGAGAACAGGTACTAAGGCACACCCACAATAGCCATTTTGATCGTCATCCTGGGGCAACCCAGACAGTCAGGAATCTCCCCATGAATTTTATCTGGTCAGAGGCAAGACGGGATGTACACAGGTATGTGAAGGATTGCGTCCCTTGCAACCACTTCAAGAGCAGGAGGACATATGGGGTGACCCAACAGCAACTCAGGGTGCCGAAGGAACCATTCGATATAGTGTCCCTAGATCTCATGGGCCCCTACCCCTGCACTTCCACAGCGAAGAGGTTCATCCTGGTCGTAAGCAATACATTCTCCAGATGAACCAAAGCTTATTCAGTCCCCAGCGCACAAGCATGCACAATAGCACAGCCACTGGAAACGGAGTTCTACACTGGTTGGGGGTACCCAAACACATTACTCACCGACAACGGTACCCAGTTGACTGGAATGAACTGGCATGAGCTGTACACCTGTTGGAAGCAAGAAACCGTACAACCCCAATATACCACCCAAAAGCAAACCCCACCGAGAGGCGCAACAAAGATCTCAAGACACAGTTACATATAAGAGTGAAGGACCACACCAGCTGGGCCAAACATATACCTGCTGCTCTATTCACCATAAGGGGGCGGGTGAACCTAGCCACAAGGCAGACACCAGCAGCGATTCTGCAGGGCCGAGAACTGATGCTACTTGGAGAGTTTTCCACATGCAAAACAGAGGGCATGGGCGAAGCAGAAGACAGCACAGAGAGGCAGCATTAACAGCAGCTCGCAGTAATCAAGAATGCTACATCAAGAGGTGGATGCCTGCCACCACAAGAGCACCATGACGATTGGCACCTGGCCAGAAGGTCTATGTAAGGGAACATAGAATATCAAGTGGCACAAGGAATTTATGCACCAGGTTCACCCAGAAATGGAGCGGAATGCATTCAGTGGTAAAGCCGCTGGGGTGCACCACATACCTCATCAGGCTGAGCAGAAGGAGGAGGGCCGCCGTCCAGCATGATGACCTCCGATTGGCAGTGGCGTTGCCAAGTTTAATGACGCCCGATCGGCAGGTTATCGAGCATCATCAAACCAACACAACAATCACCGACGGAAGCGAAGTTGGAATGCAGAGTCCCGGTAGCGATGTAAGAGTTCTCCGGTGCCTCTTCTCGACCACGATGCCCGGAATCTCGAAACCCACAAGAAACATGGAGGAGGAAGGAGTACCCGAGGGAGGATTGCCGCCGCCCAGCACCATAAACAACACCATATGCATCACTGCAAGCCTGGAAGGGTCACTCCGTCGCATTTTGATGCCCTGCGTCATGACGCTGGTAACCAGGGACGCCGACGATGACGAGTCGCCAGAGACACCTGTGGGACAGGGCTCCCCACAGGCAAACTTTCTGGATAGCTTCGCCGCAGCGCCCTCAGCAGGACCAACAGCGGGGGACATCACACCGGAGGACGTCGGACAAAGCGACGAGGGAGTGTAACTAGGTTTCACAGTCCTTCACCGGGACCCTCTCCTTCTCCCTCGCCAACAGCCACATCATGCCAATGTCCACACCGCAGCATCAACAAAGAGAAGTCCGAGGAGGAGGTGTCCTCAACCCCTCACCACTGCTCCAAGCAGTCGTGTCGGCTGATCCACCCAGCATGCATCACATATGGCGCGGACACCCCCTGCTCCCACATGCATGTCACGGACGTCAGCACTGCCGGGTTCAACACCCTGGTTCCCCAGCAGCAACCAGAGTCAGCTCCCAGAGGCGTGGGCTTTATTCGCTGAGGCCACGCCACAAGCTGAAACCACCCACTGCCTGTTGTGCCTAGCAGCGTGATAGGAGACATGGAGGACTGCGAATTCAATTGGTCACAAGAGGAGGGGATGTTTCACGTGAGCCATGCATTCACGAGCTCCTTTGTGCCCAATCTGACTGCCACAGTCGTCTCAACAGCACCAGATACACCACACCAACTGGCTTGTAGGCCTGAGAGAGAGAGAGAGAGAGAGAGAGACAGAGAGAGAGAGAGAGAACAGTGCTACAAAGTGTAACTTATCGGTGTCATAATTTCAACAATCATAGAAACTATCGTCGCATATGCAGCCACAACCAGGGATGTTTTCATAGTATACTTGGCAACACTGTGGCCAGTGTGATGCAGTTGCATCACAAAAGCACAATACAATCTTTTAAAAGTGTATTTATTTATCAAATAGTTATTATGTTTTCTTATGTTAAATTTAATTCATAAAAAATTTCATCAGATAATCATCTTTCAGTATTATGTTGTGTTTCACCTTTTCGCAGCTTGGCTTCGGTTTTCGCCACTGGTGGCAGAAGCCGACCCCATTCTCACCACAGTTCATCTCATCATCTGAACGAGACTGGAAGTGTAAGTCTCTCGCTCCACGAGGCCCTCAGTAGTGGCACGTAAGCTGAAATCTTTTTAACTGCATTAGTATAAGATTAATTATTGGAACATTTGTATTCTATTTAACATACTGAGGGGAGAGCCATCGTACTCTCAACGGAGAGTTTTTAACGCAATCGCGTTTTCAACATAAAACCACATGTTTTTCGCCATGTAAGAGCTGATGCTATTTTGCATATCATTCATACATTTATTCATCTGTAAATGGACGATGAAAAAACAACTCAACAAGGGAAATAGTGTTACGTCATTGTAGAGCAATGTTATTAGCATCACTAGCCTTTTTAGTAATATAGTTCAGGCGTACGAGATGGCCGACAGTCTCGCCATCCTATGTAAAGAGTGCAACTGTAAGTACATGAGAACCAAGCAAATAACTGACGGAATATTCACCAGGGTCTCTGGGTCGTTGACCGCACGAACCTCAATTCATTAGTTCACCACTGAGCTATGGCACCGAACAAAATCCATCATCCAACCCCCGCTGGTAACCGCCCCCAAATCAATTTGTACCATGTTTGTAAGGGGATACAGCCACATGGTCGTTCGGCCAACGATCCTAAGAACTGTGACGTCGTGCTCACCCAGTCAGCTGGTGCCCTTATTATTCGAAATAGGAATTTTGTGATATATTCTGATTTTTGTTAACATAGTCGCCAGCGACATCCGCATTACTATTCCCGACCGCTCAGGTAACATTAGTTGGTTTGCCCATCTAGGTTTGGCAAATATAAAGCTTAACAAACTCGTATGTTCAAATCCGGAAGATTAGGGACAGTCGGACTTAAAATTCTCCACGTGTGCTTTTCGACCAGAAAAAACGCTGTCTGCACGGCCATTTTGTAGCATATTTCATGCCCATGTGTAACAATGGACTCTGACATCACAGCCGTCCGATCATCAAGCGCGCACAACCTCGGGAGACCATGCCACAGTAAATTGCTGGACAGGGCGATACACTCCTCATGTGCGGGAAGCCCGTGAATGGCAAAGGCCGCTGCCATGTAGGAAGATGATCTGCAATTACAATTAAGGATTTGTCTACTGTGTCGCGTCGACCATGTTTTCCATTTGCAACCGCAATTTGCGATATAAAAAAGGCACTTGAGAAATGGATTACAATCCAACTGTAGCGTCCACCTGTCGGAATTGTGATCAGTGCAGAAATCCCCGAACACTCGATCCCTTCGACAAACAAAACATATGCGCAGATATACACAGGTTCCCACCGACTAAAAACAATTCAAACTTCATGCCTTCCACTCGCTTCCACAGTGGTCGTCTACTGCTGGACATGATCCACGTGTGTGGGGGTTGGCACAGTCTCCGTGTGCTGTGCTACATACCAACACATAATACATACAAGTTGCTTCCACCATTCGTAATGGATTACCCAGTGACACCATCAGATCCAGTGCTTGCAATGCACGGAACAGTGGTCAACATGCCAGGCAGAACTCCCAGAGCACGAGCTTCAGCCAGCAGCCGGTGAGTTCCCAAACAACAACCAGAATTCAATGTGTGGGGCAGAATATTGTGTGAAACCCGAAAAGATGTGCATAAACAGCAAAGAGTGCACTACGAGTTTTCACCCCACATGTGTCTGTGGGGGAATGGCAGGCTGTCCACGAGGGAATGCTTAAGTGTAAACAATGATAACAAAAGTATGCAGCCCAATTCGGGACTATACTGGAACCCACGCGAATAAATATGGAATTTGACATGTTCACCCAAGATGAGCAGAGATTACATAACCATCAAACCCAGCGAATGGAACTTGTGCTACCCATGCCCACGTGGCAGGGAATTATAGGAGCTGGCGGGACACAGTACAAAACACAAGGGCCATCAGACCCCGAGTACAGGACAAGCCTAACTGGGAGGAATCACATGACCCTCGACAAATTTGAGATAGTCCCAAACATTTCCGGCCAGACAGGCTAGGATGCATGCGCATTCCTCAAATATTGCAGTACCGATTAGTATGGTACGGCATTAGCGAGGAAGAGTGGACAAGTGTCATCGGGAACCAACCATTCAGGGAAGCAAAAGCATGGTGGATGTTCATCACAGAATACGAGATGAAGTGGGGACAATTTGTATGCAAATTTACGGCCAGATACATAAACATGTGTACCATGTTAAAACAACAGGTCGAACACTTTACCGAAGAACAAGGCATCATGGAAGACCTGGACAAAATCCGTAAACCGAAAGTTAAGTCTAGCTGACAGATTTTATCCACTACTCCCGGAGGAAGACATGCTCGAAAGGATTGTGAAAATGGTGAGACACGAATACCAAATGGCCACACGGCCCATGGTGATCAAAGGAACACAACATTTCCTAAGAACAGCAGTGAGTCTAGTACGAGACACGGAGAAGCACAGGGCGGAAAATTTTAATGCACGCAGCAAAGGTGGGTGGACAGAGATCCTGAGCAATACTGTGGACATGCGGATGTCCGAAGGGAAGAGTGGAGTATGGGACGATCCCAAATTTCGGGATGTCAATAGTGGGAAAAGTCCACCAAATCTGCCTCGCTGCCACATATTTAAGGACGAACAGTACCGCTGGCACGAAATGTGCCTGAAATGGAGAGTGAAATACAGGGGAACAACAAAGCAAAGTAGGGCAAATTGGGGTTGCCCTCTCTGCCATTGTCGCGACCGGAACTCCTGAAACTACCAATAACAAACATACCCACCATTACCTAGGACAGGTTAGCTCCAGAAGTGATCAGCTGTTCAGAATACCCATGCACTTTGATGAGTGGAATATCGTCGCCTTAATCGACATAGCCACATTGCATAACTTTGAGCGGGTGGAGTTAATAGGGCAACAGCTTATCACCAGTGACAAACAAATCGTACAATTGGCCACATTGAACGGGAAGAGCGAATGTTTGAGTGAAGTTCATTTGGAAATACTTATTCGTGACTATTCTATTGACATCATCGCCCTCGTCTCCAACGAGATACAAGAGGACCTGATTCTAGGGGTGCCGTGGCTTAGACAACACAATACCATTATTGAAAACGCCATGGACCACATTCACTTCGGCATGACCGAACAACGAACAGTGTACAACCTAGGGTATCTCAGAGAATACAGAGCAGAACAATCTGTCCAACTAGACATTATCGACCATGCCATACCTGCAGAACATAGGGACACGATCCAGTGAGTCTCAACTGAACGATGGGATGTATTTGCAGTGGCACACCCCTTTAAAAGAATGAGCATGGCAGAACACGCGATACCACTCACTAAAGATGAATCCCTCTGGTCAGCCTATTGTGATAATGATCC
Source organism: Clitarchus hookeri (assembly GCA_002778355.1). Lineage (NCBI taxonomy): Eukaryota > Metazoa > Arthropoda > Insecta > Phasmatodea > Phasmatidae > Clitarchus > Clitarchus hookeri. Next base: position 582,290 of record NQII01000790.1, on the reverse strand, counting down.
TTATCGCTTGAGGAATATTAATCAACAAATCGAGGAAATGATTAGGGATGGGGCAATAGAACCCTAGAAGAGCAATTACAACTCAGCTATCACTTTGTCCTCCAAGAAAGACGGGAGCTGGAAGTTTTGCGTGGACTTTATCCTGCTAAACCAAGTGACCAAAAGTGCACCCCCCGCCCTTAATCAGTGTGAACTCTGCACTAAACATGTTAGGGGATGCCAATATTTTATCTTCCCTTGAACTGAGAAGCGACTATTGGCAAATACCAGTATGACTCGAAGACCATCACAAGACTGCATTTATGGCATCGAATGGCCGACGTTTTCAATTTTATGTTATGCTCCTTGGGCTGAAATATGAACCATACACATTCCAGAGCATGATGTTCCACATCCTGGATGGGCTGATAAAGGAGTGTACGATCGAAATCCCAGGCGAACATGTGATCTGGTCAAAAATGTGCGAAAGAACACGTACAATATCAATACCTCGTTTGGAGAGGCTGGATATCAATGTGTTAACATGTGCCAATGGAAAATATCATACAGTGAAAACATGTCTTCAATACATCGGCCACATGGTCAACACCGATGGTATCCAGCCCAACCACGAACAAGACTAGCTAAGGTTATCCAGCCCAACCACGAACAAGACTAGAGCGACAGTCGGTGTTTAATGTGGCTGCATAACATGTGCACTGTCCGCAGCAAACTCAGGCGGTGGATCATGTTATTACAGGCCTATAATTTTGTGGTGTAACACATTCCGGGCGACGAAAACCAACTAGCCGATGCTCTTTCCCCTGCACCCTGTACAATCGAAATAGCATGTGATGAAGAACAGTTGGAAATCCTATTCCCGCATGACAGTCCGTCAGTTGCCCGGCTATAGCACGTCACCATAGGCAGGAGCAACGACACCCAAGACTTAAAAAGTGATGCATCGTACAAACAATTACTCGCCGCACAACAGCTGTCTGCAGATGTCGCGGTATGCCACGCCCAGTGTGCCAGAGAAAAACTGGCCAACTGGCACATGGTCGATAACCACCTGGAGGGGAAGAGGGGAACTGGCAAACTTAAGTCCTGTAGGAGGGACGAACGTTCGTTCTGGAACACTCGCACGCCAGCCACCTGGTGGGACACCACAGAGTCTCGCAAACCTAGCAGAACATATAAGCCCACTATTTCTATCCAGGGTTCACCCGGCAATTGCGGGAATGTGTATGTGACTGCGAAACATGTAACCACCTGATAACATGCCTTCCCAATGGCATTACTCAATAGCAAACCTGCATACCAGAGGGACCTTTTTGTGACCATCACCTTGGACCTGATGGGACCATATCCTCGGGCCCCAAACGTATTTGTGCACCAAATGGTGTGAGGCATATTCCCTCCCGAGTTCAAGCCTCAAAAACATAGCAGGATCATTGCAGAATCATTTCCTCGACTGCTAAAATTACCCAAAGGTAATGATCTGCGACACTGGACTGCAGTTCAGAGGAAAGCAATGGCAGGACCTCTGAACCAAGTGGTGGGCAGTACACCACACAAAGGTGGTGTGCCATTCCCGTGCGAATCCCACAGAACGAAGGAACCAAAATTTTAAGCTGCTGTTCTTGCTTCGAGTGGGGGATGACCACACTACCTGCACCACCCACATCCCAGAGATACTGTTCTGCCTGAGAAAGCAACAGAACAAAGCCACGGGCCACTCGCCCGTAGAATTTCTATACGGACACGGATTGGCACAACTCAGGGAATATGCATACCCACAACCGACCACGAATTCAGGACCCTTAGAAATGGAGACACGAAAAAGACACTGTTGGCGGAGTTTCGAACGGTCCAGGGAATTACACGAATGGTATATTCAACAGTGGCTGCCAGAAACCACACAGCCCCCTAGAAAGCTGCAAATTGCAAAAACATGTCTACATGCAAGAACACCAGCAGTCGGCCACCCACTAATTTCTCTGCAAGGTTCGTCCCCCACTGGAGTGGACCCCACACAGTGGGCTAAGGGATGGGAAGACCGACGGCATTATCTAGATTGTGACGACCTAAGAGCTGTGCCGGAGGTGCCAACACTGGGCGCAGTGGCGCCCCAAGGTAACACCAGTCAGAGGCAAGCCACCGAAGTAGTCTCAGCCGATATGGGATTGCAATTAATGGCATCAGGTAAGCGCGGACTACCAGGTCCACCAACATCGATGCCCTCAATGACAACTGAGTCGTCAGATGTCAAGGTTGCACCACCAGCCATGGGGATGACCAATTACAAAAAGAGAGAGCCTGGAATGACGACCGACCACAGATGCCATAGCACCCACACCGCAATGTTGGATGCCCATCAGGTCACACTTGCACCCATAGGTGCCCCATTCCAGACTGAAGGTCAAGTGATTCATCAGTGGCCAGGTCTAGTTCCAAGTCGAAAATCTCTGCGATAGGGCGGCCATATCGCCCTCAACGGCAACGATGCCACCCACAGAGGTATCACAGCAACAGCAGTATCAGTGGCAGCATCTCGATGGTGGCAGGGCTACCAACCTGCCAAGCAGGTGTAGAACCAGTCGACCGACTCCGCCGAACCTGTAAGATCTCAAATGCCAAGTGTAAGTTGATCAACACTGTTGGCATGCAACCCTGCAATGGGACGATCCAGCTCTGCAGAGCTCATGTCATCGAGAGGGCTGCGCCCAGGCCGAAGTGCCACTCAATAACCCGATCCACCATGTGACCTTGAGACACCCCTGCCTGCCATGACAGAGGCCTCCCAGAGGGGAGGGTATATGACGTGGACCACTGTTGCATGACCTGGCTGCGTGGTCTGGCATAGCCACTACCACCATGTCATCTTCCCATAGTCACTGCAGCAGTGAGGCCTGCAGAACATGCATGAGTGCATTTCGATATGTGCCCGCATCGTTCACTTGGGAACGAGTCATGAACCGATACCCAGTGACCCAACCGAGTGCCTGTGGTGTCCCTAGAGAGATCTGCATAGTTACAATAGGAATCAAGTGTTAGAATGTGAAGTAAATAGCATTAGAATTCATCGCCCACTGGCACATGTTCGTGAAATTCGCCTTTAGGGATTGCAAAGTAATCGCAGAAAAAATGCATGCCACATGCATATTTAATGTGGTGTAGAGTTGCAAGTCTAGGGTATTTGAAGTGTTCTATATTGTTTTCCGAGTGCATTTGTTTGTCTAATCAAGCTATTTAGTCACATGGAAATTATTAGTCTTTCTATCATTCTAACCTTTCTGGTCATAGAGTGCTCCATTTTGAACAAACCTTAATTTCCCATGTGCTCTGCAAGGCAACACATAATCATGTATTGGATATAAATTTGTGCTTAATTAAGAACTCTTAACACTCTACAGGATTAAGAAAACTCTCTCAGAACGTTAAAGTGTTTTACGTGTATACATTTCAAGTTCTATGTTAATGAGGTCAATTAGTTATATTGCCTTGCCATGTGGAGCGAGCTCTTGGAAAGGAAACCGCTCGCCCATGCCATCTCCGACAGCCTGATTCCACAGGTCTTAGGTGCTGCACATGCATCGCATCGCGACGGACTTACATACTTTGTTTTGAAATCTTATCTGCAGTAGACTAATGTAATTTTCTGGAACTCTTATTCAGCTTCACAGTAGTCTTCCCTGTGTTCATAGCACCCCTCCAACATCTCAATTTACAGACCCCAGAGGTTTAATTACTATTGTAAGTTTTCGTACCATTCTCTGCCTTTTTGTAAAGTAACAGTTGCTGGTAGGCCTTGTGAGTCAGGTCCACTTTATTTTGGTTAGCATACATGTAAATGTGTACACAATTCGGCAATAAAATTTACGTGAGTTAACCAAAACTTGTGAGTTCTTATTTAGTGTTGTATTCCAGACTATAGCCCTATCCAGGAAGTCATCGATGCCTGAAAGAAGCGTCCTTCATTTATAAGGATAATGCATGCCATATTCAATATAGAAACTCAGCTGTCACAACACATGTCATAACCCCATCCCCTCCCGCAAGGGCACACCCAGTAGCCACCTGCATCAATACACATGACAGCAATTAACGCCTGTGGCGAAGGCAGGCCGGAGCAAGGGAGTAAGTGACCCGTGTCAAGGCTGCCTCAGACCCCACCACCACCCCCTAGGAACCCTGTGAAACTTGTTCACACCAAACAAAGGATCAGATAGTATGGCGATTTCCCCCCGTGTCAAAAACATGTGCTGAAGGGTAACACATGCCACAAAAACAGCTGAGAGGGTTTGTCAGTGGCACCGCATATCACCCCATTCCCCCTCCACCAACAAGAGTCGTGGCATGTGTAGGAAGTAGCCTTTGTTCAGGACCTCCTCCTTTCCTCTCCTTGTAACAAGGGAAGGATGGTAATAGTTTAAAAGCCAATTTGTGAGACAAGAGGGGATCAGTTATGTCAGTCAAGTCGCCGAACAAAGAAGTCTGTGCAACAGTTAACCAAGGCCAGGGAGATTGGACCACGACCGAATCATTCAGTCAGTTAGAATCGATCAGTTACGTGAGAGCAGTTGACCCAGTCAGTTAGAATCGCATGCCAAGAGAGGAAGTCAGTGCACAGTTAACCGAGGCCAGAGAGGTCAGACCCAGGCCGCATCAGTCAGTGCTATCCCACATCGGAAGGCTTCGGGCAGAAGCCTGCCGAAGCCCCACGTCAGCATAGTCAGTCGAACCAATGCATCAGTGCGACAGTCGGGTGAGTGATATCGCACACCGAGGCCCCGGCAGAGTCAACCAGAAACAGTGGTAAGGGGTCAGTCATATCTTGGGAGAATTGGTTCACAGCCACAGTCAGTCAGTGATACCCTGTCACTGGATAGTGATGCATGGCAGGTGGCACAGTACTAAGAAGTGTCACACCTGGACGCGCATTGCGTCAGGCATCAGAAACCAGATCGCGGACATCAGCCGAGTCAGTTACAAACCTACACCAAGAATGGGAATCGAGTGGTGAACTTCAACAAGGAGTGCCACGTCAAGCGAGTCGGAGCAGTCCAGTGCCACCCTGCGCTGAGAGTCGGGGTGGGGGCCTGCCAAGGGTCCCTCGCCAGGACATGGGAGTCGGGCAGCCAACACCGAAGGAGGAAGCCAGCTGATTGCAGCACACCAACAACAGCCAGTCCAAAGGCCTGTAACAGGGCCACCACACTCGCCAGACCTCAAATACTGCCGGAACAACCACCCAGCAACAAATATAGTTAAGTCACAACGTCACCACTCAGAGACATGTCCTGTCACCTAATGCCCCCACATAGTCGGAAACATTAGCCAGAACACTGTAATGAGCCCTTCTGGCCCAGAACTCGCAGGGTCAGAAATGTATGAGATAATTCTTGGAAAAGTAGTTGCATTGCTGGGAATGTGTGTATGAATTCCCATCAAATAAACCAGTTAAAACCAAGATGCGATGACATTATGATTCACCCTATTCAACATTCAAGGCACCTTATAGTCTGTGCCATTTAACATTAACTCAGATCCTATGAACCATCCTGTAACACACAGGTGGGGAATAGCACCAAGGTTAAAAGGTAATGTTAAGGTGTGTTGGAGAGTCTGATTACCCCTGCAAATTTGTACCATGTGTGTCAGGGTATACAGCCATGTTGTTCGTTCGGACAACGATCCTAAGAACTGCGACTTTGTGCTCTCCCAGTGAGCTGGTGCCCATTCTATTCAAAATAGGAATATTGTGAAATATTCTGATTTTTCTTAACATAGTTGCCGGACGATGTCCACATTAATATCCCCGACCGCTCAAGTACGATTTAATTGCTTGCCCAACTACGTGTGTTAAATATAGAGTATAACAAACACTTGTGTGGAAATTCTGAGAAGAATGGATAGTCGGACATAAAATTCTCCATTTGTGCTGCTTGACCAGGAAGAATGGAGTTCGCACCACCATATTGTGGCGTAGGTTATGACCGCATGGGACAATTGACTCTGATGACACAGCAGCCCAGTCATCAAGCTCGCAAAACATTGGGAAACCATGCCACGGTAAACAACTGGACAGGGCGTTATGATCCACGTGCGCGTTGAGCCCGTGAACAGTAGAGGCCGCTGCTTTCTGGGAAGATGGTCCGCGATCACAAATACGGACCAAGCTACCGCGTCGCAAGGACTGCGTGTTCTGTGTGCAACACTGTCATGAGATATACAAAAGACTGCTGAGAAATGAAATACAATCCAACTGTAGTATCCACTTGTCAGAATGTGGCGATCAGTGCGGAAAGTCCAGGACACTCGATTTCTTCGACAAATATAACATATGTGCAGGTATATGCAGGTGCCCGTGTGATCCATGTGTTTAGGGGTTGGCAGAGACTCAGTGCGCTATGCGACATGCCAATGCATAATACATACGAGTTGCTTACACCACACAGAATGGATTACCCTGCAGCACCACCAGTTCCAGTGCTTGCAATGCATAGAACAGTGGTCAACATGCCGGGCATAATTCTCAGAGCAAGAGCTTCAGCCAGCAACCACTGAGTACCCAAACAACAACCAGAGTTCAATGTGTCTGGCAGAATATTGTGTGAACTCCGAAAAGATGTGCATAAACAGCAAAGAATGTTAGGCGAGTTTTTACCCCACATGTGTGTCCACGGGGGAATGGCAGGCGGTCCGCGAGGGAACGTTTAAGTGTAAACAGTATTTACAAATATACACAGCCCAATTCGGGACCATACTGGAACCTCCACGAATAAATTTGGAAATTGACGTATTCACCCAACCTGTGCTGAGATTATATAACCAATAAACCCAGCGAATTGAACTTGTGCATGAGAATCCCAATATTCCGAAGAGTGTTATCAGACGCAGCGAAGATGTCGACTTTACGAAACCAGATACTATCGGACCGATGCCCGGGTTCAAGCCGCACATCTACGAAGCTGGCGAAACACACGAGTAGTCTTTTCCTGTAAACATCTTGCTCGCCAATGTGATATAAATAAACGCAATTTAGCGAGTGGCACATACCTCAATGGTAGGCCGAGCAATATGCTGAACGAATTTTTGCCTATTGTCCCTTCATGTTTTAAACTGGTCGTAGCACCACAAAGCATAATTTACTTTCCGGTCGTCGCGAAGAGACCAAGGAGTTAACACATGGTAGCGAGATTTTCCTCCGCAGTCTCGGCTGCAAAGTCAAACATCATAGCAGATTACCTAAACATCGAAGAGCCAGCGGTTTTTGAAGACAGTGTAACGAAGGGGGAACTTCATTCATACCAGCCTTTCCCTATCAGATCATACACACTACCATATGAAGTTCTGATTGCAGTCCAAAACCAAGATATCTGCTATCTTCCTTGCCATACTTTCCTGTGAATTAGGGGGACTTTGACGAAAGAAGAAGGAACCAACCTGTCATCAACGAAAATAACGTGCGATGAAATTATTCACCTAATCGATCGCATTATGTATTTTCTCAACGGTGTCGAGGTGGACCAGTCGCAAGATGTAACGATAACTTCAATGAACAAAAATTACCTTTAGCTTACGTCGAATGAGTTGTCTGCGGCTAATATTGTAGGCTGGTGAATCAAAGATGACTACAGTTTTTCTATATACCCTGGATGCAAGTTCGAAGTGTGTATCCCACTCTCCGTGCTATTGGGATTTGCCGAAGACTACAAACCAATTATCTTCAATCCGAAGCAGGAACTGGTGCTGCTTCTGACTAATATACATGCAGACATCATCATTGGTACGGGAGAATACTTGGAGAAAGTGGAACTGAAACTACAGTCTAGGGAATGAATGCTGCCTCATGTGCAGTTGAGCACTGTTGAATGCATAAAAATTTTGAAGATTGTGGAAGATGGCCAGAACATCAATGTGGTATTCAGGTCGTGGAGTCTGGAGACATGTCCCTGATTGCTAGCAAGCCAGCGCATCAAGTGGTTGGTAAAGTCCAGCTTTGCTGCTGAGAAACCAAAACACATCATCGTTGGGATACGGTACAGAAGACAGCAGAATATGAGAGTGAGCAATTCACAGTTCGACACATTTCAAATAGAAAATGTGAAAATATTTTTGTATAGCGAAAGCTATCCGTACATTGACATGAACATGAACTTTGAAAATGGGCAGTACCTGCTGGCATATCAGATGTATGCCCAATTCCAAAATATATAATATGGATGCCTGCAACCCACAATACTGAGACCTGGATCTTTCAAGAGTTTGGCCCCACTCATGGTATTCGATGTGAGTAAACAGGACGAGTATATTACCTCCAATGTGATCGACTGCAGGATCGAATTGACTACAAATGCAAATATACCTGCAAACACATTCGCTTTCTGCCTGATACTTCACGACCGGCTTGTATCGTACAATTGTCGAGTCAAGACTATCAAAATACTGTTGTGAGCACAGCTGAGAATATATATATATATATATAATTCGTTATTATTCGTATTCGAGCATCGTCAGCTTCAAGATACACTGCATTCTGCAGGGTTTCCAGAGCCAAAATGGCTTCAAGCTGAAGGAGATCACAGTGTCTTACGATGACGATGGCAAAACACGAACCTGTAACTTCCAGCTTCCATATCAATGGAAACTGTTGGACGAAAAGAGCGAGAAAGCAAACACCTGGTTGATCAAATACTACGACGGAATGTGCTGGGAGAAAGGTAAGATTCCGTATCACCAGGTGGTAAACATGCTGAGCGACTTGTTGATGTAGTACCCGAAGGGCCCGATTTATGTAGTGGGGCCCGAGCAGAAAAAATGGCTTAGCAACTTGTGTAAACTTGAAGTGGACATTATCGATGTGCAGGCACACTTTGGATGTTCTTCGCTTCGCCAGCTGACGAAACATGATGGCGATTCGTATCGTCATGCCTGAGACAGGTCAGAGCCCACTGGGCCTCCACACGGAAGAACATGCAGCTGCTATGCAAATGGCGTGCCCCGTACTTGGACCTGGAATCGGCTGTTTACAAATAGACATGAAGTCACCCGATCTTTTCGAAATGCGAGGGAATTTTGTTTTTCGTATGGTGGCACACCTGATCAACATCCATATTATATAAAATTGGGGAAAATTTACGAGGTCGCTTAGTCGTCGTCTAGATGTCTGCTCTTTATCATGATTCTGTTCTGCACTACGAAAATTAATGCAAGCACCAAGCTAGAATGCAGTAGTGCGGAGTATAGTTTCATCGCAGAAGATGGTTATTTGCGCACCTACACCGTCACCTGCGATGGTAGTGGCATGCAGCACTGACGATTTGCACATTTTCCCGTCTACGAACCAGTAGTTTCAATTGGACTATCCGGGAGCATCGGCCTGCTTCATGTTCCACATGAGGCTGCAAATGCTCCTTCCCTGCACCGTGGACCAAATTACCACCCCAGCAGAGACTCATGCTACCATCCATGGACCAGACTGTGATGTCGATTCGCTCCAGGTGGAGCACGACCTATCGGTCCACTCCCAGCAACCTGGGTCCAAGAAGGATGCGGCCAGCCAGACGACCAAACACTGCCCCAAGTGCATCGCCGACACCAGGTTCTTGTGTCGGTACCCATCATGGATGATTTTGCCTCTGGTTCCAGAGATGAACCTACACCCTTCGAAGACCGGCAATGTCTACTCCTGAGGCTGCTGATGGTGGTTCTGCTACCGACAGACCTGGTGTCGATGAGCCGGATGTTAACACTAGTATCATAGAGCCTCCGATCAAAAAGGAGTCAAGTCTACACTGCAATGCTAATGTGATGGATGGTGAACCAGAGACAAGTACTGCTGCTGCTTGTGCCGAAGGTCTTTGTACCAACACTGTGATTTGGCTCTTCGAAGAGCAGTGCTGCTTACCACCATACATGAATTGCTCAGCTCTCTATGATATACCCAAAATTAAATTTGAAGATCAGCAGATTAAAAAATTTAATTTGTACTTGTTCGAGGAAGATTGATAAATATTATTGATTTTTTGCATATTATGTATATTTTATAATGTGTGCAATAAATTTTGTGTAAAAAGAATAAATTGTATTTTAGTAAATTAGAAACCATTCCACTACATATAAAAACAATTTTTAATAAAAATACTTACATTTAAAAATAAAACAAAAAATAAATAAATATATGACAGTTTATGTACTTTGCAGGAATGGTCATTGTCACCATTCGGTACAGGCCAATAGCAGACAGCATAATCGAGAAATTAATGGCACCTATGTTTTGAAAATATAATCCGGTATGGAGGGTGCCAACAACACTACCTATACTTTAAAAACATAAAAAAATATGGCTGCCACCCAGTGGCTAAATTGACAGTTCGCCTGGTGGTGATATCGATTATTAATACACTAGCACCAACTAGGTGATGCAAACATAAACATATGAAATCCAATATGGCGGAATCAGCAATGTATAAACAAATGACAAATGAAAAACCAAGATGGCTGCATACAATATAATGAGTAATAGTGAGGGCTTGGAAAGGGTAATGTTAAGACAATGTGATTGATTGGAGGGGATCAGTCGTCTGCTGGACATGGTGCTGGGGGAACCTTTGAAAATGAAAATTTTTTAAATTATAATTTCTAATTAATTTTAAATTACACTTTTTATTTATACATTTTGAAATAATTGTTAATAATACATTTTTAATATTTTTAAATAATATTTTTTATAAATATTGGGGATTTCTGGTATTTTGTGAAGTTTTCAAGGTCAGAGTTCATCGGGGTGAAGATCAAAGGTCAATATTGCCAACATCCAACATAGCGGACAATATGGTCACTGGGGATCGGAATGACAGCGCACGAACAGCTCCAATGCTCTGTGCCAGACGCCGATGCACCCAACTCCCTATTTTCCTTCTACTCACATGACCACCGAAAAATGACTTATGATAATATCTGCAAACCATAGGTCTTTAGTTTACAGGTTCAACAACACCTAATGTACCCTTTGTTGTCCATTCGCCGACAAAACATTTATGAACAGCATAACCTGATGTTCCTAAATTCGAAATGATTTGCTGGCCTTATACGTATGTTTTCTGATGTTCTTTAATATCAACAATAACGCCAGGAAAATTTTTCAAATTATTTAATGCCTCTTTGTTTTCAACTGGGATTTCCCGGATTACATTAATTCCATTTGACCCACTTCGAATGACTTTATCTACTTCAAATTCATCACTACAAAACATGAGCGACAGAGCATAGGCGACTGAGTTTTCATTTTCTTTTATATAGTTAACCCTCAAAATTGAACCGGGCTATTCTTACTAACCAACGTGCTAAACGACCAACGGTTTATTATATTCCAAATGCCACCTTGAAGCTTGATTGTCAATAAATAACTCCAAACGGCGCGTGTTAAAGGTAGTCTGAGAAATATTAAATTCCCCAAATACAAGCTAAGCATTCTTTTTCATATATGGTGAATTTTCTTTCTGCAGCTGTTAAAAATTTACTAGCATAAGCGATGAGAACAAATTCCCTGTCTTTTTATGACTAAGTACAGTTCCTAGCGCAATATTTTTCCTTTTCATAACATTTAAATGTTCTGTGATATGGGAAAAGTTCGGCATAAACTTACCATAAAACGCAACCATGCACAAAAAACGGCGAAGACCCTAAACATTTTTCGGCACGGGAAAATTTACAATGGCTTAAATTTTTTCCGGGTCCATGCGTAATTGACCATCAGCTATAATAAAACCTAAATATCTGACATGTTGTTCTGCCCAACTTATTTTACCGGGATTAACCGTCAAACCTGGTTCCCGCAAAGCCTGTAATACCAGACTAATGTTTTCAAGGTTCTTATAAGGTGTTACTACATATACGCATCGTCTATATACGTGAACACAAAAACATGTAAGTAATTAACTAACACCTGAAATAAAACTCTTGACATTCCTTACGGCCCGAAGTTTACTCCCATCGGCAAACAAGTCTATTGGCATAGGCTCCATGGGGGTACAAAAGGCTAAAGGTTCTCTTGAGTTAAAACGAAGTTCACACTGCAAAAACGCCGAGTTAAGGCCCAAAATGGTAAAAAACTTAGTCTTACATAAATAGTGGAAAAGGTATCTAACACTGGTACGGGGTATGGATCGATATAAATCCTATCATTAACCAACCTATAATTATTAATTAAACGCTATTTTCCTGGTTGTTTCTTAGGAATGGGAAATGAGGGGCTCACATAAGCCCTTTACAAATCTTCTATAATATCTTCCTCTTTTAAATCTGCTATTATTTGCTCATAAATAGGAATTTTGGGAGGTGGCACATGACATGGGACTAAAAATATCGGTTCATGGTTTTCCAACATTAAAACAATATAAATTTTTGTATAATGATCCAATTGATTCGTTATAACAATAGCAAATTCCTACTTTTATTTAGCAATTTCCACCTGTAACTGTTCGTCTAACTGAACCATTTGAATTTCTCGACGATACGATAACTTGTTTTCCAAGGGTACCGCTACCAAAGATTCTGGAGAAAATGCAAAACGTAAGCACTTATTCTTTACATCCACGCAACGCTGGGTTCTTCCAAGAAAATAAATACCCATAATAACAGATTATGAAAACTTAAATAACTGAAACTGCATTTTCCATGACAAATTTTCAAATTTGACATTCATGGTAGCTATTGCCTGCGATTTAACTAAGTCTCCGTCAGCAAGGGAAAACACAGCGGTACGACTTTGTGGCACTTTAATAACCCCAAGTACACTGTCACACGTTAACTGATTTCATATTTCGTGACTCATTAAAGATGCCGAAGCGCCTGAATGTACTAACACATTAACGGCAGAAACCACTATTTGCAAAGGAACAAACTATAAACCTGGTTTATTTTTACAAGAGGCGAAATAATTTACACCACCAACACCACCTGAAGATTCTTTCTTATGCGGGCAGTAAAACTTCAAATGGCCTCCATCATCACAAAAATAACAAACAACAGAATGTCCTTCAACTTTATCATTGGATTCACCTCGTGACTTATCCATGTCCGTTTGCATACAGACATCGCGTGTACGCGGGTCCTCATTTAAACGTTCACCTGAGTGGCGACATTTATGCCCGTCTCGCGCACAAATCTTGACTCATTTACCTTTACTTGGCCCGTCTTTAAAAAAACCACTTTTCACCAACGTCATTTGTGCGAAAACAGTATTTACAACACTGCTAAACTTTAGTAACCACGTTGTGCCTTTGATGGCAATCACCTATTGTTAACTTCATATCTGATTGCTAGGTAAAATATTGAAAAATATGACTTCTGTGAAATATGCCTCACCGCACGGACTACCTAGCACTTGTACTAAATGAATTATTTCCTGCACAAATACTTTTATTGTTTGAGTAGTACTTTGATATCGCTCTAATATATTTAAACGCTACCGCGTAATAGCTCCAGGAGATCCAACCTGTTGTAATAAATTCCGACAAAGTAAAACAAACTCCCATTTACGAGCTGTGGCCTGACTTAAAACTGGCTGTAAACTTTCTGGAACTTTAAGCAATGCAGCACTATAAATGACGGCGGACGCACACAAATTCAATTCTGCTAGATAAGACAACTCTACCAAATAATCTACAGTTTCCGTTAAACTACTAGATTTCCCACTGGGAATTCTACTCTCAATTTCAGGTGGAATTGATTTTAAACCATTAGATAATGGAACTGACTCACCAAACTTGTCTTCTGTTTCGGATGCGCCCTCTTTCATGACCACGTCAAGTAATATTCCCCGTAAGTAGCATGGAAATGCTGTCGCTGTCCGCTAACTTCACCTTCGCGTCGGTCAAGGTGCTTTGCAATGTTTCTTTGGACAAGTGACGGCTCGACTTGTACGCGCAGTACCTGCAGAAGTCATTGATTAGTACACAATTACACAACAATCCCCACTTTTTGGAGGTTTTTTTTTCACTTCACACAACCGTAATATTTTCTGAATTCTCACTGTCAATTGACCTAAATGGGATGGACAGCAGAGTGGCGCAGAAATCACCTGTCACGAGGCGAGGGGACCCGGAGGAAACCCATCCACCTCATGGCAGTGACCATTGCACCTTCCTCCTTCCATAACATCCATATCAATGTAATTAAGTGATGAATTCTTTCTCTTCAAAACCTCGCGCATATAACAATTACTTTGGAAACTCAAGTAAATGAAACCATTACATAGGAACAAATAACAAAGAAAGTCCCCAGTTGTGAGAAATGAAACATGGACGCCAATTTCATTTTACTCGTATAATTATGGGCTAATATATTTTTTCTTGCAAAATGTCCTAAAATTGCTAATTCAAAAGTATAAGCGATTACTAAAACAACTTTAAATAAATTGAAATGATTAAGATTGAATTTACAACACTAAATAATTTTAAGCTTAAAAAAATTACAATTTACTGCGCGATATAATAAATGCCCATTAAAATACATATTTTATATAGTGTACCCACTATAAAGCCCACCCCAGGGTTTATTTAGTCTAGCCCAGAGTTCATGATGTCAGGTGTTGAGGAAACTCCATAAAGGTAGCGCTGATTCTCTTGTCGGCGAATTCACAACCCGATGACGTAGTGGAAGCTTCGCACCGTCGCCAAGCAACGCCGACCTACAACCGTTGATGTGACGTAGAGTATTGTCATGAGTTGTGTGTGTNCGTCATCGTCCAGTCGGCCTGCCATCCCGCACCGCCGGGCGTCGAACCAGGGCATAGGCAGGTATGTTGAATAACCCAACCAATACCCCTCGTTGGACACGTAACTCAGCAGGGTTGTAGGTGAAATTGTGCGGTGTTCCAGACACACCGTCAAAACAATTGAGTAGGAATAAAAATCGAACATGAGTAGTTAATATTATTTATTTTGCTTAGACTCCCCTAAGTATAATTTAATGTTTAAAATATGGAATGATAAGTCTTGTAACTAAGCCACTCCCACGAAAACCTCTCACAGTAAAGGGATGAAATGATAGAATGAAACCAGAAATTGCAAAGCGAGTGCTTGAGTTATTTCTGTACTACATATATATATATTACGATGTGGGTTGCAGATATTCTAATGTTTAGGGGAAGCAACCTGCATTCGTAACACATATAATTNATATGGAATGATAAGTCTTGTAACTAAGCCACTCCCACGAAAACCTCTCACAGTAAAGGGATGAAATGATAGAATGAAACCAGAAATTGCAAAGCGAGTGCTTGAGTTATTTCTGTACTACATATATATATTACGATGTGGGTTGCAGATATTCTAATGTTTAGGGGAAGCAACCTGCATTCGTAACACATATAATNCATATATATATTACGATGTGGGTTGCAGATATTCTAATGTTTAGGGGAAGCAACCTGCATTCGTAACACATATAATTTTGTGGAGGTGCCGGGTATTTGGTTTCTGATTCTGTAGATCTTTGAATGGTCTACACACGCAAATTTTTCCTGTAGTTGCGTTAGTTGATTGTAATTTTGTAGGTAATTTATTTCAGTACCTTTCTGAAAATGGGCAATTATAGATTTGATGTACACGTGGTAGTGTTTTGAAACTGAAGTTAGTTTTAATGAAGCGAAGCCAATAGGGGTGATTTTAATGAGTCATAATACTGTGTTTATTTTTGGGGATAGTGCTAACTTAGTGAAACAATTGGATTAACAAATGCTTTTATTTATGGTAGTTGAGGTCCATGGAATTTGATTTAGTGTACGTGTTAAGTGTTAAGCTATAAGTAAGGCACAGTAATAGGGATTATTCTCAGTTTTGAAAGGGCAACAACTATAGAATTTATGTGCCAAGAGAACTGCGAGTTGAAAAGGATTAATTTAATTAGTGTGTTATGAATAATTAGTCAGTTAGTAATAGTACGAATGAATGTGTTATGATTATAAGCACCATAACAGGCAAATGCTGCGCCTTGGTGGTGGGTGAGGTGAACTAGAGGAAGCTTCACGAACAGAAATGCTAGAGCATCCTGGCACGGAAGTGCTGCTGCATGGCGAGTACTCTCAGAACCGCAGGTATTTAGTTTCAGAGGCGCCACCAGATGGCAGAACTGGGAGCCGTGACCAACTTCTCGAGAGTAGATTTGTGGCAATGCGACCTGAATTAATCCCTTTTCATTTCAGATTTGTGTTGGCACTGCATATACATTTTTTTAAATAATTAATTTTTTATTTTCTCTCTGGTTAAATAAACAGGTTGCATTTTTTTTACGCGCAGAGCTCCAGATGTAAAGGTTAATTTGTGTCAACATGTTATTGTGTGATTACTAAATGAAATAAAGTTGTGAAATGGTAAGAAATTGCACTGCCCTTGTGAAAGTGTAAAGAAAACGGAAATAATGTAAAACTTTAAAAGCGAAAAAACACATTTTCAAGGGTAAATTAAATGCAGGTCAGTGGGTCAGAGAAACCCACTAAAAAGCTAATAAGAAAATAATGTTAACAGCATACACAATGAGGAGCCTGGAGAAATACACAGAGGTGACAAAAGTCATGGGATAGCAATATGCAAATATACAGATGGCATTAGTATCGCGTACAAAATGTATAAATGGGCAGTGCATTGGTTGGGCTTTCATTTCTGACGTGATTATGGCCGCACGACGGGAATTAACAGACTTTGAATGCGGAATGGTAGTTGGAGCTAGACGCANCTGACGTGATTATGGCCGCACGACGGGAATTAACAGACTTTGAATGCGGAATGGTAGTTGGAGCTAGACGCATGTGTCAAAAGTGTGCCGAGAATACCTAATTTCAGGCATAACCGCCCACCATGGACAACGCAGTGGCCGACCGCCTGCACTTAATTACCTAGACCAACGACGTGTGCGTAGAATGGTTAGTGTTAACAGAAAAGCAACAATGCGTGAAATAACCGCAGGAATCAATGTGGGACGTACGACGGACGTGTCCGTCAGGACAGTGCGGCGAACTTTGGCTGTACTGGGCTATGCCAGCAGAAGACCGACTCGAGTGCCTTTACTAACAGCACGACATCGTCTGCAGCGCCTCTCCTGGGCTCGTGACCATATCGGTTGGACCCTAGACGACTGAAAAACCGTGGCTTGGTCAGATGAGTCCCGATTTCAGTTGATAAGAGCTGATGGTAGGGTTTGAGTGTGGTGCAGACCCTACGAATCCATGGACCCAAGTTGTCAACAAGGAACTGTGCAAGCTGGTGGTGGCTCCATAATGGTGTGGGCTGTTTTTACATGGAATGGACTGGGTCCTCTGGTCCAACTGAACAGATCATTGACTGGAAAGGGTTATGTTCAGCTACTTGGAGACCACTTACAGCCATTCACGGACTTCATGTACCCAAATAACGATGGAATTTTTATAGATGACAATGCGCCATGTCACTGGGCCACAACTGTTCGCGATTGGTTTGAAGAACATTCTGGACAATTCCAGCGAATGACTTGGCCAACAAGATCGCCCGACATGAATCCCATCGAACATTTATGGGACATAATCGAGAAGTCAGTTCGTGCACCAACTCCTGCACCGGCAACACTTTCGCAATTATGGACGTCTATAGAGGCAGCATGGCTCAATATTTCTGCCGGGGACTTCCAACGACTTGTTGAGTCCATGCCACGTCGAGTTGCTGCACTTCGCCGGGCAAAAGGAGGCCCGATGGGTACGTCGGTTAGATTCCCACAGGTAAATGGGGGATTCAATAATATGGCAGTGAAGTCCGCTTTCCGGTTGCCTCGGCACATCAGTTTTCTGCCCAAGAATAATGACGAGCAGAATGACAAGACGGAGCGGCTGCAGCCAGATCCTACCATCTCCAAATAGTACCCTAACCTGACAGATACCTTCAAATAAAATCTAAATAATGTGTAAGTATTCTATAGCAAAGTTGTCATCACTCATCAAGCTCGATTTTCAAAGGAAGGAAAATTTCTAAATATACAAAACACTGATTCTATTAATCAGTATAAAAAGATGATATAAAAATATACTCTACAATTACGATCTTAATAAATATAATACAAATAACCACCCTACATACTTTGCATATAAGTTACAATTCCTTAGTGACTGTGTAGAATAGTTCCACATTGTGCAAACAAATACAAACAGCCGTGAGGCGGCAATACCGCTTGTCCGTGAAGCGGCTTACGTTTAAATGCGTATCGTTCCACGATTTAATCACATTCTACATTAAAATTGGTGGTTTAAAAATTATTATCTGCCTGATCTACTCTTACATTTTCGTTTATAAACACTTATCTGAGCACGAGAATACCGTTTTCCTCCGCTGGTCATCTGCGTCCATAGCCTCAGCTGAACCACTACATGCTGCCTCGGGTGACCATCTGACCTCAAAGGCCGGCTTTTCTCTGCTCTTTATAGTCGAAAACCCGTCCAATAAACGTTCAAAATTTCAAAATTTGGCAATAATGTCTTAAAAAATTTAAGTTGTCGAATCAGGAAAACGAATTCACAAACGGCGCATACGCGCTCTACCACAACGCCGCGGCCGTGACAGTTCAATAACAAGCCTACAACTCGTGACGTCACATCATTGTCAGCGCTGGAGGTGCGAGACTCGGCGCTCGCCCGCAGTAGCGCGTCAAGTTTCGACGAGGCCGCCACGGTACTGGATCGCTGACCGGTGGCGGACCCATTTCACTGTTTCCACGTAGCAGGCAGATTTCTACTACCGTAGTTACTTGGGTCAACGGAGCTTGTTTCAGATGCAGTTTAAAAGGTAGGAAATTATTTTCCACAGATGACAAATCTCAGTGACAGCAGGAATCGAAAATCACGTTGATTTTCGGGCGAAAATCCGGTAAAACGGGGAGATCAGAAGACGCACGGCGTCTCATCAGAAAGAGTGAATTGTGAATTCGTGGCATACGCAGTTGGTATGTGAATGGTGAAGGAGAAGTTTTAATTGTAGAGAGAGTTATTTTTACGAGTAAGTGGAAGACTTTTTTTTGCTGAATTTTTATATGTTAGAGTTTAATCGTGGTTTTCGTCAAGTTATGTTCTTGGAGGGCAAGGCTAAGAGATATTAGCTTATGAGAAGGAAACTAGGAGTCTGGAGGTGTTTGTTTCCGGCGTAGCGATGCAGCTCGGAGAGACCTTATTTACCCCCAGTCAATGATGGTTAAATGCTGTCAGCGCACGGCGTCGTCCATGTGGGAGAGCAGCTGTCAGCCGGCACCTGAGGTGTAACAAAAACTAAGTGGGAGTTTTTATAGGAACTCATGTTTATGGCCTACAGCGAATTTTTCAAAATGCTTTATTATTTGTTTTTGTGTTGACAGTTTTCGTTTGTGCGTTTGGTTTTTCTTTGTGCTCGTGCATCTGAGCATTTTTTTTTGTGTAGGGTTTTATTTACGTTTAAGACGAGATGTGCATAGATGGCAAACTGGAGCTGATCAGGCCCATCCAGAGAGAGAAAGAGAGAGAGAGAGATAGAGAGAGAGAGAGAGAGCGTGTGTGTGTGTGTGAGGTTTGCCGCATGTCCGTTCTTCCTAGTGATGAGGGAGGGAGATTGTACTGTCCAGAGCATGGTAGAGGGGCAGATTGAGCCCCACCCCATCACATGACATATAGGAACGGGATTGTGTTGTTCTGTCCGGAGCGTGTCAGAGGGGATGTGATGCCATTCTAGCGTTGGTTTCAGGGGGGCATGGGAGTGGTTGGCTGACTCTGCGGTGTGTTTAGTACGCTGCTTCTACTGGTCAGCTTGTTGGACCTCAGGATGTCCCCAGAGCGAGGGGCGAACTCAGACTACAGGACTTAGCACTACTGGGTGCTAAATTGTGTTCTCTTTTAGCAGTTTGAAAATGGTTAATTTTTTTTCGTTTGTACGTTTTGGTTTATTTTGTTGTTCAGACAGAGCTAGTGCTCTGGAAGTGTGGGTATCTGCTTATAAGTATTGCAGGGTCCTGGTGACTGAGACTGAGATGCCAAAGCGAGAGAGAAAGAGAGAGAGAGAGATAGATATATAGATAAATAGATAGAGAGAGATAGAGGCAATGTGTGCACCATAATTTTTTCTTTGTTGAGGAGCTCGAAGAATACTTATTTTAATTAAGTTTATGCTGGAGAAAAATACGAATTTTTTATGACAGGCACTCTTGGACAAAAAATGTGCTTTTGGTATTTTTTTATGTAAAAGCTTGTTTCCAAAGGAGAAAAAATTGTGTAAATTGTTTATTTACAAGGGAAGAAAAAATAGTTTAATGGAATAGAAAAAATAGAAGTTTACTTGAAAGTTTAAAATGAAAAAGATAAACATCTTTTATATAAAGAGAAAGCTTAAAATCTGAATTACCTTGAAATTTAAGATGGTGAAATAATATAATCCTGTTTTTGGTTAATTTTGTGTGTATGTTTGTATGTGTATTTTTAAAACTGAGCAGTTGGTGCCTGCAATGTAATCACTGATCTGTATGACCAAGTCATTTATTGGGAATTGTTAAATGAGTCTAGAACGAGTTTTTTTTATGCACGGGGGNTGATAGGAAATTTAACTTGCTGTTTTTGTTGTGAGGGATGATGTTAGATGCGATTGGATAGTTGTGTTCTCACCTCCCTCCGACTCATAGAAGTTGGTCTTCAGTGTCGGGCGGACTGAGAAAGTACGCGAAGTTTTTTTTAAGTGGGCATACTTGTGAACTTTTGTGTTTGAGAACTGTTTGATGAAACGACGAGTAGTGATCGACTATGTGTTTTGGACCCTTTAGAAAAAATTGAACTTAGTTATTTGGAGACCTTTTCCGAAATTGAACTGTGCTACCCCAGGGATGTGGTGAAGTGAGGAAATTGAAATATATTTTGTAGACTCTGGATAGGAGATTGCAGCCAGGAAAGCTACTAGGAATGTGTGGAAGAATGAGCTCCATCCTTATGTTCGAGGTTGCTGGTGCGGAAGAAGATGAGGCATGTCTTGGATGACGACGTGTGAATGGCAGTGATGGAGTTCACTGCCCGGTGAGAACCTCCTTCGCCATGCGGAATAATGTAGATGTTCCTGTCGGATAGGCTGGGTCCTAGCGTACATCGCTTCGCAGAGGACGAGCGATGGGTGTCTCGATCGGATAGGAAAGTGGTCGAGGCCTCAGGTGGACATTGTCGGCGCGGAGTTCGCTGAGGTGACGAGGAGTTTGTCGAAGTTTTGGAAATCCCCCCCAGCCTGGGTTAGGTCCATTTATTTACCACCTGTTTGTCCTGCTTGTTGTGTTGGGGTGGGCGTGTTAAAATTTTTAATGATTTTAGTGATACTTTTTATGAGTTTTTAAAAATTAATATAATGCTTCAGGTTATGCTTGGTTTCCTTTTTATTTGTTTGAGTTGCGAAATTTTTGGAAATGGCATTCAGTAGGGGTGATTTTATATTGCTGCCAGTGTAGCATGCTGAGCTACCTCCACACAAATGCTACCATTTGTAGCATAGGAGAGACTTAGTGGAAATACCCACAAGCATGCTACAAATAGAAAGCTTCGAGGATCTATGTGTAGGTGTGACCCTTATGTAAAGGTTAAACCAAATAGGCCGAGCCAAAATTCCCACTCCAGTACCATTACAATTGCATAATAATTATTATTATAAACAGCAACAAAGCAACATGTGATTTAGAATAAAAACGGCAAGGTGTTTGATAAATAAAGTAAAACTGAGATTCATGTGACAAAAATGATTTTTTTAAATAATAAGAGTGATAAATAATAATAAATTTTTCAAATGTGTTATAGGAACAATACATATGAACCTTTGGTACAAAAAACAGTTATAAAACAAGTTTTGTTTTATTATGAAAACAATTATTGTTAAATTTGTTGAGACCTCACAAATTCAGAATTACATAACATTTCATCGAGTCATACAAAACTTTAAAGGTTACTTAATTTATAAAAAATTGAATCCGAAATAACATGGCGACTTGACTGCTGTATTTCATGCACATGCCGAAAATAAAAGAGAGGTGGCTGGACTTTCTTGAGATATGGCCCATCTTAGGGACATCTCCCTTTCCAAAGTCAACATAGGTGTTACTTCATCTTTAAAACGGCATCAAGCATTAAGAAAACGCAAGTGACTTCGAAGAAAGTCTGCCACGCCCCGGTAGCAAGGTAGCGAAATTGCCTCAATACAGCATTTTCCGACCCAACAGGTCAACCGCTCTATATATAAAATTTACTCACAAAATAAAGAGGTAAGGTCTTAATCATACATTATTGAGGCGACAAATAACAAACAGAAATAGAAACACTTACCAAAAACAGTAAAACACAAAAGATTATACCATTAGAAGGAAAATAGCCGGAGTTAATTAAAAATTCAGTCACTTAATTACGAGTTGAAAACAAGAAGAAGGAAGTAGGGCGCGTTCCGAAAATACCAGTCACTAACACAGGTATCAAGCCGCTTCACAAAACCAGTGATACTATCCTGTCTCGTAATGCTGTATTTTAAATTAATGCTATAAGTACTATCTAAAATTATATTGACAGAAAATAATTTAAATATGAAATTCACAAACCAAATACAGAATATTTCATTACGAAATTCACAATTTGTTTTTGAATAAATTTATTTCAATTAGTTGACACAATAGCTTAACCAGATCAAAGTAATTAAATGTAAAAATGAAAAAGTAACGAAATCTTGGAATATTGCTAGATAAATAGAAATCTTGGAATATTGCTAGATAAATAGAAATCTTGGAATATTGCTAGATAAATAAACAAAATTACAGAAACAGCGACAAAAACACTATCTAACCTTGCTTTAGCATAAACATGAAAAATAAAGCTAACTGCTGGAANTAGCATAAACATGAAAAATAAAGCTAACTGCTGGAAAATTACACAATGGGCTTTACCAAGAAAACAAAAAAAAAATATTCCTAGATAAGGAATAGGAGGTTAAAAGAACATAGTTAAAAATAAGCGAGTGCCTAAAAACGGTATACACTTCCTTCCTTAAACGAGGCCACGGGATTCCAGGTGTGGCAAACACTCTCTCACACACACACGCGCGCACACACACGCGCGTGCACACACACACACACAAAGAATTAAACTACAAGGTTAACAAAAATACATAACCTCCTAGAAATTATTAACCATCAGTAGAAGTCGAAGTAGTAGGCAAAAGAACCATTACACATCCNACACAACATTTTTATTTGTACCAAAAATACATAACAAGCAGGAAACAAAAAACAGCAATACAAGATACAATAATGGAAATGAGATTTAGGTTGACAGGAGGTGGAGTAATATGAGGGTGAAGGAGACGCAGGACCTCCGGAAAGTTGGTTCTCTGAGGGTTTAAAGCTAAAAACTAATTTTTCTTACAAAAAATCCCCATGGATAATATAACAATGGGAATGTCTCTAATCTACTAACACAACCCAAGAACAACCCAAGACAATAGCGGAACACATCTCCAAGGTAAATATTAACCACATTGAATGGAAACCCATAGGAAATCTAGTAATATCACCCATTGATAACTTGAAGTCAAAATCCCAACGTTAGTAGATTATTTTACAAAAGCAACCCAAATCTAAATTTAATACATACACAACATTTGTTCTTTTCTTATTAACCTAGTACCGCGGTTATTTAGTAGTTTGGGGCGCAAACAGAAAGCACCTTAAGAAGACTCGGGTCAGCGGGTGATCAGTCCACAGTCTAAACCAAGTCAAGGCCAATTAGAATAGCAGCTGGCCAGCCAAATAAACAAGAACATTTATTGAAAACAACCTACAGCTAGGATTTGCAACTCCTAGACTTGTAGAACACAAAATTTTATTTAGAAAATGGAGAATGAAACATTTTTTGGTGAGAGACGTGAGCTCATGTAACATATTATCCTGAAATGGTTTCAGCAAGACTAACTGTGACTGACGTTATGAAACGTTGGATTTGGTAAAGACCAGTCCCACGGTAAAAACGTTTAGCCATTTTCTTGTCAATAGCTCTGCTGACAGGTTGAACTTTACACAAAACTAAATCATCTACACGAAGTAAATTGTCAATCCTATATTTATCATACTTAATACGAATCTTGAAATAAGCAGGTTTCATTGAAGTGCCACAGATTGGACAAAGGTTTATTGGGCAAGTAAGTGAAAACAAGATTAAAAGGATTTGTCTTATGAGTCTCATGCTTGCCATAGTTGAAAGCCATTAGCAACCAAGGAAGATTCTTGTCCCAATTAGAGTGCTCCGTTGCATGGAAATCAATGAGAGCTGAACGGAGGTATCGGTTGAAACGCTCCACATGCGAAGGTGGGGGATTATATGGAGACAATGTAATATGGCGAATGCCATAATTAAAACACATGTCACGAGTAATTCTTGAAGTGAATTGGGAACCATTATCGGACACAACTGATAAAGGTACGTCAAAATTTTGTAATGCACGGGTCTGTAGAACACGAAAAATCAACAACAAAAATTTAGAAAATGCATTGACACAAACTAACATCATATTAACACCTGACTTACTTCTTGGAAATGGGCCAACCATCAATGAAAAGCTTTTGCATAGGTTTTTCAGCCACATCTGAAGAGAGAAACCCCATGTGTGTGTTTTGAGCAGACTTGCTCAAAGCACACAATTTACAGCATTTAACTATTTCTGAAATTTCAGCATCCATGGATTTCCAAATAAAATGCTTACGAATTGCCTGAATGGTTCTGAGTGTGCCTAAATGTGCACCTAGAGGCGATGAATGAAAATAGTCGAAAACCATGGGTTTTAGATGAGTAGGCAACACAATACAGTTGATGATCCTTTTCTTGATGCTCCTTGATATTTGTTAATGCCAAAAGAAACTCTAATAAAACGTTACAATTAGGAATAACTTCAGATTAATGATTAACTTTGGAATCATCAAACATGCGAGAGAGGGCATCAGCTACTACATTCTATCGGGAAGTGACAAAGGCTATTTTTATCCCAAGAAAATATCTTACTTAAATTTCTTATTAAAATTCTTATTGGAAAATGAAAAAGTACACAAACGGAATAACAATGCAACGTCAACAATGTAACGTCACAACCGAGCAAC
Organism: Clitarchus hookeri; assembly: GCA_002778355.1. NCBI lineage: Eukaryota > Metazoa > Arthropoda > Insecta > Phasmatodea > Phasmatidae > Clitarchus > Clitarchus hookeri. Next base: position 557,165 of record NQII01000790.1, on the reverse strand, counting down.
AAATCGACGTAATTTATTGCACAGAAATAGTTGGAGGGCTGAAAGGTGACATTGGCCCCTTTTTATCGCAAGAAAATATCTCAAAAAATTTACAAACAATAATAATTGTGAATCAAGTAGNGGTGACATTGGCCCCTTTTTATCGCAAGAAAATATCTCAAAAAATTTACAAACAATAATAATTGTGAATCAAGTAGGAAAAAAGTTTGCTGCCAGCGCGCTCTCTTGCAATGCGCTGTCTAAACAGTTAAAGATGGAACAATATCATGTAGTAAAGAATTGTGTAAAATAAAAAGACGTAAAAAAAACTCCGCGGTAACATATATCTATCTATAACAGAGAAATACTAATAAGTGTTTTTACCAGAGATTAAAATTTTCCTCCTTCNGGTGACATTGGCCCCTTTTTATCGCAAGAAAATATCTCAAAAAATTTACAAACAATAATAATTGTGAATCAAGTAGAAAAAAAGTTTGCTGCCAGCGCGCTCTCTTGCAATGCGCTGTCTAAACAGTTAAAGATGGAACAATATCATGTAGTAAAGAATTGTGTAAAATAAAAAGACGTAAAAAAAACTCTNTCATGTAGTAAAGAATTGTGTAAAATAAAAAGACGTAAAAAAAACTCTGCGGTAACATATATCTATCTATAACAGAGAAATACTAATAAGTGTTTTTACCAGAGATTAAAATTTTCCTCCTTCTTTACCAAATTTACTGGGCGCATGTCTATTCGCCTGGCACGATTTCGGGAAACCATGGAAAGCCAAAATGAGAATGGCCCGACTGGGATTCGAACCCTGGTCTCCCAAGAACGCGAATGTATTGGCTTGCCTCTGCGCTACTTCGCTCAGGCCGTACCATGGAATATCGGCGGCTGCGCTTCTGTACTGCAGTAAAAGTTGACATAGGCTACTTTTTATCCCAAAAAAATATCTCATTACCGCGAAATTTTTTTTTTTGTAAAATTAGCGCTTGGGGTACAATGCTGCGTCAATGCTCGATATATCAATATATCGATACTAATATATATGTCGATACTTATATATATGTTGATACGTATAGATATGTCGATAAGTATCGATATGGAAAATAACTTATCAATTGATATGTAACTGAAAAATATATAGGTCCTTGCTATATAAAGCCTAACAATTATATAAATGCGAAAGTGTGTTTATTTGTTTGTCCTTCCACATCATAACGGAGCAACGGATCGACGTCAATTTTTGCACAGATATAGTTGGAGGGCCGGGACGGGAAGTGACAGGCTACTTTTTACTCCGAGAAAATTCCTCATTCCCTTGGGGAAATTCTTATTGGAAAATGAAAAAGTACACAAACGCAATAACAATGCAACGTCGCAACCTAGCAACAGATCGACGTAATTTCTTGCACATGAATAGTTGGACGGCTGAAAGTTGATATTCGCTACTATTTATCGCGAGAAAATATCTCAAAAAAATTACCTTCACGAGTCTGTTTACCATACGCGAACTTGGAGAGCAATGGTGGCGACGGATGGAAGCGTCGAGGGATGGGTAGGGGGGTGGGGAGGAACCCTTATTAAAAAAAAACCTAAACAATAATTCCGTAGTCCATGCTAGCGGAGCCACTGGCACAGCTAGTACATAAATAATTATATCAATATAATGCCTTATAATTATTTAATATATATAAATTTATATAATTTATATGGTTGGTCAATGTGAGCATTTTTACCATATATTGGATTTTAATGAGTACAAGTTGATATAAAAGTACATCAGAAAATTACCATATGATTAGGAAGATGGTTATACATATTTTAGAAGTTGATCCAGAATAATCTGAAAAAAAAAAACCATGCTAAACATAAATAATTTCCTTTAGCTCCAGATGGAAGAAGTAAATTAGTAACATCTCTAGAAAAAAACAGAACAATTAATTTATATACTGAAAAGCTGGTTTCAAATATACAGATCTAAATACATAAATGAGATTAAAAGAAAAAAATTACTCTGAAAAGGATTTAATCAATTTATGAATAATTTAATTTATTGGAAAAACTATGGAAAATATAAGAAAACGAGTAGATAAAAATTAGTAAACAATGCTACAAAGCTTAAACATTTATTATATATATAAACATAGTTATGATTGTGCCAATAATTTTAGTAAAAATTTAGCAGCAATTCATACGAATAAAATGAAATTAGTTTGACAAACCAATTTATGTTGGAATGTCAATGTCAATCTTAGAAATATCGAAAGAATTAATGTACAATTCTGACTACAATATCACGAAACCAAATTATGGTGACAACATTGAATTATGTTATCAAGACACCGATTCTCTAGTATATAATAGAAAAATGAGAATGTTTACTCAGATATGAAAAAAAAAGGCAAATGACTTTGACACTAGCGATTATCCCAATGATTATATCTATAAAATACCATAGATAAATAAGATAAAAATGATTGTAATGGTAAAGTTATGACAGAATTTATTGGATTAGGAGAAAAAATATATATGAATTCAAAGATGAAAGAAAAAAAAAGAAGGGAATGTCAAAACCAGTTAAAGAAACTGTTATTAAAAATGAAATTCTACTTATAAGAACTGTCTCTTCGGAGAAAAGGAAATATTCCGAAAAATGAACCTAATAAAATCTGACAAACATTGTGTTCATGCAGTTCAGATAAACAAAATAGCTTTAAATTATGAAGATGATAAAATAAAATAGACTCATTACCATATGGATACAATTATAAATAAAATGAAGAAGACATGAATATTGAAGAACCATTAAACAATGCATTAGTTATAAGTAGTGGAGGACGAGTAATTATCATATTAGATTTAATTGAGTGTTTAATAAATTGAATAATTGTCAAGATGAAGATTATGGAGATGAATATCATATATAACTAGTAAATAAAACATAAGATATAAATAGATTGTTTAGTAAATTTTTAATTGTGGAGTTGATGTATAATGTATGTATGAAAGTAAGTTAGTAAGTATGTAAATCAGTACGTAACAAATTAGTTGTGCTTCATCTCTATTATCACATCAAAATCAGCACCATCAAAATCAATCAAATTTAAATTTTTATCTCTAATTTCTAAGAGAATATCATTAAACATTCCATTACTAATTTTATAAAATAAAGGATATGCTGGCTTATAAACAATCGAATCCCTAAAACCAAACATTGTTTTTGGTTCAAAACTGACGATGATATTTGTTTCTAAGTGATTAAATTTATCATACATAATGAACATACCACAAACCAAATTCCAATGAACATTTATGGTTTTTAACGAGTTTAAATTAGGTAGTTTTGAACCTAAAACTATTATATTCTTTTTTGTAACAGTATTTTTTTAAGTACCTAGCATATAACTTAGATTTAACTGTTATTCTATTTATAGCTGTCGTGGGGTGAACATTGTGCTCGTGGCTGCTCTCTCGCATGGATCTGCCCGCCCCTTGGGACCAACGATGGCGAGGCGCTTCTACAAGTGCGGCGGGACTATGATAGCTCGGGTGCGGCGACTTTCCGCAACTCATCGCGTCTCGAGGTGGTGGATAGGTGATTCCCAGGCTCTGGGGTGGCTGGTAATATTCAAATATCAACCCGTGGACAAACTGGCTGGTACGCAAGCGTTGTCGTGGGCGTCGTGATCCTGGGTGACTCAGTACGAGATGGCGTAGCGCATCGAGCATGAAGCAGCCCAGCGATCAAGACAGGAGGTGTTGAAACATGCGAAGCGTAGCTAACCTCAATGCTGGATTCTGCGGACTGCTGATTGCGTATGCGTGATGAATGTAACTGGAATGCATCAGACATTGGAAGCATCACTGGCTGTTGCCAGTGATGGTAGTTTCCGGGTGTCCCGCCGAGCTCTTGCTAGAGCTCACCTGCGACCGACGGACTATTTTGGAGTATTAGGAGGGGGTGGTTCCCCTGGGAAAACTCCCCGCCTTCACTCATGGCATGAAGATCCTGCTGTCAGCACAGAAGAGCGAAGATGGAGTAGGTGCCACGACTGAGCTGCCCAGTTTTCCGACGCACTCGACGAGAAAGGGGAGGACCCTGCATTCAATTTGCTGCTAGTTCGCCAGCGCAGGAATATTGGCAGAAGTACAGCCTTACTGGTGCCTGTGCCCACCAAAAGAACCCTTCATCTTCTAGCGCTTCCTAAATCACATTAAAGAGTATGGTTAACCACAGCCTTTAGTTCTTATAGTATTTCAGTAATGCGCACATAAGTTTTGAACTTCTTTCCTGTCGGGAGGTATTTTACGGTGCATATGCCTGTTCCCCCCTTCTTAACTGTAGCATCAGCTGTAGGTAAACTCAGGGAGGCATTCATGGCCCTAAACTGTGGTCATGGCTGCCCAATCTTCCTCTGCTGCGATGCACGCCCACTTTGCATGATTTCCCATCTTTTTAGGAGTATGGGGCCTAGTCCTGAGACGCAATTAACTTCCGTCCCTACCTCGGACGTACACTAGGTTAGGAAAAAGTAACTGGGAAGTGGAGACATCACCCGAAGATCAACCGGCGAGACATCGTCCAACACTGAGAAGAGACGGCCAGGCGACCAGAGGCGGTGGACCAGGAGACTATGCTTCGCAGTATCGGATATACACTGAAGAGCCAAAAAAAAAAAAAAAGGTGGTACACCTGCCTAATATCGTGTAGACCCCCCGAGTACGCAGAAGTGCCGCAAGACGACGTGGCATGGACTCGACTAATGTCTGAAGGTATGCAGGAGGCAATTCATACCATGAATCCTGCAGGGCAGTCCACAAATCCAACCTGCGCCAATTTGAGAAAGGGCTGCACGTATGTCCCGTTTAATGATTCTCGTCAGTCGTCGTTTGTCCCGTTCTTTCACGATATTTTTCCGGCCGCAGCGATGTCGAAGATGTGATGTTTTACCGGATTCCCGATATTCACGGTACACTCGTGAAATGGTCGTACGCGAACATCCAAATGTTATCGCTACCTCGGAGATGCTATGTCCCATCTCTCGTGCGCCGACTATAACACCACGTTCAAACTCACTTAAATCTTGATAACCTGCCATTGTAGCAGCAGTAACCGATTTAGCTGCCAACCGCATCGCGTTACTCTGATTGGTTCCATACCTCTGTTATTTGCATACGCGCGCCTATACCAGTTTTTTTGTCTCTTCAGTGTACCATGCGTATTACATTACTAAAGTTAGTGCATGTGCTGGGACTCTTGCTTTTCAGGGCGAGGTTCTGGACTTTATTTTTCTCAGAAAAGTTTGTGCCCTTTAACTTTTCCCATTCATGAGTGTGGGACTTAATCGTGCGACGGGGAGTTACCTTCAGAAAGACAGGGTTAACGAGGTATTGTGGGTTACATATGCTCGTATGCTCTTGCAAAGGAAGGGCCTTGAGGAAGGGAGATGAAATTGTATGGGAGAGTAGTAGTGTCGAGGCAGTCCAGGAAACTGCAAAACTTAGTCTGATTCTGAGTGGTTTGGTGGACTGAGAAAAAGAGAGAGAGAGAGAGAGAGAG
>NQII01000790.1:523565-551541 GCA_002778355.1 Clitarchus hookeri | reverse complement strand
GGGGGGGGGGGTCAGATGAGGATAGTATCCTTGGCTTCAGGTCTGCGCCATGAATGGCTGAAAGTCACCTCAGTTGGCTCTACCAACACCCTAGGGCGTTGGGAGATGGGAGTACCCTCGGCTACAGAACTGATGCTACGAACTAATTTGTGTGGATGTGAGTCGGACACAGAAGGAATATTAAGTACCGTAATGTCAGTCGTCTCTCGGGGAGCTGCTCATCCAAGTTAACCGAACAGTTGTAAAAACTATACGTTGAATCTTTTTTACTTTTTATGTTGATACTCAGCAAGTTCGATTTTATAATTGTTATTAAATGTTTTATATCTTGTAAATGAATTTTGGTGGCATTTGTGAAAAGAAAAGATTTAAAATCATTTATATTTAAAATCATAAATGGTATTTTGTCAATTAAAGTTACACCCTACCAACCAGGGAAATCAAAATTATTGTCAATATTCCACTTCCTATTTTAGTTTGAAAAATTGGGAATTAATCCTTTTCATACCTTCCTTATCTCTTTGCTCTTGTGGGTAGTAGTCGCGGAGGTTGAGATGGGAAATTATGGTGGATGGGAAAGGAGGTGAGTATCCGCCACAGTATCATAATGAAATATTTTTCTAGAGATAAACGTCAAATATCGATTGTTGTTATGTACTTAAAACCTATTCGAAAGTACCATAACAATTGGTAAGAGACAACACAATCATTTCATGTATTTTTCAACAGGAATATAGTACTATGACACATTTACACTGATTTTGTTGGTGGAGATGTTTTATGAAAGTTCAAAGAGATTGGTTCAAGTTATTGGGATAAATATTTTCGGTTTATTGTGATAACATAAACAGAAAAACAAATGAAAAAAATACAGAAATAAGATTGAGGACTTTATAACGGTATGAACACTTGAATGGCTGTTTGCAAATTGTTTCTACTTATTAATATTAGAATGGCTGTTTGAGAGGTTCATATACATTATTTTCTTATAAACATGGAGTCGATTCTTCGTATTAAAATAGATATCAAATATTCAATAATCAAAAGTTATTGTTTATTGTTGATGAAAACAATAATTTATGGTTCAAAGGAAAGGATATTGCAAAGATGTTGTAATACAAAGATACAGATAAAGCCATTCGAAAACATTTAGATATTGCTTATTGATGAAAATATGAGAAACGTTTACGACTTGAGCAAATATCCAATAAAAAAAAAAAATAAAAAAAAACAACAACAACAACAACAACCTTTTCTTAAACATTGAACAGCTCTTGAAACTGAGTTATATATAAAGCTAAATAATCCTGTAATAATGAATTTAAACTTAAATGTAGTAAAAAATCTAAAGAACAACATACAATAGGCTTCGACAATAACAGTTTTTAAAGATTTGATACGAAAACTGAATACGAAGTAGGAAAATTTAGAATTGACTTGCATTTTGAAGATAAGAAACTTGTTGTTGAATATGATAAGTTTTGTCATAGAGATACATATATTAATTAAGGAATTGAGAAACAAAATAATACTGAATATCAGTTTATTTGTAAGTTTATAAGATTTAATACAATTATTGAATTTTAATATTCTGTTTGTAATGAATTAAATAATTGTTCACATTAAAGAATATAAGCTAATTGAAAAAAAATGGTATTACAAATAGAAAATCAAAAAGTACAATACCTCTGCTATTAGAAAATGCACATCTAAATTAAATGAATTGTTAATGAACAAGGACCTAATGAAAGATAGAGTTATTCTTTAAAAACCTTTTAATGTTTAAATTATTTTCTTATTTAAAGTTTTATAAATGGAGGCAAATGAACTAACAAATGTTCTTAACTCAACAAACCTATCGTTCGAGGATAAACATATTCATAAGTTCTTAGGTTAATTACATTAATTCTTGGTTTCAAGGAAATTATTTTGCAAAAATTTAGATTATGATATGGAAAGAAAAATCTTTCAATGTATATAAAACATACATATGTTAGACAATTAAATTAATTTACAGTTCTTCCCAGTATGTGTATTAAAACTACCACCTTATTTATCAATTAATCCTGATAATTTTAATTATTTATGAAGTCTAAAATGACTTGTGCAGAAAAGTTTCAAAATTGGTGTAACGGAGTATCCTTCGTCACGTTTGTTTACATTTCTTTCTGTTACCAATACTTCAGTATCCCAGGTGTTGGCGTGATATTTCTGTGCCATAAGAGTGCTGTATACGTGTTTCTTACTTTATAGCCAGCGTCTTGGCAAGCAAGGAGCTGATTTATTGCCTTGTTCCCGCGCTGAAGAACAGAAAGACACCATAACCAAGTGTTTCGCCTGCTGTTACTTCCACTAGCCAAACGCAGCTGATGTGCGGGTTGCTATCTAACGAATGCTAGGCGTTTCGCTTAACTTACTTAGAGGAAACCTTAGCTATGTTATTATGACTGTCTTGTTCCTTATGTTATAGCGGTACGTGATTGTGATTTGCGCGGGATAATGTAATGTGTTGTAATTTGTATGTAGGGTATTCTCGAGGCTCCCCGACAAGGCCGCGCGTCGATTGGCACGGGGGTCGCGGGGTATTCATGATCCTTGTCGTGAAGTATTCAAGATAAGAAACCAATGTCAAAACCTAGATAACGTAGTAACCTATTGAACGCGGCAGTTAACATTAATATTAGATTGGCTCTTGCCGCTTTCTTTGGAATTGAGGTTATGTTACCACAAAATGAGAACCACTTAACCGATTCTGTTAAAACAAACTTTATTAGCATTTACGCATTATACACAAGCTCTGCATTACCAATTATATGCAAATCCGCCAATGAGCCAACCACCTTCCTATAAATCCATATTTCATCACCAAGTTCAAACTTCACCTTCTTTCGAGTAAACAGAACAGGCGACGAATGCCTACTAATTAGAGTATACTGATTAACGACACCCGCATGAACTGGAATAGTCTTCCAACAAATTATATCACGTGGATCCATATCAGACAAACTGGTATATGCGGGGACACCAGTATTATGACGTTTATGGAAAAAAACACGATTCCAAAAGACCACTTCCCCGCTCTTGCAATTATACCCTGCAAACCAAATCTGTACATGTAAGACAAAAGAACGCAACTTTCTTCGACACTTGCGACCTTGCGACACCATGTAGTGTCTTCTTTATTGACATCATAATTTTAACTCAGAATATTACGATGTACTTTACGTGGATAATAAGCTCTTCTGTTCCCCTCGCTGCAATTAATGAGACTCTTGCCGCCCTGAATTGTAGGTAGCACACAGATAATTTAAACTTGTTATTTAGTCACAAGGAACGCCACAATTATTTCGTGCACGCCACTGTGGAACAGACTTTCGAACTCCAGACACCAACCAGATATTCCGGATATTGTGTTAACTGAAGGCCTGCGCAAGCCCTTCGAGTAAACTGTCATACGCGAATTATCGTCTGACCACCATCCTGTTAATGCTGAGTTCGTGCAACTGGATACTGACACGACTCAGACTGGCACTTCTAGATATTTTAAACATACAAATTGGCGTGGTTTCCAGGGGCATTTGGAGAAAGAGCTGACACTGCCCTTCCCTTCTAGACACATCCGAAAAAATAGATACTGCTGTAAACACAATTACCGAGTGTATACAGCGTGGTATTGCCAGCTTTGTCCCCACAAAACAAAGTATCCGGAATCAAAATATACTTCCAGTTTACATAAAAAAAACTTAATTTCTAAAAAAAAACTTTGTAGGGATTTCTTGTGCACCCGAAATCCGCACACTAAAGCTCTCGTTAATGAATTCCGAGAGCAAATAGACACAGAAATCCCCATTTGGCGAGCAGGTCATTGACGAAAAAAAGTATCCCAACTTAAAATTGCAGACAACAGCCTTTGGCAAACCACCAAGGCTTTTATAAATAAACGAGTTATTGCTCGTCCCTTAAAAACACAAAATTGTGTCGTCCATGTCCCTCAGCAGAAGGCTGAAGTTCTTGCTTTACATCTAGAGCAGGTCTTCCTGCCTAACGTTATTCCTAATGATCCCCAATACACAGCGTTAATTTATCGCGAACTATCCTTCCGCCAGCAGCAACCTACAGAAGCAGAACCGGAATTTGCACGTGCGGGTGAAATCAAATGTATCGATGCTGTGATGAAATTCAGACCTTAACACTTAGCCAGGTACCAGACAGTACACTTGAGGCCCTAGCTGAACTTTTCGACAGAAGCTTCAAACTCGCGCATTTCCTTACTCGTGGAAACCAGTGAATATTTTCATCTTCCCGAAGCCTGGGAAAGATAAAACACAACCCCAAAATTACCGCCCTATCAGCCTGCTGAGTGTACTCTCAGAAATATTTGAGAAAGTTATATTCAACAGACTTGAAAAACACATCGCAGCCGAACATGTAATACCAACTAACAGTTTTGTTTTAAAGCACTCTACGTCTCACTAGTTTGTTATATTAACTGAGTACATAATACAAACTCTCAACTCGAGAGTTTGTAAGCCGCAGTATTCCTTGATGTCGAAAAGGCATTTTACAGAGTTTTTCACCCAGGCCTATTACACAAGCTGCACTCCACCAACTTCCCTGATTGCTATGTCAAGATACGCACTCGTACCTTGACAGACGCGAATTCGCCATCACTGTGGAAAGAGACACATTACAACATAAAGTTATTAGAGCTGGTGTTCCCCAGGGCAGTATACTGGGGCCAGTGCTATTTAATTTATACACACATGATATCCCTCGCCCTGCTATATCGAATGCACAACTTGGTGACTATGCAGATGTGCTCTACACTAGTTCTCGGAACTTGAACATGACCGTGCGCAATGCCCAAGACCATTTAAATACACGCGAGCCTTATTTACGCAAGTGGCGAATCAAGATAAATGTCGGCATATGTGAAACCATAACTTTACGCGCAAGCACCTACCTCACGTTCTCCCGCCCATTACCCTGTTCCAGGAGAACATGCCGCTGTCAAGCCCCAGCAAGCCCTAGCCCACCTCGCGGACCTCTACCTAGTGTTTAACACTAAAGGAGGCCTCACACAGCTTAATGGGATTATAATATACATATATCCATTATCCGCTCCATCCTATTATACGCAGTGCTAGCACGGGAACACTGCGCCAATATATACACGCAGAAGCTACAGCGAATGCAGAATAAATGCCTCAAAATAGCTGCCCATGTGCCTGGGTATCGTATATCCCTACCGGCGAATCACATGCAGAGTTTCAACAGCAAAAGCTTATTAAAGTAATTCAGGATATGGCAGATAAGTTCAATGCCACAGCTTTTGAACCAAACGACCCATTTGGTTCAAAAGGTTCTGATTAGCACCCTAGGGGACTACGACCCCGACCAAACCCAAAGGTACAAGATGCCTAAATCGCTATTGGCGCTCAGACTGACTTAGTAATTTAGCGTCACACACCCGCACAGCGAACACCTGTAACGCTTGCATGCACTAACACACTCGTTACCCAAATCACCGCGCCCCCATACATCCCAGTACACCATACATCTCACATACACTACGCCTCTGTACACAACACCCAGCGAAGTATTATGTGCCAACAGTCATACAGTCATACAGTAAAAACGTACGCCGAAAAAGCCAAATGCCTCGGTGTTGGGTGACTGCGGGGCAACAATGCCACATTGCAAGTTCCTACACTAAACCCTGCAAAGCACTATGTGCCTACAGCCATACAGCCAAAACGTACGCCGGAATAGCCCAATGTTTCAGTGTTGTGTGGCTGTGGTGTCACATTGCACGACACTTCGATAGACTGGGACGTTTCCTCAAGCCCTCAAGTGATACACCACCTTGAGGATGAAGAAATCACTTCAATGTGAACAAGCGTCAAGTTCTCGCGCAACACATGACCAGTCACGCATCGTGTGTGTGTGCTGGGTGTTTTGGAGGGGGGCGGGGGTGGTAGTAGTGGTGNGCCTGAAGCTGCCTATTGTCACTGCGACTGTGCTCTCTAGTGCACCGCTAAACACCTGCGCCTGGCGCCTGCGGCAGGCTGCCCATCTAGGGAGTCTCCACTACCTACTCCTCTCTCTCCCTCACACCTATGTTTCAGGTGTGGAATGGCGGCACGGGAGTGGGCATGCCCAATTGCGCACTCTCCGTTCCACCAGGGAGGGGGGGGGGCAGTTTGTACCTCCCACCACCACTGTTTACTAACAAAATGCCAGCGTGATCATCGAAAAGAAAGACAGCACTCCTGATCAACCTCCCTATTCTAGTGTTTCAAGTCCCCTTTCAATAAAGATTATCTTTTCCCTTCCTCTGTTCTAGTAGAAATATTTTTTTACGTCATAAATTGCATGCAATATTGCAATTATTTCCTGTCAAGGGGTTTTCACGGTGTCTATGGCGGTTATCCCCCCCCGCCGTCCCTTTGTAGTTAAGGTTAAGTTAGCATGGGAGGTAAACATGATCCCAATCCGGCCATGTTTGCCCAATTACAGTAAAGCCACGAGCATGCGCTCTTGTAATTAAAACCTTCTTTGCATGCCTAGGCGTATAAGGCTCAGCCCTGAAATGCACTTAGGTCCTATCCCTACCCAGGACCTCCGTCTCTCCTCTTAGTTTTAAGGTAGGTTAGAAAAAAATCACGCCCTGTGATCAGATTGTTTGCCGGAGACAGCGTCGTCATGCGCCAGTTGTAGAGCGCCAGAGAGACGTCGTTGGGAGACTGCACCGTGAGGAACGATGCGTTAATGACCAGAGGAGGAGGCTAAGCTTCACAGCAGCGGCGAAACTCTTCGTGAGACTTCAGAAGTCAAATTATTTGTCAGGGATTGGGGTGATTTTGGGACTTCATCACACCGAGAATTTGGTGGCACACTTTAACTTTTCCCGGACTTTGAGTCATCCGTGCTATTCGGGAGTTTGCCTTCGCGGAATTACACGGCTAAGTGATATTTATGAAGAAATTTTCACATGCTTATTTAAAGGGGACGAACTCAGGGGCACGAGTTGAGAAGATAGGTGTCCGGAGAAGTAGTAAAATAACGGGGATTCTGGAAGCTGCAGGAGTTGAGTTGAGGACTGTGAGTGTGAGAGAGATCAGACAAAGCACTGCCGGCATCGAAAAGTGTTTGGTGGGGAGAATATACCAGGGTCTATTTTGGTTACGAGTGTTATGGAGGGGAAGCACTACCCACTCCCCAGGGGGTATGGTGAGGAGAATATCCTTGGCTTCTGACTGGAGTGGTTGATTGGAGTGAACATCTCATGAGCACTACCAACACTTTCACGTGTTTTTGTGAGGGGAGTACCCTCGGCTCTTTGGTTATTGAGGACGAAGGCTGTGTGTGAGTGTGTGGGCATGAGTAGGACATGGACGGTGATAAGAAGCATATTTTTTTGGCAGTTACTTCTCGCGGAGCCTCTCATTTAGGTTTGAAGTAATTGTTGTAACACGAATGTAACACGAGGTGATAACACTAGGCGATACACTGCCACAATGGATAATTGGTTTAAAAGTATGAAAAATGAAAACTTTAACTAGAACACGTATCAATCACTGACAATCTGAATAAACAAACGCAATACAAATACATCACTATCAAAAGTCTTGAACAAAATTATGTTTGATGTTGCTCAAAGAGTAATTCATAAATAAGATGATACAACTAAGCGAATGAAACCAAATGTTGTTCTCCAAACAAAAAACTTAAAGTTAATATCCAACTTCGTGATTTTGAAGTTGTTTAGTGACGAAACTGTCTATTACCTACGTAATAAGAACTCGAAGAAAGAAGCATAACGTAAGTTTTTTTTTCTATCAAAGACCGTCATCGCAATTGTAAGGAAATTCTACATTTTAATTATAGTTAACATTGTATTTATTTATATATATATAAAGAAAAAAACTTTAAAGGCAGCATAAGATTGTGGAAACTACTTTAAAATCAAATTTAAAAGTTTTACAGGAAATTATTTTTAGATGTAATTAATACACTTCATAAGAATAAAAATGTTTAATTTTTTACGAAACATAATTTTTACTAACACAACTATTGTGTAAAATATAAAATTGTAAACATTTTACATCAATTTTATCTCCTTTCCTTTATGCAAAATTTCCAACAAAGTGTACATCTGGGTACTCAGTCTTAAAAAAATCATTTTCGTAAAAATTACATTTTACTTTTTTTATATTTGTGTCATTTAAGAATTATTTTCCATATCTAAGTTATGACATTGTTCTTCCAATTATTATTTATAGTTTATTTTACTTAATTATATTTATATTTGCACTTTCATTGCATTGCATTGGCGACACCTACACGCGGAAGAAAGCAAAATAGTGAAAGTTATTGTTTTCGTCGCACGATTATGTACACAGGCCGCGTGGGCTGTAAACGACTCGGGCACACATGAACTGAAAGAGGTAACTAAGACAATCTTTCAGAAAGTTTCACGTATGCTAAATCAATGACCAGGGATCAGGGAAGAGATTCAGGCCCGGAGAGCTACGGTGACCTGGCTGGAGTTACTGCCACTCAGGGGGTTAAACCGAACAGGCCGGCGAAGCAGAAATGACAGGCAGACCGACGTAAGCAGTACACACGCCTCGTCGGACTGAACGGATCAGAGGAAGAGCTTTGCTTGTTTCCCTCTTGCCCTTCTTGCAGGCCGAAACCGCGCCGTCGAGCGGCAGCCTTTTCTTTGATAAACTTCTCCCGCCCCTACTTGTCTCGGCTATTCTTGGCTTCTTCCATTTTACCGTTGTCTACTGACGAATCCACCGCCGTAGCTCGGGTGACGTAGCGGTGACACGGCGCCCTCGTTTCCTGAGCCACCATCAAAGAACTGCATACATATAACACACAAGAACCGCTGCGCTCCGCTCTCTCGCGTTAACACCAGCGGTGTGTCTCAGACATAACTAAATACCAGTTTTCATATTTAAAGGCTGTTCACTTATGAAATCAACATTTTAAAAAAGTCATTGCCCACACCTGCGTATATTTTAATGGGCACCTTGACTGGCTTACGCCCATTACAGTTGGCAACGACCGAGGGAAAGTAGTTCTACGTCTTAGCGTTGTACTAAAAGTGTTGTAAACATTTGGAAATACTGAAATCATATATTTAAATTTCTGATATTTTTAATGAATTAGATGTTTTCTTTGCTAATAATTTCACAATTTTACTTGACAGACCCATGGATAAAGTGATCAGGTTCATGGCAATGTAAATTGTACATATGCTGGAAGAATACATAATGTGCTCACAAGTAGATCTTAAGCAAGTGATAACACAAGATAGTTACTCCACTCAAGCATAGACATGCAACTGACTTAACAATTCCATAGATAACCCGAGTGAAAAGATAAGAACTGTAGCGGGAAGTAAACAAGAGAAAAGAACCCCAGGTGAAAACCTCTTATCTACCATGTGTCTGTAACCTTGGTGTATTTAATATCTTCGGTTATGTAGAACCACGTGGCGTAATTAGTTTCTTGATTGTACCGATTAAATGAATGTTCAGTTGATGTGTGTGGTTTAATATATGCTGAACGTTAATTTTTCGGAAGTGGTAAGTATTAACTTGGTGGTTAAATTGTATTTCCATTTATTTAATTGTGGTTGTTATTTTATTTCATATTCGTTGTTACCTTCACGTTGTTCGTAAGATCTTAATGGCAAAAAACTATGTTTGGTTGTAATCGGTTGAGTGGTTTTCGTTTAGTTGTAACATAACTTCAATTACAACGCCAGCGGCAACAGCTTACCTAATATTACCGTAGGCTGCCGCGTTCACCTAGGTTAAACCGTTATCTGTGTGTTACAACGGTGACCTTGAATTGCCACTTATGCTATCTTTTTAGTACTTCCCGCTCCCCTCTCCATGCTTTTTCGCGCGTGCTATCAATGGGATTCTGTTATCAGTAGCGCGTCAGAGGAATATTGTCATTACTCCGACTAATGCCGCAATACCAGCTCGCTAAACAAACACCTAAGGGTGTTTGGTGAAAGGCGACTTGTAGGGACTATTTGAGGCTGAACGATTACTTGTACCAGGTAATGACACAAGACAGTTACTCCACTCAAGCACAGACATGCAACTAAGCTAACAATTCCATAGATAACACGAGTGAAAAGATAAAAACTGTAGCGGGAAGTTAACAAGAGATAAGAACCCCAGGTGAAAACCTATTATCTACCATGTGTCTGTAACCTAGGTGAACGTGGCAGCCAACGGTAATATTAGGTTGGCTGTTGCCGCTGCTATTGGAATGTCAAACATGCC
This sequence comes from Clitarchus hookeri, assembly GCA_002778355.1. Taxonomy (NCBI): domain Eukaryota; kingdom Metazoa; phylum Arthropoda; class Insecta; order Phasmatodea; family Phasmatidae; genus Clitarchus; species Clitarchus hookeri. Next base: position 541,225 of record NQII01000790.1, on the reverse strand, counting down.
ACGAAGACAACATCGCTTCAGAAGATGTTATTATCCACGTAAGGTACATCGTAATATTCTAAGTTGTAATTACGATGTCAATAAGGACGACACCACATCTTGTTGTAAGGTTGNATATTCTAAGTTGTAATTACGATGTCAATAAGGACGACACCACATCTTGTTGTAAGGTTGCAAGTGTCGAAGAAAGTTATGTTCTTCTGTCTTACATGTACATATTTGGTCTGCAGGGTATAACTGCTAGAGCGGGAAGTGGTGTTTTGGAATTGTGTTTTTTCCGTGAACGTCATAATACTGGTGTCCCCGCATATACCAGTTTGTCTGATATGGATCCACGTGACATAATTTGTTGGAAGACTGTTACAGTTCATGCGGGTGTCGTTAATCAGTATGCTGTAATTAGTATGCATTCGAACTGGGTTTGATTCCCTGCAGGGTGGTTCCCGTATTTTCTCACGTGGGATTCGTGCGGACGATGCCGCTGTTCAGCAGGTTTTCTCGGGGATGTCCCGTTTCCCCCACTCCTTTATTCCGGCGCTGTTCAATACTCACCTCACTTCACCCTCACCGGCTCTCAATACCTCGTTGTTAGGAACCTCCCAAATCTCTTCACTCACTTACTCATTCCTTGAAGACGTTAGTGACGTAATATTACCTCGTCGGCAGTTTTCATGTCGTTCACTGCAACGTAACTACGCGTCGGCAGTACTCAAAGTGTAATTTATTGAAATAACAACAACGAATTGTGTACTATGTTACCTAAGAAATAACATTTCTAAGGAAATTAACAAATTGCCCTCATATTGTCTGACAACTTGCCAGTAATGAAGGTTGCATAGTACAATGTGGAGTACGATGTATTATGGAACAACAGGACGATGGTTAGTGGGAATACAGAGACAAACAGAATGCTTTCTCATGCTTTGGTTGACACTATANATGGAACAACAGGACGATGGTTAGTGGGAATACAGAGACAAACAGAATGCTTTCTCATGCTTTGGTTGACACTATAGTCTATTCGCCATTTCTTCACACCTTTTGTGTCAAACCTTTGAAAAAGCACCCAATGTATGACGTGTATGCTGGTTTTCTAAATACGTCATGCATCACTAGCATATTATATTTGTGTTAAAATTGAAGTATCTTATTTTTGTTTAAATTGACATTTTATTTATATTTTATCTATATATTATAAAATTTAATTTAAAATTAATATAGATTAAAACAGAGAAATAACAAATGTGTTGGCAACGCCTAGTACGAAATAGTTCTAATACAAAACATTGTTACACTGAGATCGCAGGAATGTGGTACGTGCTCTCTTAGGTGTAACTTTCTAGACTCGGTTAGGCTTTGTTAGCATGAGGTGGAGGAAGATCCTGGAAGTAGAACTTTAGCAGGGCTGTAGCTTTNTTAGACTCGGTTAGGCTTTGTTAGTATGAGGTGGAGGAAGATCCTGGAAGTAGAACTTTAGCAGGGCTGTAGCTTTAACAGTTGGAAGTAACTGTGAACTAACTATATCTTGATTTGAATACCTGGAAATCTGTTCCGCACTCGAAGTGTTAACGACACAGATTAGGTAAGCGTACAGAAGTGAAATTACGGGACGGTTCATTTGATGTGAACGTACCCATTCGCCGATAGGCTGCACGAGAATCTGGGAACAGCACTTTTTTTATTGGCTGTTGCGTGTTGCAAAAGATTCCCTATTGTCTGGTTTGCTGGGTGGCGAGCAAGCTACCAGGTATTGATCATAGACTTAAAGATGTGGTAGGTCGATTATTCGTCTTCTGCGCATGTACCCAACATTGACATAGTCCAAAGCAACACCACTGTCAGAGCCACATGGTCAACAATGATGGACATGTTTGTATCTTAATTTTAAAATTACAAGCACCCTTGTATTCATAAAAACTTTTACCAATTTAAATTTAACCAAACTGCATTACAAATCGGTTAGTGAAAATATACAAATCTCTCAGTTCGCTGTTAAAGTGGCTGTTTTTTTCCACTGTTCAGTTACCTAATCTGTGTTAAGGAAGCTACAAGACACTTTTTATATCATTAACTCTCTATATAATTCGTTAAATGGCTACGCGTCATGAGATTATAATAATTTTACACCAAATACGACCGTGAACCACTAGGACACATTCCACATTGTGGTGGCTTATTTCAATGTGGCCTAGTCGAACAAGAAAATGAGTTCTGACCTTGGCGGTAGCCAACGAACAGTTAGTCTGTGCATGAAGACAGCGAAGTGTCGTTTTAGAACGAGAAATGGCATTTAACCTTTAAACCCGAAATAGAATAAGTAGAGAATGACAATCAGCAAAAATGACTGTAGTTGAAATCAGCTGTAACTTATTGATACGGGCTGAATTTAACTGATTTAAAATTCTCTTCGTAGTGTTCTAAAAGTTCAGATACATGTGAAAAGGTTATATTTTAAATTTTGCAAAGCGAATTAAACGCACAGTATACATTCTTCACAAAGGAATAAATGCTTCTACTCAGCGAAAACATTGTTTCACGTTTTCCATTGTATTTTTTTCACGTAATGCTTNCACAAAGGAATAAATGCTTCTACTCAGCGAAAACATTGTTTCACGTTTTCCATTGTATTTTTTTCACGTAATGCTTCGTCGGCGCACAGAGTTATAAATAGAGTGTTCGCCTTGGGAACGGGTGATGTAGGAGAGAGCAGGGTTAAGTGGCCACTCTAAACTAAATTGATATTAAATTCGTCTACTGTAAGTAAACCCAAANTCACAAAGGAATAAATGCTTCTACTCAGCGAAAACATTGTTTCACGTTTTCCATTGTATTTTTTTCACGTAATGCTTTGTCGGCGCACAGAGTTATAAATAGAGTGTTGGCCTTGGGAACGGGTGATGTAGGAGTTAAGTTGCGTTGTTAAGTGGCCACTCTAAACTAAATTGATATTAAATTCGTCTACTGTAAGTAAACCCAAAATAGAAAATAACTCTCCATACTGTTGAAAGACGCCCGAGGGGCGTATCTGTGTTCGTGAGTGGTGGAGGTCCTTATAAAAATAAAATAACTAAATTTAGTTTTCAATTTATTCACACAGCTATTATTAAGAGCATTAAATTATCTATCTTCACTATTATTCTTTTTTATTTCTCAATGAGCGCAATATTTAATGTATATTTTAAATGTAATAAACGTCCTTCTTAATGTCTTTGTTTCGTTATAGTCAATTAACACATTCTCATCATTAACACACTTTCCGTTTGTCTGTTGCCATCATTTATAATGTTTTTCTCTCACATATCCAGTCCACTAGTCGAGCCTGTCAGTCGCACTATTCGCTGCACCGATGCTAGCAATAGCAGATTTTTTGTCCCACTGGTCACTTCTCTCGTCTCTCGTATCTCTTCTCGCTCGTCGTCTTTCGCTTGTTGCTCCAGCCACTCATTCACTCATCAACTCACTCCATTTGACTCTTGGCTCGGGGGCCCGATGCACTTTTATATCAGTCGCCCTGACCATCTGGAAGGTTCAACGCACTCCGAGTCGCGCTGAGAGAACGAGGTCAGTAACCGAGAGCATTCTTAAGATAAACGCAGAAATTCTATACGCCGAAGGTCAGGAGCGGCGAGCCGCCAAAGGGTTATCACTGCAGAATGCCTTCATAACTCAATATACTGGCAGGATTATCGCTCGCCTGTCATTAAAACATCCCTTACTGACGTGCCATCCCACTATCATATCACTAGTATGTCCTTCTCTTCCGTCCACTCTCGCGGGGCGGGCCAAGGTTAGCGGCACAGACCAGTGACCCAAAAGAATACAATATATTTCTGTGAGAGCAACTAAACATATCGTATTTTAAGAATTGCGGATTATGTTTCTTATTGAATTTTAAAAATATATAATCCAAGTAGTTATTCTGCCCTGCTGTGTCGTTCTTCGCATTTTCAGTTTCTTCCCTTTAATATACAGGATTAATTTGAAAAACATCGACAAAACCATGCCTGCATATTCCGTATTAAAAATTATGTCGAAAACTTATGGTCTACGATGCTTCGTAAGGGTGTTTCACACCCTTGGAGTGGATCTGAAACACATGCTTATTGTACAATTTAAAGAAAGTATTTGAAATCGGACAGCGGCATCCAGGAAGATGTTTAGTTGAACGAATATCAGCAACCATTGCAAAACCAGTGGTTGCCATTAAATAATGCCATAGATAAATTCAGGATTGCAACCATGTTGTCGCATAAATTTCTGCGATGCCGAAGCCTATTCGGGTTTCCAATGACGAATTGTTAAAGGGTAAATTAAAATCAACGAAAAAGTTTGCCTGTTGTTATCGCTCTAAACCTCACCGTTTACGAGGAATTCACGCATGAAAGTCGCAATCATTCCGTTACTGCACCTGGCACGCAAGCAACACGCAGCGCACGTTGTTTCGTCAGCCTGCCGTAGGACAACCGGAACTATAAGGCAACTGTTCCATACCTGTGTGTACGTCAAGGTCGTAAACTTGCTGGTGTGCCCATTGGACATGAATCGGTACACATCGGCGGAACAAGCGGATATAAACCTAGTGTACGGTGCAGCTCAGGGATGCAGGCAGCAGAAAGGCACGCAGCATGTTGTGTATTTCAGGAGGAAGGCACTATCTTTGCTGCCATTGTCCAGAGCCTACGGGATGCAGGAACAGCTGCTGAACGGTAACATGATTCTGAACGCGGATGACGTATGCTTACGACACAGTTAGAAGAGAATGTCGTTGCGTCCATCGAAGAGGCACCGTCCATTGGCACCTGAACCATTGTCCATGAAATGGATGCCAGCCAAAGTACTGTAATAAGGGTTCTTCGCGAGTAACAACTAAGTCCTTATCACCTGCACGCGGTACAAGCGGCAGGCCTGGACGATTATCCTCGTCGGCTACAATTCGCTCGGCGGTTCCTACAACAGTGCAATACGAATCAATGTTTCCGTACCACCATACTGAGGACGGGCGACGCGTGATTTACAGGCGACGGCATTTTTAATACCAGGTATAGCCACACTTACGCGGAAGGCAACCTAAACAGTACCCGCATGCGAAGCCATCAGCAGCAATATTTCTGGGATCATTTGGGCGGGTATTGTGCACGATCATCTCATTGGGACACTAGTGTACGACACACCCGTCGACAGTGCAGAAGACCTGCTCGTGAGAATCCCTAATGCATTTGACATCATCCGCCACATGCCAGGGGTATTTGGGAGGACCAGGCCGTCCTTGCAGCGACAATGTGTCCTGTTCATTGAAGTTGATGGTTGGCACTTTGAACAACTCCTATAAGAGCTCATAGACTCTGCTTATGTGGTACGTAATTACGTGGGCTGTACTTGTCCGTATGTTATTAAAGGTTCATGTGTGTTCACCTACGAGCGTGTGAAGGTAGCTCCCCTGGCCATACTCCACCAGCCACACTGACTTTGTCAGTGTAGGTTGTATTATCTGAACACTCGCATGCCAACATGCCAGGATAGTGACAATGTAATGCCTGCATTGAGGAAGGAGGTGTGGCCTCCGAACATACTATTAAAGCGACATTGTGGCAATTTGTAGGTAACGAATAAAATCTATGTTAGCATCACGCAAACCATGCCTGTTCAATACATTCGGAGACCAGCGACATGTGTTATGCCATGCTGCACTCAATCACATTATGTGTATTACATGTTGCGTGCGTGCCAGATACAGCAACGCGATGATCGCGACATTTATGCTCGAATTCCTTAGCAAACGACGGGGTTTAGTGTGATAACACAAGAACATGATTTTTTTCGTTAACTTTAACGTGCTTTTTGATAATCCGTCGTTGGAAACCCGATTAGGCTTCGGCGTCACAGAATTTTATGCGACAACAGGGTTGCAACACTTAATTTCTCTATGACATGATTGAAAGGAAGCGACCGATTTGCTGTAATTGCAAATATTCGTTCAACTACACGTTATCCTGGATGCCATTCTTTCATTTCAAATACTTTCTGTAAAATTTACAATAAACATGTGTTTCACCTCCACCTTCAAAGGCACATAGCACCCTTACGATGCATCGTAGATCATTTATGTTTTCGACATAATTTTTCATAAGTTATATGCAGGCGGTGTTTGTAAGTGTTTTTCAGACGCTTCCTTTATAACCCACATCCATTAGCTGGGGACCGAATTAAAAAATAGGAAGTCACGAAAACCAACACAAACACGCTTCGACTATTGCCAACCTTTTGGGAAAAAATATTTTTCCTATAATTACGGCTGTCTGCTATAGGGGACAGTGCTGTTCCTAGCGTGCTTTTGCTAACTGCAATCATTGCACTCTCAAGTGGCGAATGCTTCAACCCGTTATTTCAAACTAGGTTGCTGGCCACTTTGTTCTCTTGAATGCCATTACACATAAGCTTAACTGGAGCAAAAACTAAGTGAACTATTACATTACACGGCATGTGTTTTAAAATCCTAAAACATAATATTTTAATGGGATTATAGTAAATAATTATGGGCATACTAGCTAATGACATTAAATTAACAGTATTCATCGGTTACATTACACCAGGCCTGAAAAACTCCAATAACTGTAAGATAACTAGCTCAGGTGCTCTAAGAACACTAATTACTTCCCTCTTAGTTGTTTCAAATATTCGACACGAAACTGCAGCACTCTCCAGTGAAGTAAGAGCTGGTGGCCACTTTACCATCTCTGGCCACGTTACCCTGCTATCCACTAGCATATGTTTTGGGCCGGGGTACATACCTACTCACCTCCAAATTATTTACAAATTATAAAAAGTATTTATTGTTGTTATAATGACACAAATACATTTCATGTTATTTATTTTGCAGAAAATATTTAAGTCTATATAAAAAAAAAGAGTGAACGAAAATAATAATAATAAAAGCACATCTTACGCCACATCTCGTAACACTGATTCTCCGTTGCGAATGATTGGCCAGGCTGTAAATATATCTTAACTCACATTCGGTGACTAGTATTTCACTGACGGATATCACTATTTCGGGTTCAGAGTCTATGTAGAAACAATCAAAAATTCTTATATTCATTTTGGAACGATTTAGTCTTCATGCACTTGTACGTTGTGTTACTTATGCTATTGGTTCACAACTTATTTGGCAACTTCTGGATGACTCTAGGGTAGTAATAAATATTCAAGAAAACGAAACTCAATCACAGACTCTCACTAGCCAATGATTCTGCTTGTGCGTGCCGATTAATACGAAGTCTGGCTTACAGGTCATCGAAACCCCGAATATTTTCGATCATTAATTATTAGAAACAGAAAAAAAATTGCGAATTAATTTCAGGACAAGCTATATCTGAATAATTTGTATGTTTGCTTTATTTCAGCTACTGTGCCGTGCTTATATTAATATTCTTTGAAGGACTTTCGAACAAAAATAAACCTGAAAAAATCCGACGGCAAAAGTGATATCTAATCCACGCAAGCGCAAATAAAGGACTCATACAGCGGCATCAGTACATAGAATAGAATGACATACTATTTTAACAGATGCCTATGTCTGACTGTAGTTCTGTTTATCCTAGTATTAAAAAATGTATGAATAAACTAGAAGAGTTTTGTTCATCTGTGCGAGGACTGTATTACGAAAGCTTTACAATACATAAACTGACGCAAATGATTAAATTAAAAATAAATGAATTAAATGCTCGTCTAGGTACTTCCAGCATAAAAAAATGTTGGTTGTCTTATTAATTTGGTTTAGTAAAAATAGCATGGAAAAATAAGTCAAATATACAGCTGTAATTTTAAAATAAACATCTCATTACAAACATATCTGATTAGTGTGTTATACCAGAACACTTGTCTGTCGAATTTGCCGGTAAGTAGTTTAGTGATTCTCGAAATATTTTTAATGATATTTAAGGGGTGTAGATTTATACTTAGGGCTCATAACAGATGCTGCCAGAGTGCAAGGTTTGTTTGAAATCACTCAGAGTTTTCGGTGGGTATCACATTCTAAACGACAATATTTATATGACAACAATTTTGAAAATAAGTGCCTTATATACTATTATCCCTAATTTTTGTAGTGAGCTATTATAGCATTGCTTGTGTAACACATTTAAAAGGATTTGGTTAAGTGGTTCCAGAGATATAACGTAAGAGCTTCATTTACTCAGGTGGTGCTATCCACCATAATGGAAGACTAATGAGGATATACAATCACTTGTCTTGGCGTCCTCTACACTGCTGTGTATAGTTGTAAATACCCATCGTTTACATCCTATATATTACTGGATTATATGTTAAAATAATGAACCAGAAACACGCAAGTTTTGGTTTAAATTGGTTTAACTGTTTGTGAGATACTTCATAGCACCCAAAAATTTAGAACGATCGACATTTCAAAACGAGCTTCTAAAATGGTTGAAAATATGGTGTCCTTACTAAGTACTATGACTGTACGGGGTTACGTGAAAATCTGTGAATTGGTAAAAATATTGTAAGGGTTGACACACACACCTACCCACCTAAGCATACATAGACGTAGATATTCTCACAAGCTTGTCTTATCTTCAAAAAATGGACTAAAAATTAAGGCTATCGTTAAAATAAATAATGTTACAAAGAAAAAGATTTTTTGAAAAATAAAACTAATACTAGCCTTTCTTAAACTTACTTATCACTTTTGTAAAATTATATTTTAATTCCTGGCCATTAACTTTCTCGCCATTTTATACGATATTTGTGATTAATGAAACATTTATTCTTTGCACGCGCAGAGTAAAAATCTCTAAAATAAAGCATAATAATATGATTGAAGGAAACCGTCCGAAATTGTATGGAGACAGAATTTAAATTTCTTCGACCTGCTAATAAAATATTAAGAAAAGATTAATTCCAGTTACAAAATCTATAAGTTAATTGGGGTACATCGAAAATACATTTTTTTCCAAACCAGACACAGTTAAATTGTTGTTAATAAATATAATTCTAAAGAACGGAAACATATTTATCTTTCCTTGAGTTTGCCCACTGCGAAAACGTTTTATGTTACTTGTTAAATTATGTATCAAATATTTTGTTAGGATATTAAAAAAAAAATTAGTGAAATAATCAAGCCAATGACATAAATTGGTAAAAAAATANAAAAAAAAAAAAAAAACTAAACACTGCTCGGCTTTTTGAATGTCCTGTTGCCGTGTAATAAATAGTGAGAATGGCATGTCATTGTGGTTTCCAGACGCGTACTATTTCACATTAGTGGTTTGGGTGGGTTGCTGAACATACTAGAGGATTTAGTTCTAAAATATTCAGGCAGACAGTGTGGTTTCACAGAATTTTCTGAAGGTAGGGAGCGAGCTCAACCTACGCAGAGGACAGGACACTGTTCTGGTGGAAGTGCGGGCGGAGACTAATATACGGTTTGGCGTAGACGAGTCATGAATCTTGCACAGGCTGTTCCGCGCAGGAGCCCACGCAAGTACGCCAGGATCTATGAAAAGGAAGTAGGGAAGAGAAACAGAAGGGTTCATGCATCCTACGCGGTAGGCCTGAGTGGGAAAACGGTACGAAGGATTAATTACTCATTAATCATTTAATTTTCTGAAATTCTTGCTCATTGAACTCTGTCTTTTGAACAGAAACTAAAAAAACTACACTATAGTATCTACGTTTTTCTGCAGCGGGAAATTTGTGTTTCGAAAGGACACATTTTACGTCAAATCTCAATCACAATAAATTATTAATCGTAACAAACCCACAGAAACATCAAACATAATTAACGCAAACAAAAATAATTATCGTGTAAAGCCGTTTGTTACGAAGCAGATCAGTGAGAGAAAAGATTCAAACCGCTCTTAACATCGAGGTCTTGAGAGCCGATGATGGTGAAGCGAGGTGAGTATGGAGCGGCATCGAAATGGAAGGGTGGGGGTAAACTGAAGATTTCCGAGAGAACCCGCTGACCAGAGGCATCGTCCGGCAAGATTCCCGCGTGCGAAAACCCGGGGAACGACCTCGCCAGGAATCGAACCAGGTTAGCTTTGGTGGCAGGCAAGTATAATCCATTCACGGTTACTTGATACTTTTCTGAAGCTCTACTAAAGTTCTACTTACAGGATATTCCTCCACCTCGTGCAAACTAAGCTTAACTAAGTCTAGAAAATTACACCGAAGGACGACGCACCGAATTCATGCGCACTCAGTTGTAATAATATTTTGCATGATAACTATTTCATACTATGCGCTACTAACACACGTGTTTTCTCAATATTTTTTTTTCGATATTTATTATAAATGTTATATTATAAATTATAAAGAAAGGTACTTTAATATTAACAGAGGTGATAAATGACATGTTTAGGAAATAACTAAATACGACAGACATGAAATATTTTTTTCAAAGGTTTCATTAAAAAAGTGTGGAGAAACCGTAAATAGCCTATAGCGTGTCCACTACACCACCGCGACCCCTTCCACAGTAGATGGACCTGGAACGTGAAGGCGCAAAGGAAGCACCTTAGGGATATCCCCTGCAGAGTGCGGCTGCAATGGCAGATTATAAAAAATATGAATTACCAGCTGTAAAAATGTGCTGTACAAATGTAAAAATAATTAGATTTCATAAATATTTAATAAGTAGTTTTTAAAAGGTTTGAATATTATTTGGAACCAATCCAACTAGATTTTGACTACAGAAAGACCTCAGCTAGAAATGTCAGTTATTACAGACTTTTTGAAGTAAAAAAAACGTGGTGCGTGTCTTAAATAACGTAATTTTTCTTCCAGTTACGACGGTTGTCACACCTTTGAGGATCCTAAACATCAGGCAAAGCTGTTACCCTTCCCGCTATTATAGGCACTTTCGTAATCTCTGTGTAACATCCACTTGTAATCACATTGCGTATCCTTCCACCTTAAATAAAATCAACATTGCCATGGGCCTGCCCACTTTATTCATGCGCCAGTAAATGGAAACTTAGAAATAATTAGGAAAGTTGACGCATGTTGCATACTAGAATAGGCATAGCGCCATTACAACACCCTGCCATCTTATTACTACATATCCAGAGCAGGAAGCTGACCACAAAACTTCCAACCCGAGGATTCACCCCCGGGGATGAACCGAAGCGCGAAGGACACAGGGGAAGTACCGTTTATGGCTCGGGGGAGAACCCTCAGTCACGCAAGAGAAATAGTAGATAGGCGTGTATGACGAAGGAAAAAGGGGTGCCCCCAACCAGAATTTGTGCAGACTACAGTTAAGAAATGAGTACCATAGGAATCCCCGTGACACCCCCTCACCCTTCGTCCACCCTGGTTGGAGCGCACATACCACTGACAAGACACAAAAACAGGCACAAAAACGCCCGAGTAACACAGCAGAACTCCCCAATTCTCTAGCGAGAAATCGCTGACAAACGTAGCTTCAATAAAGCGACGAACAAGTTAAAATCACTAGGCAGCCAAGACGGGAAGGCAGTTTTACAGTAGCATCGCTGGGAGGCGGAGTTGTGAGATCCCCGTGCCGAGAATGATGTAGGAGTCAGTGGAGTTAATCAGTCACCGAGGCCGGGGTTCGGACCCCAGCAAACCAGTCAATGTGTGGCAGTTTTTCATCAGCCGAGATGGGAGTCCAGTGTTTGGCAGCCGAGACGAGAGGCGGAGAAGTCGGAAGTGCGAGCCAGATCGTGGTGAACGTCGACACAGGTTAGGAGACTCGCTAATGTCTCCGACGAGAACAGCCAGCCGAGGTCTTAGAGACACCACAAGTCACGCGAAACCAACCCCAGACTTTCGAGAAGGGACTCCGAGCTGACACAGTTCCGCCAACCAACGAAGACAACTCACCAGAAGCCGCAGTCACAGTTAAGTAAAAACGTCTCCATTCAAGCAACCTTCCCCCTGACGCATAGCATTCTGCCAACCCACCCTTCAGGCCTACGTCATGTTGGTGGGGGAGGGGGAAGGGAGCGGCTCAGTCTCGTGTGTGTGTGTGTGTAAATACCCAGGTTATTTTCAGTCAAATAAAATACTTGTGTTTTAAATAACTAAGAATAAGAGTATTTGTTCACCCCTTATTCAACAACTACAGGTGCCCTTAATCTGCACCAAAGTACTGTAACTCAGTACCCTACTAGCCACCACATTGTATAACTCAGGTGGAAGTAGCATCAAGTTATTTTGGCACCCAATGTGTGGCGTAGTGATGTCTGTATAGACAGAACAGGGACCAGACTAAACCCGTAGAAGGGGTCGCCCTTACCGAGCTAGTAAGGATAAAAACAGACTTCGGGGAGTATAGAAAAACACCTCGAGGCGCCCAGCGTTCAATTCACCCTAGACGAGGCAAAATTAGCGAGGCAGGCAGCCTAATTAACAAGTACGAGAAGAGAAGCGAACAAAGAGGTGAAGAGAGGAGCAGATGGGAGTGGGAATGCAGACGAAAGAGAGCACGAGAGAGCAGGATATTAGGTGCAGAATTTAGCGAGGAGCAGGCTAAAGGAGACGAGGAGACGAAAGGCGTAGATGTGAAGGGAGATTAGCGAAGCAGTAGGTCATGAGTACACTGGATGGTGGACAATGTGTGACGATAAAAGGTCCGGCAGTCGGGTGAACAACCGTGCTGGCCGATAAAAATAACCGGAGCGCCGGTGAGACGCGCTTACCACAAAAACGCAGAATGGGAGGAAGAAGCGAGAAAAAGAAAATGTAGGGAGATTATGTCACTAGTCCGCTGGAGGGGGACAAGACGTGACGTGGTGATAGCAGGCAAAACNCTGGAGGGGGACAAGACGTGACGTGGTGATAGCAGGTAAAAGCTATAAGCAACACAGCCCCAGCGCTATCTCACACACCCGAGCAATCACGCTGGGAGAAAAGGAGTCCAGAGCGCCGGTGAGACGTGCTTACCGGACCATAGTACGCATGCACGGGAAGGAGAGTGTGAGGAAGACGGGCAAGAAAGCGAGACGAAGTGAGCGAAGGAGAACAGACGAGCGAAAGGGAACAGAAGAGCGAGAGCGAAGAAGGAAGTGAAGGGAGGCCGAAAGCAAGTGAATGGAGGCAGAAAGCGGACGAGGAAGAGACAGTAGGCGAGAAGCGAAGAAACGAAGGGAAATACACCAACAGAGAACCGAACCCGGGAGACCACAGCTTACCCAAGGACGAGGTCATGTAAGCTGTCCAGGTCCACAGTGAGGTGACACAGCTGTGCCACACCATCCGACGGAGACAGACTCGGTGCGACACAAGGTAGGTTGTTTCGGACGCAGAAATAAGTGAAGCAATTGTAGATATATTTTAATGTCTACCATGTGTACATTTGGGGGGAAAGATTATTTTCATTACCTGAAATGCTAAATGTTAAGAGGCCTTCAGCCCAGTTGTGGAGTGTTACTTTGACAGTGTAATAATGTGTTCAAGCACGCGCAGGAAGACCACTAAAGTCAGCGACAGGAGATGCAGGGCATTAGTCTTATTGTACTAGAGTTTACTTATTGTTTACCATTGTTCACTTCATTAGTCTCATTGTTTACCATTGTTAAGTGAGGGATATTGGGTATGTGTAAAAAGGAGTAAATATGTGTTCTTTTTTGCACTAAAGACCACTAAAGTAAGCGGCAAAATGCGTGGGACGATAATTTTAAACTCAAGTACTAAGGGTAAGTTAGAAATGGAGGCCATCAGCAGAATTGTAGGTTTTTTTTTCTCCAGTGTAATGAGTTAGGATTAGAGATTTAGGCCATCAGCTGAATGGCAAATTATTTTTATTGTAAGTGTCACATGCCCTCAGTCGAAGGAGATAAGGATGTGTTTTTTGTGTAGCGGCCAGCTCCACCAACCAACGAAGACAACTCACCAGAAGCCGCAGTCACAGTTAAGTAAAAACGTCTCCATTCAAGCAACCTTCCCCCCGACGCATAGCATTCTGCCAACCCACCCTTCAGGCCTACAACGTGNNGGGAAGGTGGCTCAGTCTCGTGTGTGTAAATACCCATGTTATTTTCAGTCATGTAAAAGACTTGTGTGTTAACTAACTGAGAATAAGAGTATTTGTTCACCCCTTATGCAAAAACTACAGGTGCCCTTAGTCTGCACCAAAGTACAGTAACTCAGTGCCCTACTAGCCACCACACTGTATAACTCAGGTGGCAGTAGCATCAAAGTAAATATTTTACACAGTTGCTCGTCCTTACACTTATTTGTTTTAAAACAACAGAAAGAAAAATTAATCGTTGTATTATTGACAAATGTTAACGTTACATTTTAAATTCTGTTTAAGACATTGAACTACTTTTTCCTGGGCACGTTCCACTTAGTGCGCCTGTTTAAACACACGCAGATGGGGCAGTGATATTTTTCATAGGTCGATTTCCAAAGTGCAGAATTTACAGTCAACAGTTTTTAATGTGTGGCGCACAGAACTCCCGGGACAAGCTCTACATAGCTAATGGTGGCCCATTAAGTTGGCCGTTCAACTACGTTGCTGGGACGTCTGCTAGGGCGGATCATCNCTCTACATAGCTAATGGTGGCCCATTAAGTTGGCCGTTCAACTACGTTGCTGGGACGTCTGCTAGGGCGGATCATCAGCATCGCTATGCAGCACGGGCAAGTTTGCTCGCTCCGGTCAAGGCTTCTGTTTCCCCGTCCTTTCCCCTCCGCAGGAGACTGCTGTTGGTGGTGTAGTGGGCACGACGCCACGAATAACTGACCATTCGACGCGATAGAAGCTACGGAAATACTTTTTATGCTTCTAGATTGTTCTAGAGACATTTGAAGGTTGGGACAACGACTTCTTGATATAATCGACGCTTTGGCGAGGAGAAGCAAGATAACTATGAGACATGGAGGGCCGAACTGCGCGTTCATCATGGGACAGGAGGTGGGGAGGTTAAACCCACATTTAAGTGATCCTTGATTTTGTAACAATTTTTACTGCCATCAGTTAGGTTTTAAATATTTGCACTATTCTATTTCATAGGCCCCGTATGCAAAGGTTTTCATAATATATCTATTATTTACTCTTATAAAAGGAAAAATATTTCCATTTTTTGCAAATGATGTTATAGGTCAATATCAGTGTTTCTCGCATTTTTATATGACCATGTTAACCGTATTATTTTTAAATCAACGTATTATGTAATTCGCAGTGTTTTGAATGTATTTTCTGCAAAGTTACTATTGCAATTCACCAATATGTTGTGACAATTTTTTGGGGCAAGGTAAAAAAGGTCACCCATTTATAATCAACACTAGCGACTCGGCCTGGCTTCGCCTGGCTACAATTTATTTTTTGTAGCGATACACTAATAAATAAATTGGGAAAAGACAATTACAATATTTTATGATAGAAAATGAGTTACTAATATCGTATATAACATACATACATGTCACGCCTGTCTTCCAGAGGGGTAGGCAGATATTATGGGCCATGATCCTGACATATATACCTCCTTCGCTTTTTCCACTTTAATACATCTCTAATATAGTAATATTATACAATAGTGGTTTAGAAAATGTCTTTGTATACCTCATTAATCGTTTTGCTTCCGACCGCCAGCACAAAAAGATTTCTATTTGACGTGACAAGCAAAAGGGCTACGTTTAGTTGTCCGTGTGAAAAACATGCTCCACCCAAATCCACTCCAGCCACATGAAGTGTTTGACCCTGTACCTTATTTATGGTCATATCAAAACAAACTCTTATTGGAAATTGGACTCTTTTAAAATTAAAAGGCAAATCCGAGGGAATCATTGGTATTCTAGGTATTAAAACAGTTTCTCCAGTACCGCAGCCAGTTAGAATAGTCCCTTCGATGAGATAACTTTTTAAACTTTTTATTTGTAATCGAGTCCTGTTGCATAATTTTGGTGGATTTATATTTCGCAATAAAATTATGTGAGCTCCGACTTTTAAAATCAGTTTGTTTGGTGGCATGCCAGAAGGATTCAATGAATTAGGAAATTCTGTGGGATGGTGCACAGTATCTTCACTGTAGAGTACTGTATCTACTGAATAATAGACTTGTGTTTACTCTGAAAATGACCTCAATATCAATAGTACGTACGTATGTAAGTACACTACAAATAACCAATAATATTTATAAGAAAAAAACATTTGTTTAATCTTAACTTTCTATTTAACCTATTTAATATTTACACGGACCTANATATTTAACCTATTTAATATTTACACGGACCTAAACCAAACGGAATAAACAACAATTTGGAATGAAACAAAACAAAACAACCAAGTCCCTCTTAACCCGTAGGTACCGAGCCACAACGGCTGTCACCGACGTTTTAAGGGTTAAAAGAAAGTTTTAAAAAACTCTGAATAGCTGAAAAGCACGTTTTAAAAATTGCAGGACCTAAGAGACAATGAAATTAAAAAAATACGACCAAGTCACGCTGAAAAGCCTGTTTGATTAATTGCTTAGTTGAATACAACTAAAGGAATCTGGAATTACCTAAACAAACAACAAATAGGTACACAATTTACGATCAAGGTGCGATAAAAAGCGTCACGACAAAACGACGTCTGCCTTCACGCGAGTTACGTTTGTTTTGACTGCGTAATTTTAATTGCAAATACGCTTATTACTACTTATCTATTAAATATATATATACTACCAGTAAAAGTTTTGTAGATCATTTAATTTTACACAATTCTTTCGTACATTAATTTGTTATATCTCTAAAGGATTAGGCTGCGTATTCCATGAGAACACGCTGGCGGCAAACGTTTTTTCCGAGTTGATTCACTAATACCGTTAATGCTCAGCTCTTTTATAAGTGCAAGGCAATTATTAATATACGAAAACTTCCTCGATAAATGCATATCGTAACAGTAGAAACCTTATCCAAATCCATTCAGTGGGTCTCGTGTGGTGATTACATTAGAAATTGTTTTGAAACGTTAAAAAAAAAAACACTTGTAAAGACGTTGTTGTGCTTCCTGTCGGTTGAGTTATCTTTAGAATTTTGAAAATTAAGAATGGAAACATATATAGAAGGAAGAAACGTTTCTGTGTTTCACGGGTTGGAGTCTCTCTAAAGCACAGTATTACTTACTTGATAAATAATTTTAGGGCCTATTCATTACATCAAGTAAAAATACATGTATGCCAACTTAGTTTAATTAATATCTACTTCTACTTTGGTAAAACAATTATTCACTACCTTTAATGTTGACGTTTTATTTACACTGAAGATCCAAAAAAACTGGTACACCTGCTTGATATCGTGTAGGGCCCCCCGAGCACGCAGAAGTGCCGCAAGACGACGTGGCATGGACTCGACTTATGTATGAAGGTATGCAAGAGGCAATTCATACCATGGATCCTACAGGGCAGTCCACAGATCAAATCTGTGCCAATTTGAGAAAGGGTTGCACGTCTGTCACGTTTAATGATTCTCGTCAGTCGTCGTTTGTCTCGTTCTTTCACGATATTTTACCGGCCGCAGCGATGTCGAAGATGTAATGTTTTACCGGATTCTCGATATTCACGGTACACTCGTGAAATGGTCGTACGCGAACATCCAAATGTTATCGCTACCTCGGAGATGCTATGTCCCATCTCTCGTGCGCCGACTATAACACCACGTTCAAACTCACTTAAATCTTGATAACCTGCC
>NQII01000790.1:451281-523471 GCA_002778355.1 Clitarchus hookeri | reverse complement strand
AAAAAAAAAAAAAAAAAAAAAAAAAACCAACAAGTGACGGACACAGAACAGTAGCTAGTGATGTAGTACTCAAGCTAAATATCACTTATCTTTAATAAAGATTTCAATTAAAGGCTTAACTTTTTCCAGACCTGAAAAAAAATGAAGCCGACGTGGCATTCGAGAACTGAGTCTAGGTAAAACTTAATTCACATCTAACTTTTGCAAACAATAATTTCACCACGTAATTTCAAAGAATAATTAAATTATTGACGCCGTATAGGAGTACGGTGGCATTTTCGCCGTGAATTTGTACACCGGTTTAATTAGCGAAGGGCTTCTTAGCAGTCGGAGAAGGCAATTGGAGAAGTTCCGGAGTTAGAAGGTTAATGGGGAGGCATAATTAGCCAGCTCTGCTGACAAGCCCACCAGAAGAAAGCCAATTTCTAAAGAGCGTCCACCTACATAAGACGTCACTTTACTACCGCATCCCAAATTGACCTAGTCTTTTCCTAGGCAATGGTAATGGCGTAGTGGTAAGAGATGCAGTTCACTCTCAGCGCACTGATTGCGTTTATTCAGCCCCGGACCCATTGCTCATTTGTGACTGAACAAGCAATAAGCAAATATTAAAAAAAAATCTTAGCAAGTGGCCGTGTTTAATTGACAGTAATAGTTTACAAAATGGTGACGTGACTCTGCTTAGTATACTAAAATGATGACGCGTTCGGTTGTTTAGTATTTAGGCTTTGATATGCAACGAAATTTTAATAAATATTACTTTACGAAATACGAAATCACTACCATATTTGTTCTAAATCCAATGTGACAAAAAAAAAACATTATACGTAGAATATATATATTTTTAAATAAATTCACGCAATTGCATAAATATATATTCAATTAAATAACTCTCTGTATGAATTTAATTCCTGTTACACGTTGTGGAATGTGATACATTTGAATATAAACGTAATCAAATAGATACCGCATACATGCGTATTTTCACGTATTTATTTATTTATCCATTTATGGCAATACTTGGAAAATGCCATGCCGGCATGCGCTATGCAATGATGACTACAACTTTGCTTGACCGACAGCATGATTGTTGTAATAAGTGACTATGGTACGTTCACAGTTATTTTCAACTTTTCTGAAGCCCTGCTAAAGTTCTACTTCCAGGATATTACTCCGCCTCATGAAAACAAAGCTTAAAAAAGTATAGAAAATTACACCACAAGGACAACGCACCGGATTCGTGCGCACTATATGTAATACTATTTTGAATAAGAACTATTTCTTACTAGGCGTTTCCAACACACCTATTTTCTCCGTGTTTTAATTCATATTAGTTATAAATGAAATTTTGTAATTTATAAATACAATAGAAGTAAAAGTTCAATTTAACTAAAGATAAGATAAGTTAATATTAACACAGATATGAAACGCTTGTGATACATGGCATATTAAAAAAAACATCCAACACGTCATACATAGTGTGATTTTTAAAAGGTTTGATTAAAAAAGTGTGAAGAAACCGCCAATAGACTACACGCCCACATCAAAGAAACCGCTCTGCCATTTAATTTCTATGTAGTGACATATTTTGGGACGTCATATTAAGGGGAAAGAAAAGGTCGCGCCGTGCATGAATGAAAATAATATAAAATCAATAATATAATATGAACGACTGGACAGAATTTAATGTAGTTTATTTTGTCGGCTTTATATTTGAATTGCGTAGGCCAGTTCATTCAGCTATTATCAATAGAAAAAATTGTTTTAGAATAAGAATTTGAATACTGTTTTAAAAATAATAAGTCTCGAAACCATATAATAAACAAATACGCAAAAAAGTCAGTCCTAAAATCTAAAATTAGCAAAATTATACCATATAAGTCTCTACGTTAGAAAAATAAAATAAAATAAATACATTTAAATTTCAAATGAATTTTAACATCGTTAAATTTTCTATTTGGCATTTTTTAAATAAAACATTCTCGTATCGATATAATATTTATAATTCAGTATTAAATCATTCAAGATACTATTATTATTAGCATATTTTCTTATGAATAAAAACAACATGTTAAACCACTGTTTTGGTGTCATATGTGTACGACTTGCACGCGTACACCTACGATCTAGGCTTGACATTTTACGTTATAAGTTATTGAATTGTAACTTTATGCTTAAATAACTGCTCTTCTTGATATGTGCCATGTATATTGTGCTTCTTATTGTTTAACTGTTTACAGCTCAGCATAAACGTTCCTCGCTAAACAAACACACGATAAACACAGAGAGAAAGTATTTTATTTAAAGAAGTAGAATATCTTCATCAACGCTTTTAAACATATATTACGTATATTTCAGAATTTAAAAATAACTCACGGTTTAGTACAAGTTGGTATCTTTTTTCATTACCTTTTTTTAAAGTGGAATAATAATTTTTCTAGGAACGTGAGGAAAGCTAAAAGTATTGTAGAACACTGTTGTGTACTTAGAAATGGAATAATATGAATAATTATAGTCGTATATGTCTTGATTCTGATAGTAAAGCTACTTGAGGCACACTATTGAAAACTAAAAATTCCATGTTCACTTGATCTGTACAACAAACCGCAAGTTCCTGATGCACGTCAAGTCTCCTGCTTATTTCAACAACTCGTCAGCACCGTTATATATATGGTTAAATTAATTGCCAGTTATATTCTTATGGAAACCATATTTTTAGTTATTGCAGGATAATTAATGTTTGTTATTATTTGCGTACCGTACTCAAAACTAGTTGTCGTAGCTCAGTTGGTTGGTGACCTGTGCTGGAACAAGAAAGTTCGTAGTTAGAAACCTTCTTGTTGGTTAAATTTTTTATCAACATAAATAATTGTATTTCTATTGTAGTAAGTTATAATTGACCTAATGCTCATATAACACAAATCCTTTAATATTTGAAACAGGTTTTCAGTGATTTGTTTTTTGATTGATGGATCCGTTGACGCGTGTCAGATGACATCTAAACAATGTGTATCAAATGAAACAACAAATAATACGCTAATAAAAGTTTTTTTTATGTGAATTGCGTCTTTTAAAATACTATTGTGAAAGACAATGTGATCATTCAGTCTTACAGTCTGTTTTTACGTCTTTCATTTCGTTTTCACGTAATAATCATAGCGATTGGTTTGAAGGTTTAAACTGCATTAAATGTGGTGACGTGATTGCATTCATACGTACTATTTGTTTCAACAAACCTTATATCACCGAATAAGCTGAAAAAGAATATAAAGGGTACACAATTTAAAACTACATATTTGCGATAAACAAATAATACAGGTACTTATCGTTTAAGTTCAACGGTGTATTTGGTAGCGCTATTAGTAAGGTAACAGTTATGACGTGTACCAACGTGGGTTCAAAACCTGACCAACACAGTTTTCGACATTTTTATTTAGATTGTGTTAAATTGCACAACATAAAAAGTGACTATCAGAAATATGTTTATTTCTCGGAATGATTTCGCTACCTTCAATGAAAAAAAATATTTCATTCGCCGCACGCAGGTGGCTGTCACTTATTCAATCAGTGANATGATTTCGCTACCTTCAATGAAAAAAAATATTTCATTCGCCGCACGCAGGTGGCTGTCACTTATTCAATCAGTGACATTATTTCACTGAAACAACCGGTGGTTTTCCATTGTTTCTAAGTGGAGACATTTTCACTGATTTGAGTAGTTGAATTTCACTGCGAATCAGTGATTTTCCGCTGATTATAATTTTGTGTGTGTCCATTTGTGGCTCGACTGGACAGTAAATGTTTGTCGCTATGTTAAAGTAGTTTTAATGTGTGTCAAATTTTTATGTTTCAATCACACAAACGCAAAAAAAAATTATTAAATATGGAATTCATAAACGTTCATTTTTTAGTCTTCCATTTATATACATAATTTATATATATATATATAATGCATATAGAACAANAAAAAAAAAAAAAAAAAAAGTATTTCTGTTACCAAATAAATAGCGAAACATTATAATATCATACGATAACATTTCTGGAATTATTAAATATGGAATTCATAAACGTTCATTTTTTAGTCTTCCATTTATATACATAATTTATATATTATATATATAATGCACATAGAACAAGGAGCACGGAATGAGAAAGTTGGAAGGTTAGACCACGAGCCTTATTTAATGGCAGAAATCGGTGCTACTGACGATTATTTGTTACCAACCACTCAGCATGAAATATATTTCTTCATAATTCACCGAACATTTATTTATAATAAGTAAAATCGAAGAAAACAATGTGTACAAATAAGTTATGGGTTCATTTGACTGCATCACATTATCAATTATATTTATAAAATTACTTTTTTTTTCTTTCAAAATTTTCAGAAGGAAGTAATTTTTGCCCCTGCAGCATTAATTATGTCGTTAACTGCATACTTAGGCTACTATGACTATACATGTAAATTACTGATTATTACGTGAACCGTAAGAAACATCTGTAATGTTTATGAAAGGAACGAAAGTAAACAGCTGAGAAACCCGGCATTTGTAGGAGTGCCTACTTGTTGGGGGCGGTGGGAATTTGCGCATTTAGTTTGGCGTTAGAATTTTTGTAACGAAGTACTGAAAATCCTATTACACGAGTTTTTCCTACATACAAATATAGACACAGTTGGTATAAAACATGTATCATTTGAACAGGAAATACACATATGTACTTAAAACAGTCAACGGAATCTTTATAACGACTTTGAAAAGTAACACGAAGCAGCAGTGACCAAAAACACTGCTGGAAACAATCAGCAGGTTCAAACAACACGAATACCGCCAAAAAAAAAATCAAAAATCAATTACATCATGCTTTATAAACACATATTTGTTTATCATATTATTTTCTCGATGGCCTTAACTTGGATAATAAGTGAAGCCATTTTAATTGCAGTAGTAATAAAAACATATTTTGCCAGAAACTTAATTAAAATTATGCGTTATGCCAGTATGTAAGTTACTCCAATATTGGTAAACCATATTTTGTGCTCAATAAAAACGGCGTAGAACCTATTTAGAATCATCTCCTAACAAAAACATTACACAATACTAAGACAATAATTCGTATTAATGTTTAATAACCATACCATAACAGTTCCAGTTTAGTAAGTAACAATCATGTTCATATACAGGATGATTCTAAAATCATGGGACAAACATTGAGGGGTAGCAGAGCTCACTGAAACAAACAATTATTGTATAAGAATATATGTGCGGGAGTGACGCGTTGAGGTACAAACACAAAAATAACACATGAAATGCAACACTTTGTTTATTTACAACGTCACCGCTAAATGCCTTTTTACAGCAATGTTTATAATAATTGCTCAAAATTGCTACCACCGACAGTAATGCAAGCTTGGTAGCGTCGGTGGAGTGATTGGCGAACAGATTCAAATACGCCGGGTATTTCACGCACGCCACCATTGTCAGCCAATCACGCCATATGTAGAAGTCGCCAAGCATGCGTGACTGTTGGTGGATGCATTTCCAGCAACTGTTTTAACATTTTCTGTACGGAATCACTCGTTAAGTATGCTGCTAATGAACATTTTATGTTTCCGTTAATGTGTTATGTTTTTGTGTTTGTGCCTCAACGCGTCACTTCCGCCCATATATTCCTATACAATAATTGTTTGTTTTAGTGAGCTCTACCACCCATATATTCCCATACAATAATTGTTTGTTTTAATGAGCTCTACCACCCCTCAATGTTAATCCCATGATTTTAGAATCATCCTGTATTACCCAAAACACGAAGCTTTCATTCAAATGACGTTAATTATTTGTAGACGGTTTTGTACATATTGCTAGTGGTAAACAGTATTTATTATTGTATAGACACCGAATCATGTCGTAAATTGAATTCTAGTCATGTACTACACAAAGATACAGAAACACATATATTGACATTCCTTTTAAAATATTTTAATTTATAAAATATGAAGGATCCTTATAATATTGGTCAGGCAATGCGACGTTAAAATATCCCGTAATTCGTTAGTAACTTACATCACACTGGGTACAACGAAGCGTTGGTTGCCAACATTATGTTAGTTGGTATGTTTTTCCTATGTCGCTTGTAGTTATTATCAAATATTTTCCGGGTTTTGTACGCTGTACCGCTAAATCGATGTACTTATATCACTAAATGTTGTGGATTCTACAGCAAACATTCTGCATCTTCGCAGTCGTGACACTGAGCACGTTCGCGTCGTCAGTGCTCGCAAAATTCATTTCACGACTGACGGGTGGAATATTTGCTGCATTACTTTTTAGAACATATGTGCTTCCCTTCGTATGGGATCTTCAAATGTAACAAAAACATACGTAACAAAATTACTTTTTAAAAAATTATTTTCGGTTGTATTTTTTTGCGTTTAGTGTATGTTATTTTACGTAAGTTATTATCATATCTATTACACAAAGAGTGGAAGTACACTAGGAAATAGGTATCTCCTGTGTTTTTTTTTGTACGGAGAGTGCTCGTTTGCTATATATTTAACCGTTGTGTGTCCCTCTCCCCCTTGCCATCCTCTTGGATTCCATAAAAAGCCTGGCTATGTGCAACAATCTGCTATAAGTACAGATCTGAATAATTCGCGGATTAATTTTGGGACAAGCTAGAATTCAAAACACGTGTGTTTCTATAAATTTAGCCATTGGTCCACACGTTGTTTGACACCTCCTGGAGAACGCTGGCCCAATCGTCGCCTTCCACTGTGACAGCAGAAAACCAATGTGCAGTTAATATCGGCATATCTGCACATAAGACTGTAGAGTCTAGCCTGCAGGTGATTGAACTCGCGAATTTTTCAGGTCTCTGTCTGTAAGTCGTACTTCTTCGTCGTACCTTTCCGAGGGCAGCTGGCACCGCTCTCTGTTGCGCGCGAAAGCAAATTGCGAATTGGCAACGTTTAGTTTCAATGACGTCAGGTGATAGCAAGCGTCACTGGCTCGGTCTACGTATGTTTAGTTCACTGACTCGACACACAGTGTGTGTAGCGCTGACGAGAGCAGGCCTGCTGGCGACGTCTTTCCTAGCCCCTAACTTGTGTTTAAATTGGTGGCCTGTGGTATTTTATTTTATTCTGAGCGTATTAGTAAAACTCTGGGAATTCTGCGAGTTCAAGAGGTGCTAGAATATACTTAAAACACTTGTATTTTGTTTTTTATTTGGTGACTAGGCCACTCGTTTTCTGATATGCCCTGTAGGACTGCGTAGGAAGATACCGGGCAAATCATGTACAACCTAGAACACAGAATAACAGGCTCATTGTTAGAGACATGCAAAATTCGCGTTATTATTTCAAGACAGACTATATTTCAAACACTTGTGCTTTTGTTGCGTTTATCATTGCGCTCTAGTTTGGCCGTACACTACCTGGACGCTTTTGAGCCAATAGGAAACCACTAACGGGAGGCTGGTTCAATAACATCCAACCAAGTATAAAAGGAAAACGTTTCCTCACTGCTGCAGAAGCCAATCAACAAACGGCCTCGACTCTAATATGTACAGGGCGATGGAGTTTATTATGCTGCCCGAAAATACCTCGAATTTTGCATGTCCCTGCTCATTGTGAAGGCAACTGCTAATGAACAAATGTCAACACCAGGGATGTATACAGAACTGTGGAGTTTATCTCGGCCGTCAAATGAACTCGCGAAATTTCATGGTCTCTGCGTGTTAAACTACAAAGTTTGTAAAGGCTACCCACGTTAAAGTATGCACTTTCAAAATCAACCTCTAAAAAAATTACCGCTCGTGACTACATACATATGTGTTACAGTGGATGCGGGCTCCAGTTAAGTTGGCAGTGAATAAATGAAAATAGTTCTACGACTAAGTGTTGTATGTATTACGAACGTAATGTTTAAATTTAGGTCCAGTACAGAGTTTCTTGTTCAGTTCACACTATAGGAGCAATCTGCAAATAAGTAACACATTTGCATGCCAAACCATTACTCGATTTCATTTCGATGGCGCATGAATTAAGTGATCAGACTCATGGATATGTTATATTTACACACGGAGGAAGAATACAATGTAATTAAAGAAGTACATTCTAAAGCAGAGATTTCCAAAGTGCTCAGTTTTCCGTGAACAGTATATAAATAAATATAGAATGTTTCAAACAGTTTTATGTTATCACCTGACCAACGTTGAGTATGTTAAAGATTTGGTAGATGAAAATATTTTTACTTGCAGCAGGAAAAAGACACTAAAAAGGGATTTCCTTTTCCAAGAATTCTCTAAACTTGAAAGTGAATTCCATGAAGACTGCAACTGACTTTTCCCCATATTCACATCTGAACCTATTATATATCTCACATGCATCTCGTCAAAATGCACTTTAGATGTGGTGGATGGAAGTTAATTTGTTTGTACCGTGTTACCAATAGTGTCAACTCTTCTTAGATACTTTGACTGTTTTTATCAGATTAAGTGAAATTCGATGGTACTTAATCACTAAGGATGCTTTCGCAAAAAAGAGCGCGAGTACTTAAAACGTTCCAGGTCATTGGCTGTCTCACGTTGATTGTTGAATTGATATTAGATTGAAAGTCCAACCCTGATGACCTAAATTCTGGTTGCAGTAGCCTCAACGCCTCTAAGTGCGACTCGATGAAATACGATTCTCACTTTCCCATACAGGAAGACCCATTTGTGACTAATGAAGGCAAGCACAAGTTTTCTTGAAGCCTTAGCAGGGACTCGAACACAGAATATTTCGCATCGTAAACCGGCACTCAAGCAACTGCGCTACTGTTGTCGGCTGCATCGAGGACCCCCGTAACACTTACATTGGCTTCAAAAGTCTCAAATATCTAAGCTCAATACGACATTAGATCTGCCTGCACGTGGAATTACGTTTGTGCTGAACAGAGATTTATACGTGGTATGAGAAAGCTATGGGAATATTTAACATGAACGCAACACGCAATATTGAAGATATAACATTTCATAAATTTGGAACACGGAAAAAATAACACAGCCGGACAATACAAAAAGGGCAGACAGAAAGATGCATAGATTGGTACTGGAAGTTTATAGAGGCAGTGATAGAGATAAGGAATACACAGGACAAAAACATAGCAGCAGGACAATTACATATGGATCTGTGGTGGGCCGTCCAGTTATCTTCAATAGTGCGTCGCACTCTCCAGCACTACGATACACGCGGTGACATGGTCTAGCATTGAGTCCAACAGACGCCGGACAACACAGATACTAGGCAGAAAGTAGAATGGAGAGATCAGTAATGGGTTTTTAATTTGTGTCCACTAATATATATTAATAAACAGAATATATAGTATATGCAAATGAGCTATTAATAGAGATGAGACATTTTTAAAAATATCCAGTAACCTGTATCCGTAAGTCCTCATTTGTCGACTCGCTTGATTCTCTGCTTTTGTCCATCAAGTGCTGTATCAAGAAGTAGCAAATTTACCTCGTAGGATAGCATCAGATTCCGTCCTTATATTTCAGTAGCTCTGCTACTGACTTTTTTTTTCGACGAGGTGCCTAATAAACTGTAATATGATTACAAAAGTAACTCCGATGTAATATTGTTTGATGTCTTTATAGTCTTGAAATAAATTCGAGAAAATTCGTTCATCACTAGCAATAACCTTAGCAAAATACGATTATAAATACAACAGTTTTCAAACAGTTCATCCTTTGAATGAGCCTAGAAAATTTCGTGGATTCATTTTGTGATTAGCTATAATTTGTGTATTTAGTCATCGGTGTTAGTGTTGCAATTGGTCGACGAATTATTTGGCTACTCCTGGAGAACTCTGTGTCCACTCGCTGTCTCTCACTGTGGCAGCGAGGGAACGAATATGAAGTTTAGCGTACAGGTTACAAAGCTTGGGAATTTTTCTTTCCTTGCTGATTACTATTACGCTATTATTATTTAAGCACAGACTCTTGCGTTTCGTAAACTGTAACTGCACGCCTGACCTGTGGCTAATGATGAATGGTCAAGCGGGAAGCCATACTTAAACCAGAATCGTTGCTGGGTTATATTTCTAGACGACACTTTACTTACAGAACAGTAATTCCCAAACTAACTTTAAAACATTTTGTTTTTTGTAATTCGTGTTCTTTATTCCGGCATGTAATCGCAAAAGAAAACAATCACTGCAATTTAAACTAATATACAGCGTTCCTTTCATTTGAATGACTACGCCATCCTTAATTTGCACACTCTGTAGATAATTTATAGCCAATTATAAACTCTGAGATATCGAGTGGCCGAATTACCGGAAAGAAAGAAATTACGAATCTTAAGAGAAGCGTCACATTATGAGCAAATTAATATATATAGAGAACTAAGTATATACAGTAGGCCTACAGAGAAGTCTATATGTATGGTAAAAAAGATCACGAAACGTGTTGGTTGATAAAGACAAGGGCATTCCGCGGAATTATTCCGTTGAAAAGAATTGTATTTAATAGATGCGTGTCAGGTGTAAATGGATGGCATTTTATCAACCACTACCTAAATACCTCTAAACAAACTGGGGTTGCAGTGGTATAGCGGTCACACAGCTCGCCTACCACCTAGGCGAACCGGGCTCCATTCCCTGCGAGGTCGTTTCCAGATTTTCTCATAAGTGGGAATCGTGACGTACAATGCCGCAGGTCGGCGGTTTTTCTCGGGAATCTTCCGTTTCCCCTACCTTGCATTTTGGCGCTGTTCCATATCCACCTCATTTCATCCTCATCGGCTCTCAACACCTCGATATTACGAGCCGCCTAAATCCCTCCACTAGCCTACATACCGGCACCAGTAAAGAACCGATTAATATGCAACCTATCGGACGTTACAACGACTTATTGAAACGTCAGCAGCCAGAGATTATAGCATAGAGATCATCAACACGCGAGAGCTTTCTAGCGCCGATGGGGGTGAAGTGAGGCAGATCGACGACAGAATGTCGCTAAGGGAACTGGAGTAAACAAAAAAATAATTAATGGTAACTAATGAGCCTACTTTATTCTACATGGGTGCAAACAGTTTTTAGTGAAGTTCTAAAAAGCTTCGATGGCAGGTAGGCGCAGAAGTCTCGTTAACAGCAATATCATTACAGATGAAACCAGAAACGTATACAACAATATCAAGACAATTAAAATACACACGTGACAAACACGGGATTCCTACTCAGAAAAACTCCTAAAATTAAGCTGCCATGCAATCAACTGCACCACGAGGGTAGGCTTCGGAGCATGTAATCATTCTTATGTTTTGAATTATACGGCTCATTATCATGAAATATTTGCAGGCCATTATTTTGAAAATAAATGTCTGAGCCAATAAATACATGTAAGTCTACATGGCCTACTATAGCGCTAATAGTGTAAATATCTGGTGGAAATCAATTGTTTGGTCTGCGAAATAGGGCATAAAAAACTTACTATATTAAAGATTTTACATCTTAAAAATTTTCCAAACAAAAGAGGGGTTGCATGAGATATTTCTAATAGTTACTGCCAACATAAAAAGTTTGATTGAATTTATTAACATTGTAAAATAAACATCCTTTAACATATCTGCCATATTAAAAATATATATTGTAGTCGTTTTTGAAATAAGTGTATGGACTATTTAAAACATACTAGTTAATATCAGCTGTGGCAATACTAATTGCTTGCCATATTTGGTAGGAATCGGTCTCTTCTTATCTGAGATATGACAAAACATTTTATTTTCGTATGGATCTCCATGTAGACACATTTGATGTTTTAAATATATACTCCCATCATACAAAGGTAAGGTGGAATTTATTATTTGATTTCGAAGATATAGAATACTATGCTAAAATGGCTAGATAACCGTCATTTTGAAAATTAGTGACTAAAATACTTGAAACATTTTTTTCTGTATCACCTGCCGCAGCACTAGTTCTTTGCCAAATTTGGTAAGAATCGGATAATTTTTTTACCAAAATATTACACAAAAATTTTATTTGTTTAATGTCACGAAAAGTGTTTTTTTAAGCATATATGAAGCTTGTAGTAGGTACTGTCAGCATACAATATTTGTTTGAAATTGGCTAAATAGTATGGTAGTTATATAAAATAAACATAAAATCTTAGTATTGCCATCATTTTGCAAATAGAGCATAATCAATCTGAATTACATATGTTTACACGGCCTACAAGAGTATTACTTACGTGCCAAATTTGGCGAGAATTGGTTGAGTAGTTTCGAGATGTAATGTAAAAGCATTATTTTTTATGTGGTGTGCTATCTTACAAAATGGCGGACCAACAAAAATATACAACTCTTAATTCAATTCCCACCCCCTGCGCTGTCAACATGCAAAACTTGGATTATCTCGGTAAAATCGTTTCCGATATATGACATATCACCCTAAATTGTAAAATGGCCGCCATTTTAAAAGGAAGCTAAAACTATAAGTCATGTGTCCTTACTTAGTACCAAATGTGTACCGAGTTTGAATGAAATTCGGTTCACGCGTTCAAAATTGAAAGGGGGACACACACACACATATGTACATGCACAGACACTCGCAAATACACACATATACACAGACTCACACACAGACAGGAAAGTAATCTCATAAGAATTTTTTTTTAGTGTGGTAAAAACCGCTGACTAAAGGCAACGTGCCACGTTTCACATTGCGGATAAGTGATATCTTTGTAAATCAATGTCATTTTGCCATAGTGGAAGGCGAGTGCTCTGACCACTACACGATGATGGCTCCTACAGATAACCGAGCTTACATTTTTTAGTACCTTTTAACGTGCTGTTAAAACAAATAGCTGATTTGCCCTATTTATAGCGACAAGTCCCTTAATTATAGCAAGAAAATACACATTATTCAGGAAAATAAATGTGTGATCATGTGACCTGTGAGTTGTCCCGCGTAAAGTTTATTTTAACTTATGAAATCTTCTCAGTTTTTTTTGAAGACATACCAGAAGTGAATTGCCTATATCCATTACTGTGAGAACGTTAGTCTTGTCAGTTTCTGTACTTACACTAACGACTGACCTATCAATTAAGACAGCAAAAGATCGTGAAATAACTTACTGACAGCATAATCTTCAGGCACTCGCATCATTGTGGTAGTTTGTTACCAGCTCACGATTTGTTTGTCAAGCTTTAAAGAACACTGAGCCCACAACAAACCAGTAACGAAGTAAGGAATCTGGTCACACGCAAGCTGGTCAAGAGAAGCTTGCTTTTCTCACCAAAGAAGGATCTAATGGACAAATGTGTAAACAGTGATATGATCAGTGATCTGTAAGTCATGGATCTTGCGAAAATTTCCTGCCTCTCTCATAGGTCGTAACTACACCAGAGGTACTACTCTATTATACTACTTGTCTGTTGACTAGTCGTCGGGTAATGGAGCGGCCAGTTGGCTAAATGATATTTAAAGTACCGTTGTTATGTAATAATATTAAGTAGCTTTCGTGCCCATTAAAAAAATTTTTACAAAAAAATATTGCGTGGTATGGATTTTGTTTATTATGTGATATAATGTAAGCTTTTGATCAAAGAAACTTTCACTGAGCAATAAAAAAAATATTATCTTCCTTAAACTCTTTATGTTCCCGTAGCGACCAAACTTAATAGTTTTAGTGTTTTATGTTTTCCAAGCTTTTAAATGTAAGAATTATCTTCTGTACGTCGATGTGCGTTACTTCGTGCAATCTTCTTATTGTAAATGCTACAGTTGTTGTTGATCCTCACGTTCCGTTCCCGTTAACAAAATGGTTCATTCAATTTGCGGGTCTCTCCGCGGCAAACGTTCGAAATCCAGCAGCGCATTGCGGAGTTATTTTAAGCAGAAAAGTTCATTTCTGCCCGCTCTAATTAGATTACTCCTTTAAGTTGCGAGAACTTGGCTTCGTATATTTTAATGAACTTGCAGTTTCCAAATTCTGCTGTAGTTTTATTGTCGTGTTAATTAAATTTCCTTCCCCTCCCATCACTGGAGTTGATTAGTTGGTGTAAGTGAACTTTCACGCTTGAAACGACTTCTGCGACAGGCTGTTGAACTTCATCAAATGTCTGGCAGTACCGTGGTTAAACTTTGTATTATAGTAGGTTACTTAATTATTGCCGCACAATCTTTTTTATGTGGAAAGTTGAAGTGCAAGGAGGGGAATAAAATAGCAATTTGTAAGCAAAGAGGGGGAATTTTTGTACCTCAAATGATCTGTAGGCTAGATGAGGAAGTCCTCTGTTCACCTGCGTCTCATTAAATCCTTTTATTAACTGCTACTGAAGAGAGTAGTTGGTTGTAAACCAAACCAAGCAGCCCGGGATTTTGTCCTTACTTTCCTGCAGGTTTGTTATATACTCGCAGTTTTCCAGAGCTTGTCTAAGAAAGCAGTCTAATTGTAAACGTACCTGGCCTTTGCATTTGTTTAAAATTTGCTTTGTTGTTAAATGTGTTTGCCAATTATTCTCATCACTATTAATAAGCGACGCATTTTCTTTCACATAGTTGCAAGGGTAATTTTTATGTTGGTAAACGGCGATGTATAGTCATGCTAGGGTAGTCAATTAAAAAACAATTACTGTGATATTGATAATATCTTTGGGAAATATTTGTACCTTATAACTTTATTATAAACACACGAATGATGGGAAATTTCATGTCACACCATATTCTGCTTTTCTCACAGAAATAGTGCGTGCAGTGCACTGCCTCGCCGATAGTGGCAACTGATCAGCATTTCGGTGATGGAAGCAAATGGTTCAACTTGAGAAAGCATCGTACTGTGATAACATTGCAGAAAACATTATATTGAATAAGTGATGAAAATATATGTTTCGTAGAATACTCCTCTAGTAAAGAAATCGAAACAGGGTCTGTATGCATAATCTGACCAGGGTAGCGAATACAAATATATTCGAAGTATGGTGCCTACAGTGAGAGCTGCAAACCCGTGGTTAAAATCCTGATGTGCGTTCAAAGCTTTTTAATCACGTAAAAGCCAGTAATTATTTCGCAAAACAGCCTAAGAACGCTGTCGTTTTCAGTTTTGTATTCATACATGAAGATATTTTTTATCACCGGGTTAATTTCGGCATCAGGAGTCTTATCAATTGAGTATGACCTGGCCGCACATTATTAAGTAACCTTTACAATGAACGTCCTAGACTCATGTGTCCGCAAATGATAGGTGCAAAATTTTATCAAACCAATAATGAAACGTATGTAAACCTAAAGTGATTTAAATATATACGTATCTCGAAAACTTCTTGCCAACTACCGTTGCTCCTATAAATATTTAATAATTTACATTAACAAGAATATGATTTAAACAAACTAGGCTGCCTGCCATAGCAAAAGAAAATTCTCGCAAAAGGGATGATTCTTAATAATCAAATACGTTTTTAATATTCTAGTTTGAGGGAGGAGGTAACAAACTATGAAATTGACATGTTTGACCGATATTTAGGTGTAGAGTTTTGAACAGTGTACTGATTTATGCTACTCAGAAACCCCACAATTTCGCACAATAAAATACATAATACTGTGCTAAATACAGTCTTATGCACATTCAAGAAAGAGGTTGTTTGTTCATTGTCTGTTGTCACAGTCAGGCTTCAACTTCTTGTTCGATTTGGCTACTCGGAATTTAGCAACGCGGCTGTTCAAGTTTACCATTTATTCCGTATCCTGCTGATTGTATATGACGAGTAAAGATATATGAAACACTTAAAAGTAATATAAATTTCCATGGCGTCTATTTTGTTAATATTTATAGCGCGAAATGCCAGTGTCTCAACTCATTATTCATATGCTAACGATTTCATATACATAATATATAAAAAAGGTGACCAACACTTGTCGAATCAAAGTACTCATTGCAAGCATTAAATACGCTTATTTACAGTATCAATGTAAACCATTTTGTAAAATGGCATTATCAGAAAAAATTAGTAATTTGAGTTTTATGGTAAACCTTTAAAACTTACTTGATTTAATTTATGATACGTGTTTTAAAGAATAATTAATAATGGGATTATAGGTGCTTTTAATTTATTTGCCATTATATCGAATCATTTTATAAATTTCATAATAACATGGTACCCTGGCATTATTTATTACGATCATTAAAATATTTTATTCGAAGTTCTGTTTGCCAATCATTCTGAAAGATAGCACAGCACCACTTATACGATAAATACAAACTACATAAATACAAACAATACCATGATACCCGGCCTGCACAAAGAAAATTTTAATAGCTAATGTACTTATTTTTAAAATCGTGACTTAGTTGTACTTTGTTACGTGCTGTATCTCCCAAACCATAAAAGCGATTTGATATGCTAGCAATACTTATTGTGAACGCCAAATATAATAATTGATAACTTATTTAGTTCACCATGTTCTAAAACACTTAGAACTCTTAAGGTTAAATAAGTTACCTCTGTAATTTCTCAAAGAATTCCATCATATTTGACGACTCCTAAAAGTTTTATGCAACACGCACTATTTTCTAAATGGCGATTTTATTCTTATATTTTTGTATGCCATATCGGTGAAGCCATTGAAACTATTCAAACCATATTTAGCTAACTGAAGAACAAATTGTGTACATTAACTTGGTTCTGTAATAACTCAATTAACCCTTCCATTTTCTACGTATAGGACCCAACATTATGATAACGTAGGAATTGCTCTACCGATCACCACCAAATGTGGTAGAAAACCACTTCTGATGTATCGGTTATTTAAAAATAAAATATTCTCCTCTCAAAGCTATTGAGAACCTTATAAAAACTACATTATACGTCTAGAGGACTGCAAGCTAATTAACTATATCTGTTAACTTATAGTTGTGATGCAAAGTGAATTTTATCGTTCCTTTTAAACACGTTGAAAATAATACATCCATGTAAGCAGAAAGTTACTATTTTATGCGTATAATTTTTCATGCTAGGCATTTTCTGTCAAATTCTCATAAAACTGGCTAACGAGAAGCCTACAGGCCTCTGTCGTCAAATCCAGTTACTATTGTTTCTCCGCATTGAAGTCTGGAATTCATCACTACAGCAGGTAGACTACATAAGATTGCTAACACTCACAAACTTCAACAAGAGAATTGATTTGGATTAGAGTTATTCAGCTTTAACAGTGCCAATGGATTTTTGATGATTGCAAGACTCCAAGTATTCCAGGCAGACAAGCTTACAGACAGCGTCAGTAGAAAGAAAAAGTTCTACATACATAAATTGTTCATATTATCGTGCCAGACGTTTATGTAGGTTATATTCAAATAATAGTACTCCAAACCTTTTAGTGCTCTTGCTGCCTCAGAGCATCATTTGTTTTCACAGGATTACACGATTAATTTACATGCATACTCGTAAGATGTTCGCTTCCCATCATTAAAAAATTTGAATAATAATTTGAAGAAAACTGACGCTTGGACGGTTAAAAACTGTCACATATAGCATCATGTTTATAGTAACAGATATCACAAACAGTGGAGCGAAATTATAGGTTTGTATACTTACGAGAATTAACTTTATATATGCGACGTGGACTGAGAATTACGAAAGAGGTCTGAGGAACACCGCGCAAAAAATAAAGTCTTCTTTGTCTCCGAGCTGGCATTTAAAGAATGAATTTTTCACGTCTCACGGATGGCTTTCATTAAGAATTTATTTTCTGTTTTGTTCCCTTGCTCTTTGTCCTTTTTTTAAGCCCATGTGGAAGCTCTACGAAAATTAAAACGCAGCACAAACGTGATGAAATTTAAATGGAAGGAAATAGGAGCACAATGCCACTTAATTATCTCTTCGCTGATAGACTGCAGTTCTATGTCAGTCCATTGGAAATTACACTGCAAAATTGCACAATTATTTTGCGTCGTTATTCGGACATTAAAGGTGTTACACTTCATACTTAGAAATGTGTATTATGTCTGGTGTGTTTGTGTTCATTGTAGACAAACTTTCAAATTTGTTCTACCCACCCTATCTCGTAGACGTCATCTTGTCAGCCATATTGCCATTGACTAAACAGACAAATTAACAGCAAATAATTAGTTGTGTGCAATATGGCGTCGCTGAGTGTTGTTTCGTTGTGCGCAATCATTTTAATATCTTCGTAATAAACTACCCATTATACACACATTCCGTTCTCGTCATCTCATGCCCAGACATTTAGGTCCTCCAGGCCGGATCATGAACATTCCTTGTTTCATGGCATTTATTTTGCAGGACAGAGTTATTTCAGTACGTTTATTTTTATCGTTTTCACGTTGCGGGAAGTTCTATTTTGGCTTCGTGAGTAATTATTTATCTCATACTACGACTTTTCATGCCGTATTGATTTTCACCTTCTATTGGAAATGTATAAGATCACAGTGAATCATGTGCTTACATATTTAAACCTGGCCACGAGTTGTGAAGTTACATTTCGTTATCACTAGGAACTATAGTGATATTTGCCGTTAACCATTAAATTTTGTGAAGTCTTAAACTATGCACGAACAAAGACAATGATAACTACAGGGAACTTGCGACTGCAAGGAGCCGAAAATCGCATGTTAGAGCTTCGCTGCTGGCAGATTAAGTCCTCAACTACCCCTAATTACAATGGTTTTTTAAGCCACATTTTGGTATCTGCCACCCATAGAAACAAGTTTCGAGGATGATAATCTAATCGAAGCATATTCAACAATGTGGAACACAGCAAGTGGCTCAAACCATTTAATGATGCTCATTATATGGTAATGTGTGTTGCCGAGTCACTAAATCAGTTATCTATAGCACCAGAACAACCTACAACCACTCATTCGCTTGCTTGAGTCGCTCTTCCTGTCATCAAGCTCTTCACATTTTCTGGTGACGTAAAAGGTTTATTAAACTGTTCCGATTTGTTTACAAGCATGATCGAAAACAACAACCTCGGTTATGTGGTACATTTTATTTAAAATCTTATCTTTATGGAGAACTGTCATCTTTCATTCTGTCACTTTTGAGGACACTTAATAATTTTGGCATTGATTGGAATCTGTTGATTAAACAATATTATAATAAATGGGTCATAATAGCATATCATATACATGCACTTTGGAAGTTCCTGTAGCTACTAGAGATTTAGCTCTGTCCTTGCAAAGGCTTGTTATATGCTATTATTGAAAATGTTACATTGAAGGAATTGAACATTCCAGTAGATCAATGGGATGTGTTGCTGCTGAATATGTTAGAGAAACGCATAGACCCGGCATCAAGAAAACAATGGGATATTGTAGTTAATGAATAAGACATCCTTAAGATGAGTGACTTCAATTTCCTTGAATAAAAAACTGCGCTTTGAGCGAAGTGCTGGTCAGTACAACTCAAAATTATAGCCTGCCTAAACTACTTAACAGTCGCATGGTGACTGAACAGCACCGTACTTCGTCGGAAAGTTTCTTTAATAAGTGAGTGAGTGAGGATATTTGGGCGGCTCTTAACATCGAGGTCTTTAGAACCAATGACGGTGAAACGAGGTGGGTATGGGGTGGTGCTGGAATGAAAGAGCGGGGGAAACAGGAGTTCCCGAGAATACCAGCCCACCAGCGGCATCGTCCGGCACGATTCCCGCATGCCAAAATCCGGGAGCGACCCCGTCGGGAATCGAACCTTGTTCGCCTATGTGGGAAGCGAGTAGTCTAACCACTAAACCTCCGTGGCCCCGTTTTGTTATTAAGTTTCTTCCAGTAAAGTGTTGCATCTGTAAAAGTGATTATACCATCCATATCGACTATAAAACTACTACTGGCCATACCGACTATTACGCTCGTATACCAACAAATACTTACTATATTCTGGCGTTGTACTCATCATAACGAACGCCTACGAATATATTAACCATTTGCCATAGTGACCACTTACGAGCCCTACCGTGCATACACTTGTCATATACTCCAATATACCTCCAATACACCGGTCACATCGACTATATTCAGACAATATATAGTCAATATGCCAACCTAAAATTACAATATTCCAACCGTGCATCGAACATACGTACTGAACATACCATCTATACATTGGCATCACGACCATGTACCAACCAGACACCGACCATATACCAACAAATATGTGACAATATGCCACCCAAATGCCGTCTTTATGCCAAACATAGACACACAATTCAGAGAATGTGCACCGACCATAAAAATTTATTTAATTAAATTTTTTGGCAAGACAACCACGTACGGGAACTGTGATGTAACGCAGGCTGACAATATTTTTAGGTGCCAGCAACAAAAGTTCATGCAATCTTTAACCGGCCAATCAAAAACAACAATTCAACAGATGCAACATTGTCACGCTGAGGTTTCAGAAACTTGTTCGTTCTCGGGATCCCTGCCAAGTATGCGGAGTCCTTGAGTTTATTGCAGCAACAAATCACAGAAAATGCATTCAGCGATACTCAGTCAAGACCGAGGTAATATTTGGTAAGTCAGGCATTATACATGTATTGTACGTAATCTATCTACTATGCCATGTCGATAAATAACCAGAGCGAATTACATCAGAGGTGTGGGACGAGGAATGAAGGCTAATAATACTGAAGAAAATATGTAAGTGGCCCGTGATGGTGACGTGTATTTTGTTCTCTTGACGATCGGAGTGCAGGAGACTAACACTCATCAGAACTTGTCAATGTGTTTAAAACTTGGGTGATAAATAATTTTTACAAAATTTCTCTATTAAATTTATTTTGTTCACACGCTTTAAAAATAGATCTTTGAAATTTTTTACGGAAAATAATGTATAAGTGGTTTTACATATGGCTACCGCGAACGTTAATTTAAATAATATGATGCAAACATATTTTGAGAACTATTATTTCTTAAAAATTAATAGTTATTTTTGTGATTCAATTACCTATATATTAAAAATTTCGATCTGGCAAACGTCTAACCGGATTGAGGAGGCATAGTGTAACTAAGAACAATAATGTTAAATAAAAATTCGATTTTTTTTACATTAAAATTTTTTAAGTTTTTTTTAAATGTGAGAAATTTCTAAACTGGAGCACCAAGAGTCGAAGTGTAGTTCGTTTGAAAGCAAGATGAATGACGAACAACTGGAATGACAGAACATTAACAACTGGCTGGTTTGGCTTTCACGCTGGAAGCTTTGCACCGAAATTATGCCATCATGATAGATGTTATGCGCAACATTTTAAGTTTTTACATCCATTTGTTGACCAGAAGTATCTACTTACGCAATAATAACATTTATTTATTTTCAAAGACGACTATATTTTACTGGCCAAGGGGAGCTGATACCAAATTTTGATGTGCACGACGTCAACAACAACAGAACACTATAAAAACACGCACATCTCTGTTAATAAATAAATACTGATAAATGTTGAGATATATCAGTGTGCTACAGACTTGATTTCACATTCCCCTGTATATCAGAGTGTATGCCATCGTTAATTAACTTTGCCTATTGCCTGTGTAAGAAAAATTGCGACATTCAATAATTAGTTTTTAATAAATTTTTTTTAGCGGGTTGGTTACTGGTTAAGAGTCATCTAAGTCGTTTCATTTAAACAGTGGCGAGTTAAATGCGTACTTGTTTCCCAAATGTAGACGTCTCAATTAATTTTGCGAACAATTCCACTCTCCAAAAACACTGTTGTTAGGTAGGTTATATTTCAGCTCGTTTTTACTTATCTGAATAATTTTGAAAGCGCTTTTTTATTGAGAGCTGAGAGAGATTTGAGCTGCTCTTAACAACGAGCTCTTGAGAGCCGATGAGGATTAAATGAGGTGAGAATGGAGCAGTGCCGAAATGCAAAGGTGGCGGAATCAGGAGATCCCGAGAAAACGAGCCGACCAGCGGCATCGTCCGGCACGATTCCCTTTAGCGAAAATCCGTGAGTGACCCGGCCGGGGTGACCCGGTTAGCCTTGGTGGGAGGCGAGGAGGCTAACTGCTCAGCCACCGCGGCCTCCGATTTTTTTTGTGTTTCTGCTTTCTGCACGCCATATCTGCTGTGATGGTTTGGGCCGATAGTTAGTGTCTATGCCCGACCACTTGGCGGGGTGTTGAACCACTTGGCGTTCAGGCCGATAGGGCCCAAGACAGGAATTTCCTGTGTGAAGAAATTCCCATGTATGGTAATGGTCAGTGCCCGATGACGGCTCCTCCAACTGTACTGTTGGTGGTGGGAAGTGGTGGCGATGGCTCTGAGGCTGTGGTGAAAGCAGGACGACATTTGAGTGTAAACGGTGAAAATTATTCCAATTCAGAGCGAGGGCTGCTATCCCCGACTTCGGCACTCCCGATAAATCGAGGACGTATGCCGCTCTGAGCCAATCGTACTCCGCCCTTCCAGTGGGCATGCAGAGCAATGGTGGAGCGGTCGGGTAACTGAAAACCCACTAGTGCCATGGAAGTTAAATGGGAGCACGGGCTGAACGGGTTGGCCCCATCAGAGGTTCTCTCTGGTGTACCGATCACTAGCGGTTGGACTCGTGCTGGCAGTGGTTAACTCGGTATGCTGGAGGAGGTCTGGAGAGATTCCGTCTCTCAAAGAAAGACCGGGCGGTGAGCGGCAACCCGCTCTAGTTGTGTCCTGGATAGACACTAGGGGTCCGGGTAATACCCCAGACAGACCACACGCTTGGTGTCTGAGTACGAGGGTCTCAGAACCTTGTGGAAGGGTACTTTCGGCCGTACTTGTGTATCAAGTCGGGGCTTTGGATTTGGTTACCTCGGGTGCATGGTTGTGACACCTGCGATGAGAGGGCGTGATCCCTCTTCCCCGCCGAGTGGGCAGCCGAAGCGCGGGATGGCTCCTGGTTAAGAGCGCTGCGTTAAAATAGAAAAGTATGGTGGCCGAGAGGCTACTGTATTTGCATCACGTATGTCTGCAGGCCATGTAAACGGGAAATTATCAATACATTATAAAGACTTTTCCGGAGATAGTAAATTAAGACACTAAAGATAATAATAATAGCAAATATTATGTCTACAACGTCTACAAAATCAAAAGAAATTAGTTTAAATGGCCACAAATGTTAACGTGTCGATGCCAATAAGAATCTTGTTATATTGATAGGGTATATCACTTAATACAATTAACTGCCAAAATCGCTGTGTAAATATATTCATTGTTCATAAATTAAGCAGTTAAAATAAGTTATTTTAAAGGTTAATTGGGAACCAATTAGAGGAATTCTGGGGTCTGGAATGCCTGCGGTATTCATGGAAAGCCATGTCGTAACTCTTGATTCAAGAGGCCACTGGCCTACCTAGTACGGACCCGTGTTAGCTGAGTTGTTATCTGAGCAATTACTGTCTACGGACCGTGGAGGTGCCGGTCCTGATTGGCCACTGTCCGTAATTGGCAACCTGTCCGAGCCGCGACCGCTCTCAGCACGGAGGCAGGCCATGCCGGTGCGTGCGGGCTTGGAGCGACAGACCTGGCGACGGCATTCAGTGACGTCATTACTAGACGGTTACTGACGGTTCGAGCCCGACCTGCAGCACGACTTAAAAATTCCTGTGCACCGAGTATGTGCACAAGTGGTTCGGAGCCCATGATAATCAGGAGGTCCATGTGCATGACCATGCAACGATACAAAATAACCTTTTCATTCTGCGTCATTTATTGGTAGCAAAGGCAGACTTTCCAGTGTCACAGAGTATGAAAGAATACAGATTTTAAATTAAACAGCCGCTTATACCACGAACTCCAATTGCAGATGCCAGCCAAACGGCATCACTGACCAGCAATATGCCGGAACGCCGTCGCCAATTGGCGCCTGGTAATTATCTCGCCAGTCGGCAGTAGAGACAATAGGAAGTATTTCGGAGCACGCGGTAGCCAATCAGACACAAGGCCAGTTCACAGAATCTCGCGCAGCCAATTATCGAATGGATTCACCCACATCAGAGGAACAGTTATGCCATTTCACTTCTGTATTTTTATCTATTATTTGCCAATGCTTTACATTCTCCAGCACTAGGCAGTTGTTTATTGACTGGTGCTAAATTACATTTCTTGGCCAAACTGGATTTGGAGTTAAATGTTTGGCACTGGGTCAGAGATCTTCACTTGCATGACAGAAGATCGTATACGACACCATGACGTCTAGCATGTTGTCGGACAGTAACTTGATATGTTAAGTGTTCGCAGTCATTATTTGTGAGCAGGCTGTTTACCTATTAATATAGGGACACCCGATTTTCAAGAAAATAATTCCACCTAGGTTATATTTCAATAACCTACTTGCACGCCTTCCGTTTTCATTGTGTTTTTGGCAGCGTTCCCTCATCACAAGACGATATTGTACTTACTGGGCATATGAGAATTAGGGTACTCCGCTGCTGAACGTCAGTTATTCGCGGGCAGTCACCTAGGATGCGTAGTGGATAAAACCATCCAATCGCTGCAGTGGGTAGTGTTTTCAAATACAACTTTACAGGAATTCATTCTGCAAAAATCGGAAGTCCCTACCTATTAAATAGCTGTACTCTGTGTGTATACTCACCACTCGTTGTCGGCCGTTCTCTCGGTAGTAGAGATTGGAATATTTCGCAGATCCATTTGTTAAGATATTGGCTTTAACTTTAACGTCTAGGTCACTATTGCGATATTATCCCAGGTAATAAGACAAGACCTTAGTAACTGTTCAGTCAATAAGAAAATCAGCAAAAATGAAGGAATAAATGGCTTGCGGCCCTGTCAGAAGTTAAATTGACTTCTCATAGCTGTCATTGAAGTCGCAAAGTTCTATAGTTCATGGCCACTATCTGCTGCTATTTTTCATACTTTTAGAGTTAACTAGTGATTTTATCATAATTTAATCTACACTAGGGTGTGACAAAGGCACTGTGATCAAGGAATAAAAGTGATAAAAAGGTATGCCCCCCTCCTTTAACATAATAATTGCTACAGAAGAAGCAGCGGTTTTCCACACAATAAGAATGCTCGTTCCTTTAGAGTATTAGGCCTTTAAGCACGAATCCCGATTTCCTTTGTTTTTGGCTTCGTCTGTGTCTAAGTTAATTCATTTAACTCAATTTGCAATCAAGAATCCAGCCGTCTATCTTAGGTAGAAAACTCCGTAATATGCTTGAAAACACCCAAGCTGTGACAAAACATATGTCGTCCAGTAAAAGAAAAAGAAATCATAAGAATGTACTGAGTTTCAAGAAGCATGTTGGCACGAAATGATTTCTCATTTAATCACGGTGACCAAATATGTTATATGTAGTATTGCGTTAGTGATTAGCTTAAGACGAAACGTAAACTTGTACCCAAGTTATAAATACGGGTTAGTTTCTTAAATTTTACGGAATGCACAACATTTAATTTGCTCTTTTTGGAGAACTCTAGGATCAAGCATATTTGCCATCATGTACACAAATTTTGCACGGAATACACAGAAAACCATTTCACGCCCTTCAGCTCTGTATAAGCGCATCAGTGAGTGTGAAATACGGTTAATTACAATACAAGCAGCGTTCACCTTGTGTACTCTAAATCAGAAACACTGAGAATCAAACCAAATCAGTGAAAATAGTAAAAATTGAGCAGCTGATAATCAGTGGCTCGTAACTAATTAAAATTGTGCCTGAATTTCACTTATATATTTGTTTGTTATTCCGACTGAATATCGAGAATTCCACTGCCATAAGTCACTTATTCCCAGTTCATTTCCTTGATTTTCCAGTCCGCAGTAGCTTAATAACTGACTTTCAGTGAAAGTTATTTCACTGATTGATTTCACTGATTCGAGCTTGGAGTGTGGAGAAAGTTGATTATCCATCACGAAAATGTTCCATTTGCAAGATATAGTGCCCAAAATGTATTTAAAAAAGTGGATCTTACGTTTAAGTTAATGATAATGTTCTCACAGAGCTTAACTGTTTGCGAACAAATCACAGAAATGCATTTAAAAAAAAATTTAATTGACCATATTTTTTTGCTAATTTCAGACAAGCTAGAAGAGCGTTGCTTGTATTCATCAGAATAGGAAAACTATTTCTGCTAACGTATATAATTCCACGTATTCCTAATTGCTTCAGACTACACCAGAAATGCCTACTCTGCACCATAATATCCTTTACTTTATGACTGTAAGCCAAAGTAGAGGCGAGCTGACTGTGTTCCAATTTAAGTGCCCTTAACAAATGTAACTGGATGTAAAAGCCACCATGTTAAATTATTTCTCATTACTATACTACATACATGTATATATAGTTGCATAATTTTCAGTCCCTACTGACACAAAAATATGTGCACGAGTGTTTGCCTTTGAGAATAACCCAACTTTTAAGCAAGAGCAGTCAAAGGCGTAGTCGGGCGC
The DNA here is from genome assembly GCA_002778355.1 of Clitarchus hookeri. Classification (NCBI taxonomy): domain Eukaryota; kingdom Metazoa; phylum Arthropoda; class Insecta; order Phasmatodea; family Phasmatidae; genus Clitarchus; species Clitarchus hookeri. The sequence goes on along the minus strand of NQII01000790.1, from coordinate 497,072 downwards.
AGGCCTCAAACTAAGTAGTCGAATAATCGTTGACCCCAGTCCACTCAGAAAAGAGCGTGTAATGACGACCACCAGCAACGAAAAAAAATACTGCTGGGGTTACAGTACTTAATGATTCACCATAAATTTAGTTTAATTCCACAGTAGGAGTACATTTAGAGAGGGCGAGAACGGGCGTCACGAAGGGTGACTCGATTATCCCAATCTCTGTAATTTCGCAGTGAACCTCATAACCATGGATAATTCGCTTAGCGTGCATTAGTCTTATGGCGACTTCCCGTCGAGCTATCACGGACGGTGGGCTGCCTAAGTACCAGAAGCTGCTCTATCGTACTTTAATTTGTAGTGATGAATCGTTGCGTTTTCGGTCGTGGATTCACCTGCTCGGAAACTATGATCTGGTGTCCGTTTATCGTGCCCGTATTTCAGAGGTGAAGTGCAGAGAAAATACACTACGATAATGGCACTGTCTTCCACGACATATTTTGCGTTCCCGATGTCTAGAAGCGCGGGAGCTATAAGGGCGACACACACACAAATATCCAATGCCTCATATCTTATACAAGTAAGGCACTGCACTTGACGTGAATTCTCTTCGTTGGCAGTTGGGCCTATTTTGTAGTTGACCCTGCCGCAATAATAAAGACAACCTGTGCTGCATTTTCGTATACTGTTTTCTAATATTCTTTACCAGAATTATTCTACCTAAAGATTACTGCGAAAACATAATGTCAACCATTATCGATACAAAAATAAATATTAGGGGAAGAAATATATTAAAGTTAGCTTTGTACTGAAAAGTTTGTTATACGCGTTTTTAAGCATATTTCTCTTAGTAATATTAATCGGATTTTCGTTATTTTTAATACTGAATCTCTGCTCACCGTTTGGTAGCCTAGATAACCGACAGCGTTTTGTTATGAGCACATACAGACATCACATACTAATCTTGCTGCTGTTGTTACGTATTTCATTGCGAGTTGTCGCGGGGGACCAGTTTGCCGGACAATTACAGCCCCCAAGAGAACGAATAATTTTAACCAATGCAACAAACAAGGTTCATTTTGTAAAACTGGCTCAAGGTTAAACGAACACTTTAGAAATCATTATTTGAGAATATTATCCTTTATTATTACGAAGTAACTTTCTACATTTATGCTGACATTGCCTTATTTTTTTTTTTGGAAGGACTGAGGTAGGACTGCAGGTTGCCTCTGGTAGTGATTAGGAGACCTTGACGGAACATCTGTGACATCCGGCATCCTCATGTCAAGCCCCTCACTGGATAGCGCTCTGGTAAAGTTTCTCAACAAGACGATTCTAGTGTACACACGCCACATGCGTCTATGGAATGCCTGTGTCATATTGAGGTTCTCTTATAGCCAACAAAATCCTCCGAGCTGTCTCCAATTGAACATGTGGTTATCAGCAGGTCACTTAGGACCCGATGCCGATCTGCAGGACATTGAGGGCCAGTTAGAACACTTGTGGGCCGAATTTCCTCAGCAAAGGATACAACGACTATTTTCGACCCGAACCGGTGCATGTATTCAGCTCAGAGAGGTGCTGCAACGTACTCACTTGGTACCAGCAGTAGACACGTACCATCGACTCTGTTGCCTGTCCGATTTGATGTTACAATCAATGCAATAAAGTCATATGAATTTTCAGAACATGCCAATTTATTTCATTTCCACCACTCCTAGCTAACTTCCCGTGGCGCAGTCGGCGGGTGTGCCACTGGTGTATGCGATGCGGGAGGTTCTAGGTTCAAATCATACGTAAGGCAGGAGTGTTAGTTTGAGTTAGGCCATAAGTTAGTTTGTAAGCCGTCCCCTGATAACCTTTCAGGCATAACACCGGGGGACGTTAATACGTGCTTACCAATCAATCAACCACTCCTAGAAGCTTAACTATTTTGTCCGTGAGTGTCATACAATGACTTCAGGAGTTACTTTAATTTTGGTAGTGAATCAGAAGTAGAACTGTGTATAAAGGTATTAAAATATTTAACCTTAAAATTGGTGTTAATTTAAATCTATGTATTTTTGTAAACACTCGATAAATTATTGGCGCCATAGTATTATATTTGTGGTACTGACAGTTCGACAGAATCACTTGATTAGCATAAAAACACATGTCATTGGTTACATGTCAATGTTAACTTCACATACAGCAGACAGCCACGGAAAGGATGGAAGAAGGAAGAAAACAGGTAATTGAAAAGTGCTTATTTATGTTTGTTGAAACAGTAATTTATTGCAAGAAAAGATTACGGTGGCTAAGTTTCAGTGTACTTTTTTCATTTCTGAAAGTTTATTATCGATATTGGTTGTCACCTGCGTTGAAATGTTGCCCCAGTTGACTGCGACAACGGGAATTATACTGCTGCGACGCTGAGTATCTGTGAAACATCCGCAAACAACTGAAATATGTCTTATCCAATTACAAAACATCAAGACGGTACAGCATTTCGAAAAATCTATTTGCAAAAAATTACTTCTGCTATAAGCCACATCCCTAGTTACATGAAAAAATTATTATTAAATTGAGTTTAAATTATGGAGGAATTTTTAACATTGTTTTTAGCCACGTATACAATATATTGCACAGACGGTATAAGAACCGTTTGGACAATTTTCGTTCAGCATTTAAACTCACCTAAGCATGAGGGGAAGTATAAACCCGACATCTGGCATTCACTGTATAGAACCTTCAAATTTAACAAAAATTAATCAGTTAAATTATTATTTAAAGAATTAACTTCGTCTTTTCGTAACGGCCATCTATAAATACGTAAATATTTTTATATATCAGGTCAACATTCAAAACAAATAATGTCAAATGTCTTATCCTAAAGCCTATTTGTGTAATAACGTTACGTAACTAGCCTCCCACTATAGACTTATAGTTTGGAAAATCAGTGCAATTTGAGTAGATTCACTGCTCAAATTGTAACAATATGACGGGAGCTTTTGATTATAGCGAGCTGCGAACAACCTGGTAAGCAACTCTTTGCTCAGAAGCCGAATCATGCTGGATCTTGGTCGACTTCCTAGTCACATTGGCTTAACTGCTTAGCTTGGCCACTGACAACTCCTCCAACGACAACTGACATCGGACGGAGTGTACAGAATAGACTACAATGTGTAGCCTACAGTTTATTGAAATTAAATGTTTTGCCACCATTTTCTGATTATCACTACAACTTTGCATTACAGAGCAGGTAATTTTACAAAAGCGAAACTCTATAGCAGTAATATGGACATAAGCGTACTCAGGGCGCTTATTGCCTGTCTCAAGCTCTGGAAACGGGTCTTGTATCTCATTGTTTGCTGCTGCACGCAGTGAGAGAATCTGTGCCGGATATATTACCTCAGGCATGTTCGTACCCGGGGTACTGATTGACAAATGGCGTCGCGCCATATTACTAGCAAGGTATGCCTTTTCGCTCACACGGGCTACTGGAGTTCGCGACACACGTAGTGGTTTCGCTTCTGTGTTATTAGGTCCGATAGTGTAACAACGAGCCCTCACTGTTAAAAGCTGTTCACGATAAAGTGAGCACTTTTTTAAAACCAACCTTAGAAAAATGTCACTGCTCCTGCCTGCACATGTTTTAACGGGCGCACTGAGTGACATGCGTCCAGTCAAGTTGCTAACTTAGGATGGAATGTAGTTCCACATCTTAACGTCGAATAAAACGTTTTAGGCCATCGTTTGTGATAACTTTATTTATTTCTATATATTTGTGATTTTTTAATGCACCGAAGTGTAGAAATTACCAGATTTGTAAAATAACTAGTTTTATAATACTTTCACAGTTGCACATGATCAACGCATGAATAAAGTTAATTTGACATTAGGCGGAAGAATACAAAACGTGCATACAAGTAGATCTTAGGCAGGGCTTTCATTTTACCGCGAACAGCCTATAACAGTGTAGCGAACAGCTGCCACGTGCAGTACACCCCCTTTCCCCCCAGGACGAACATCCCCTCCGTGTAAATGGATGGCTAGAGCCATTTGACGGTCCATAGTGGGCTGGAGCTCTATCTCCTAATGACTCGTGTTATCGGCCTGGCCGGGCTTATCAGCAGCGCGCCCTCAGAGGATCGATATACACGATAGTAAAACGGCAGCGAGCGAGGGGTGATCGTCCTTGGTTTGATACGTTTCTGCGGGTGGATCCCGCCATAGTGCGGAGGCTCGACCAACGCCGATAACAACCGGGATGTGGTCAAAGTGCTCGTGTTCCTTTCATCGCGCGATTGCAAATTGACAACTCGGTCGAGGTAGCGCGCATTCATCGACGAGAGGTAACTTGGAAGTATCGGTGCGCTGTTGGCTTCGTTACATTTAACTGTTGGTTCGACCGCATCCGTGGTTTTGTTCGTAGCCACGTCTCCCCTCTTCAGGGGATCTGGGTTCGATTCCTGGAACCGACTCTTTCGTCTTTCAGGTGGTTGGAAGGTTTGGCTCTGCTCACCACGTGCTACGGAAGGCAATGGTAAACTGCCACGGTATGAACCTGCCTCGAGAGTCTTGGCATCACCATGACGCTGCCTGGGCGAGCATGATCAGCCATAAGCGGTAAGAATTTTCACACCAAGCAAACATTCTGTACTCGGTTCACGGTAAAATGAATACTTTTGTAAATCCTTCCAAGCTTCTTTTTTTAAACCATTATTTATTCTTCTGTCACAAGTACAAATTAAAATTGCCATTCTTTTATTCTCTTCTGTACGTGCATTGTTTGACAATGTGGAACTGTTAGAGACCCGTACCTGCGTGGTAGTGTGTAACACAGAGAGCGATTGCATTGGTCAAAAAAGGCATGATTCGTATTCAAGTAGAGTTGGAATTGAATTTACACGATTTTAAATAGTTGATTTAAAACGTGATTCGTTAGTAGCTATAACGTGTTCGAAACGACAATTTTTCATTGTAAAAATGCTACTGAAAAGCTACCAGCACCGGCGGAAAGACATAGACCCAAGGAGTTTTGGTCAGACTGTCAGCATAAAAAAAACGGGGCTATGGATTTCAGTTTCTGATACAAAATTTTAAAGAACAGAATTTTAAGAACAGAATCTGTTATATGTACCTCAAAAGGCACGCAATTTACACCAGATAAATATTTTCTATGTACTAAGAATGGCAATCCTATGCATAATTAATTATTGTATACTGGTGTATACGCCGATCGTTTGTGTGTTCAACTTTAACGCTGTATATAAAGAAAACGTATTAAAAGTTTAGTCAGTCCTTTTTTGTTTATAGCAGGATAAATATTATTATCTCAGTTACTGGAACATATCGGAAGTACATTAGTAGCTCGGGCGATGTTTACCTTATTTTCCTTTGTTAATTTAGTTTCCTGCTAACCATACTTTCTTTTCCTGGTCGTTTGTGGCCATACTAGTTGATGTGGAAAAAGGCCGCATTCGTGATAATTAGCTCCAAGTCTTGAGCACCACAGCATTTTCAACGCTGATTTAACAAGTGGTTTGAAAACGAGTATAAACAGGATGTCCCATCATGTTTAGCCTTACTGCTGAAAAGTTCAAAGTAATTCCTAGTATACAGCAACAATTTAGTAAGTAGCTGACTTTTATTTGGTCAATGTGATCATTTCCACACAATTCACAATAATTTATAACTATAGTGTAAAGCTGTTTTGCTCAGTGGAACAAGATTTTGTAGCTTGGGGTATTATCCGATTACTAATTATTATTTCGGTGTAATAGGGAACATATTGGCGCGTGCCATATCAACGTAGAAGCTCAGCTGTCACAACGCACACCATACCCCACCCCATCCCACAAGGGCCCTCCCAGTAGCCACCTGCCTCAAAGACACGTGGCAGCAATTAACGCCTACGACGAAGGCAAACCGGAGCCAGGGAGCAAGTTAAACGTGTCAAGGTTGCCTTGGACCCCCACCACCCCCCCTAGCACTCCCTTTGAAAAACTTGGACATGCCAAAGAAAGGACGAGATATTCTGGCGATTTCCGCCCACGAGAGAATTCAAACACGTGTTGAAGGGTGACACGCACCAAGAAAAAACTGACAGGGTTTGTCAGTGGCATCACAGGCTTCTCCCTCCAACTGCAAGAGTTGGCACATGGAGGATGTGGCCATTGTTCTGCAACTCCCCCTTTTCTCTTAGAAGCGAACCCGGAGCCGCAGTCGTGGAGATAAGTCACCGCAATCAGGGCCTTTTCCAAGGCCGCCCGAAACACCAGACCTCAGTCTGTCGACAACAGACCAGAACTACAAGTCTAGATAAGTATCAAGTCGTCGTCCAAAGAAACCCCTCCGACACCTAGCGCCACCCCCAAGATGCTGACTACAGTTAATACGAATACAGTAATTAGGGTACCACCTCTGAATTGTTTCAGTAAAGTTTAATCTCGTGACAACATAACCAGCCAGTAAATTGAAACATCAAATGACTACTTTAATGTTACCCTGTTATCCCCAACCTTCAAGGCACCCTATAGTCTGTGCCTGGTAACATTAACTGAGATCCTATGAACCATCCTGTATCACACAGGTGAATAGCGTCAATATATTACACTCAATACTGATTAATCTTCACCTAAGATTTAAAAAAATCGTAAATTCTGTAAAGATTAATTGTTTACTAAACAAAAATACATTACTCTAATAGAGCACGCCCAATATTATATTTGTAATTTTTTTTCGCCAGTAATTGCGAATTCTTCTCTTTGTCAGTTATTTACTCATGTCCTGCTCGTTGGTTCTACAGTTTGACAATAAGAGTGGTTCATTTGAGAACCACCTGGCATCGCTGTCAGAAAATTTATAATTGGCATTATGTTTCTGTTGCCCCTTAGACCATATTATTCCTAGAGCAAACACTGCTAGCTACAGAGTTGTGATTTGCTGATATTTGGTGGGCAAATATCTCAGTTCATTGTTCAGTCTACAGTAGTTGTGAACTGAATATTACAGTTCTAACCCACCCATTTCCGAAAATTCTTTCAATGGTATCGATAGACACTGCAAAATTAAGTAACTGGTTCTATGCTTGTTATGGGAACATCCGTTCGTACTCCTGCCTGATGCGAGTGTTCAAGGTGTGTTTTCGAGTAAAGAGTTGAAAACAACTTCACATCATATTCCAGTGATTCACGATGTTCGAAACGGCTTTTGGCATGGCACTGTCGAGAAATATTCAGGGTGAGAATGACGTTTACACATAAGTACGAATATATGAACGTACTTGACTTTTGGCTGCTACATGCTTCAGAAACGCTGGATCGTAGCACTGAATTCGACAAGTTTGACATAGTAGCCTTATATCCCTCGAAACTGCAGACACAGAAAGGCAGTATGGATGTTGTCGTTGCCTTCAGGTATTATGAACAACTTGGACGATAATAGTGAGAGTGGAACAGCGGGGAAATTTAAGACCGGAGGAGGAAACGGGATATGCCACTAGACAACCCCGACGTATCTTCAGTGTGCGTCACACACCCCTGCACGAGAATCCACACCCGAACGTTTTCCAGCCCACCAGTGTCTGTCTTCCCAAAAACTGGACCTTTGCGATGGGGGTGATAACGACTAGCCAGTGAGCCAAATGTGGGCCGAAATATCAAGATATTAAAACTCAAATCGAGCCCGAAGAAGAAATTGGAGGTAGCATAGGCATGATCCGAGCGCCACTCGTCAGAGAAAATCTAAAATAAACTGTTCAAATAACAAACAAAAGACTGGTTTAAAGTACCAGCCCACGCAATCAGAAGGGACGTTGCTGTTGACTGGTCAGCAGACAGCAACACAGGAAAGTGCTCCATAGTGGTGGAAAAGCCTTGCAGTACCTCTGAAGATATCTGCCATAGCTTATTAACGGTTAACTGAGTACTTACCCGTAGAGGGAATATGGGGTAGAGTGACAATGCGAGATGCGCAGTAACCACACCCCGTGTTCAAAAATTGAACTGGTTTTTGGCCAATAGCACTATAAAAATAAATGCTTATGTAAAACAGTGATTTGGGAACATTTTTACACTCAATCTGACCAAGTTTCAGTTACTCTTAAATACTTTGAAATGGTTTGAAATATTTTATTTCTGTAAAGGTTTTGGCCTGTTACAAAAACGCTAACAACTTTATCTCTGTTGGCTATGTGATTTTGACAATTCATTTAGCGATAGATGAGTCTAGGTTGGGATCATGAGCAGAATGCGAACATCAGTCTTTTACATATTATGCACTTACCTTCTGACAATACAGCTCAATGTTAGTACACGCATGTACTCTATCCTTCAGCTTTTATTATATAACTGATAAAGATGGTTTACATGTAGAGGTACTGTTGGACTGGTGAGGAAAATACAAATTTTATATGTAAACTTCAAGAGAGTGCTAACATTTGAGTCTGAATTAAGGACAATAACATTGGTTTTACCATATTGTTGTTGTACTTGCTTCATCGGCGGAATAACGATGGCACCAAATGATGACTGGAACTTATATAACAAAAGGTTTTATTTACAATTAACGTGTCACTACCAGGCCACCTGAGTTATACAGGTGATGGCTAGTAGGTTACATAGTTAATTTTCTTTAATGCAGACTAAGGGCACCTGTGGTTGTTGCATTAGGGGTAAAAAAATACTCGTATTCTCCGTTAATTAACACGCCAGTATTTTATTGGTCTGAAGGTAACATAGGTATTTACACACACTGGCGAGACTGAGCCCCCTTTCAAGTCATAGGCCTGAAGGGCTGGTGGCTGGAATGCTATGCATCGGGGAAGGTTGTTTTAAGGGAGATGTTTCTACTTACCTGTGACTGCGGCTTTTGGTGTGTTGTCTTCGTTGGTAGTGAGGTCTGGTGAGATGGGTGGCCCTTTGTCAGGCCCTCGGACAGGCTCTCGTTGGCATGCTGTACTCAGCTGGCTTCTTCCTGCGGCTTTGACTGACTCTCTCGGAAGTCTGTGATGGTTTACCGGGGACTTTGAGTGTGTCTGCGAACTCGGCTGGCGTTACTCGTAGGAGAGCGTGTCTCCTCGTCTGCGTCAACGTCCGCAACGATCCGTCTCGCGTTTCTAACTTCCCCACCTCGGAAACTGCCACTACATTTTCGCAAATGAACTCATAAGTTCTCGGCACTTCTACTTGGTTTGTCTCGGAAATTTACCCCTGAAATTTCGGCTGATCCTGGGTTCTCTCCCCGGTGACATCACTATTGACTTACTGACTGACTGACTGCTCGCCACGTCGCCATCCGGCGCACGACTACGTCTTCTCAGGGAATGGCGCCTCTCGGTATGACTGCCACTCGTTTACGGGAATTCACTCAAGTTCTCGGCACTGTTCCCATCACACAACTGCTTGCTCCCATGTCTCCTTCGCCTCCCGTCTTGGCTGCACCTATCTCGTCTCGCGGCTGTACCGCCGAACAACTCCCGTCTCGGCTGGCGATAATTGACTCTGCCGGGATCCGAACCCGGCCTCGATTGACTCACCCGACTGCCGCCTCTCTGCGTGCGATATCTCTGCCTGACTGACTGATGCTGGTCTGGTGCCTCTCTATGCCCCTGAACATCTGCGAACAACTGACCCCGAACAACTGTTCGCTGCCTTGGCTGCCTCGTGAATTTAACCCGTGTCCCCCTATATTCAAGTTAGCTGTCAGCAGTTTCTCGAGAGAGAAATCGGGAAATCCCCTGTTACCTCGAGCGTTTCTTGTGTAGGATTACATGTCTCGTCAGCTGCTTGTGTACTCCAACTAGAGTGGAGGGAGGGTGCGGTAGGACGTCTCGGGGATTCCTGTGAGCAGTGTCTGCATTAATTCTCGTTGGGAGGGCTCCCCTGATTCTTTGGCGAGGGATGCATATCAGCTATTTCTCGGGACTTACCCTGTTTCTCTCGACTTCGGTTCTTCCCTGCGTGCCCTTATATGTCAGGACTGTCCCGAGGGTATTCCTCCCAGGGTGTGAATACAGCGCAATGACTATCCCATGTACCCATCATGCGTCACAATCTAGTGACATTTTTAGATATCCAGAAGTGAATAGCATCCAATTAACTTTTCACATTTCCTTTTTCTGTCTTAATATTTATCTTATGAATGTGAAAGTGGCTAATATGGGTGATTTCACTATATTGTTAAGGTACTTAAAAAATCTGGTGTATGCAAAGAAGCAAATTAATGCGAAGAGTACATTTATATTTGCTTTTAAGCCATAAACGTAAAATTAAGCGATCTGTTGACGGTAAGATTGCATGTCAGTTCAGTGCATTGCGCATTTGGGGTTACATTTGGACACTTCCGCCCTCCTAGGCATTGAGAATATAAACATGTTTTTAAAACATGTCTTCCGTTTCAAAATCTATGTCATAATTTGAGAGGGTAGTAAATATAACAAGTATTATTTTCTCTCATAAAATAAAATAAAAACGTCAAGTAAAAGTATCAAACCTGCGACAGAGATATTTTTAGTGATTATATTGTAGTTATTTTTAAGTGTACGTGTCAGTATAAAAATTACTTTGTCTGAAGATCCGCAGTTGTAGTTTTGGTCTCTACTAACTTGCTTTCTATTAGAAAGCTTTTCTGCTACTCGTTAAAGTGTTCGCTCCGTTTTCGTACTTCACAGACGTCGAGGAGAAGAAACATCACATGGTAATACTTCCTTTAATATACTACGATGATTCAATGATACATACTTTTCTCCGATTATCAGACACGTTAAAGAGATTTCTTTAAAGAATTTTATGTTATATTTTTAAACACACTTTTCTATTTTATCATACACCAACATTTAGAATGCTGGGTTTTTAAAGTGTCAGACACACCGACATGCAGCCATTATACAGGAAATATTTTACCCATGACCATTATTTGTAAATACCAACTCAAAGATGCAGTTTTAATTTAAAATAAATATATCTCGAAAGATATTTGTAATTCACTTAGTACTTTTGTTATATTTTCTAGCTTTTTTTATGTTTTTAAAAGAAAATTCCGAAAGAACCCCAGGAGACTTACCCAAGTAGCTCTTGACCTAACACAGCACTGCAGGCATAACGACTGCAATACGAACTCATAATTACGTCACAATATTAGTTCAGCCAAAATTTGGTGATATTGATACTGTGACGTAAGTACGAGATCGTAATTTATTCCTTATGTCTTTACTGCTGTGTAATATCATTGATTAGTTGGGTACAGTCCATTTTCGGTTACTTACAACTTTTTTGAAGCTCTGTTAATATTCTAATTCCAGTATATTCCCTCACCTCATGCAAACAAAGCTTAACCGAGTCTAGAAATTATACCAAAAGCACAGCGAAACGCATTCGTGCCCAGTCAGTGTAATAATATTTTGCATAAGAACTATTTCTTACTAGGCATTACCAACACACCGATTTTCTTCTTATTTTTAAATATTGATTATAAATATAAATATTATTATGTATAGATTTAAGATAAGTTATAGTTTAGTTTAATAAGAAAATAATGAACTTTATGTTAACATAAGTGTAAAACGCTTGTGATACGCGAGATATTTAGGAAACAACCACGTCATATATAGGATGATTTTTTAAGGTTTAATTTGAGGAGTGTGAAGAAACCGTGAGCAGGCTATATATGGATATATTCGAAATTTTCTTTTTGAAAATATCATCAAGCTAGAAAAACGAAGAGTTCAATATGGCAGGGGAAGGTTTCCCTTAAGTTTGAAACGCATGAAAATACCCTGAAAATTAAGTTATTTTGTCGTCGGCCGACCAAACTACGCTGGTTCAGCCGTTTACCTGCACGTGGCGCCATCGTACAACCCCACGACAACTGGAATGCCTGCACATCTGTTCCTTCATTCTGACGTTATATCAGCCTTTCCATGCATCACGGATGTGTGTAATTTCCTCAGAAGATACACATATTGTGTCTGTGTAAGCAGGGCGAGTATTATTTCAACAGCTTCCGCAATCGGTTCGTTGCGGGAGATAATCTGTGGCAGCTTGATGGTGACTTTATGACCAGAAGAAGCCTAAACTCGTCTCGCCTGATAGCACCAACTGTGAATCCGGCAAGAGTTAAGAAAGACCGACTTACAAGCGGATGAATCAATTCAGAGGAAGCATGATGGTGAGAAGATTACAAGTCGAAGTTGTAATGGATGGATACACTATTGGAAAAGTAAAATGGGATACAAATTGAAATTACGAATGAGCTGTTATTTTATTCACTGACAGAGCCGCCTTTTTTTGTGAAGAACTCTAGGAGAAAAACCGTGGGACTGCTGTTGCTTTGGTCACAAAATTAATTGGAATAAAATTAATTAAATTTTCGGAAGCCAGAGTTTTATAGAAATGAAGCTGGAGTAGAGGCTAGAGCTCTAAAACCGTTAACTCCAACAAGGTCCCCTTTATCCTTTAATAAAATTAAACGTTCCTTATATTTATACTTCTAAGGATAAGTGTTTAATATGTGCATTTATTTCTTAAGCTTTTTACACTGCTCTACAATAAAAAAAATCGTTCTGCTATTTGTGTATGATTTCGACTCGACTAGTGCGGTGGTAAATAATATGTTTAACATTTATTCACCATTTTATGATTAGTGAGAAGCTCACGGAGAAGTTTATTTTCCTAACTTGTTGCCGCAATTTACATACTTTTGGGTGGCACTAAGAAATAATTAGCGTGATTGTTTAGGGTTAGGGAAAGAGAGATTCAATACAAGAAAACAGGGATTTCCAAGTTTTGTTTCGGCAGGCTTCTGGTACCATGTTGCAGGGTAGCAAAACACGAAGTGAGAGAGAGTGTGTGTGTTTGTATGACGTCAGAGGCCAGGACCGCGGCCGGGATTACGTTTGGTTATCGCAGAACCTCTATGCCTCTTGTCGTTCGAAAGGGGGGGAGGGGTGGGTGGCGCGTGCGTGCGANGGGGCGTTCTCGACTTCCCCTCCATCCGCACGCGCGGCTCTCACCAGTGTCTTGCGGGCGGCCGGTCGTGTCGGACGTGCAGTCGCTCGCAGTGCGCGCGCGTTTCCGAGTCACGTGCGTCCCGCCCACTTGTCCGACCGAAGTCTCTGTGCGTGTTCGGATAAACCTTCCTACCCGCCCTTCTCCACAAAAATACCGACCAGTTCCTAGACGAACGTAAAAATATCAAGAAGAAAAAAATATTTTTTATACAGAAGTTAATGACTAGTTGCAATGGAAATTAAAATTTCGGCATTACCATACCATACCTAATTTATCCATGCGAACAAAAGATAGTTTGAGATACTGTTCCTTCAAATTCGCCCCAACCTTAAAATTCCCTTTTACGTACTTCAGGTGCCAATTTTCGTACAATAATAAATCACTGCATTGTTAAATACATAACACTAGTGGTTTTTTTATTTTTTTATTTTTAGCAAATTTGGAAGACAAGAAAATTTTTTAATACCTACAGCAAAAATCTCACAAAATCCATATTTTTTAATATTCTTTTACAACCCTCAAAATTATTCTGTACCTGAGTTTACACCAACGAAGAGGACCTACATTTTTTCTTGCTGTGCTCGTTCGTTTCGCAAACAGCAGCCTGGGACCGACACACTAAAATTCCAAAAATTCAGGTAAGTGCAGGTGTCACTTAATTGTACTATGATTGTCACGATATTTGGCTAAAAGAAGGACACCTATCTTATATTTTATGTCGGGTAACAGAAGCCAAGAGAATAACTGTTAGCCACTTTAATTAATCTAACAGCTGCTTGGTTCATGCCTATTAGTTAGTCAGAATGTCTAACGTTCTTAAATACAGCAGTGAAGTTTAGAAAACTAACAGAATTTCTCAATTTATTTCGTGTTGCCTTGTTTTGAACATTTTATTATGTGTGGCCTTAGCTCCTTGAATTCTCTTTCCCCCCCCCCCTAATGAAAGCACGTTGCTTAAACTATAGGCTTTGCATATCCAGCAGTTCTTTGTCATGCAATTTAGCACAGCACCGTTTCTGCATGGCCAGTTTCGTAGAGCTTGAGGCATGTTTTTTTTTTTAGTTTGCATTTACTTCTTATAATCAATTTTAATATTTTTAAGGGCTGTTTTATTTGTTTGTTAAATAATTTTAATTTACACATTTTTTTTTGCCTTCGATTATTGAAATTTTCATTTGTGAAAATTTTACTCTGGCCTCTGGCTACTATTTAATTTTTCTAAAACATGTCTTTAACCAGCGATCTGCAGTCCAATTATCCTCAGAGGAATTTTCAGAATAGTCAACTAGCTAGGTTTTTACTACTAACGTAAAGAAGTGCACTTTACCATTACTTCTACTTACTTTCGAATGCATGGCTCTTTTCAGTTAAATTTCCTCTGAAGTGAATAAAACATCTTGATGAAGCTATGATATAATCAATTAAACAGCGAAGAAACAATCTGTCATAGTGCATTTTGAAGAGAAAGTATGTTGCATGCAGCGTGACTTTGTAAGGATTTTTTGACTTAAACCACAGTCTTATAATTTATCTCCAAGTCGTGTTTTAATGTTTTCTTAAAATTTTCCGTAAGTTATTGGTTGATATATAAACAGGATACCCTGAGTTACAGTTGAGGTAAAGTACCACAAAGACATGAAATAGAGACCAAACGCAGTCACTTGTTTTTATGTATGCGATTGCCCTTACTGCGCACGCAGGTTAAAGAAACGCAAAATAATAATAATTTCCCCGAACTATTTCGACACGACAACAGGTCTTTAGTTTTTTTTTTTTCTAGGTGAGTGAATTCACTTTGTCTGCATTTGGAGATGAGGCTCGGCCTCAGCTGAACTGGTGTTTGTGTTATATGCAACCGCGACGTGAAACTGAGCCCTGAAGGCAGAATATAGGCTATTGAAAGTAAAGTGAGCACTTTTGAAAGCTCTCTTATTTGGAATAATGCGCAATATATTTTCTTTTGGATTTAGACGTTAACTTCCGAGTGCGGTGGAATATACACACAGTGTTAATTACTTACATGGTAATATTTATTGAAAAAGGTGGTTAAAGAATTTTAAAAAATGGCTTAAAGAAAAAAGTAACCATGGCGTCAGAAGTGCCTACTTTACCGTGCACAGCCTATAGCAGGAAGAAACATGTACACAGTAACACGAAGTTGCAGCCCTCCAAGTGGTATTTGAGGTAGCTAGAGAGTTCCTGTTAATAACACATCAGCCAACTCATCTAGTATTGACGACTGCTCCGCGAACAACGCTCTGAACTGACGCGCAATTAGTGTGGTAACAGACAAGGACGAGGACATAACAAAATTAACACTGTCATGCGGAGGCAGTCTTGACTTTAACACTTTCATTCCTCGATTGCATAATGCAGCGTAATTATCGTTTGGGGTGGATTTAATGCAAAAAAGGTTTGCGTGGTCTCGTGAAGTGCTTTAAGATGATTTTCACTGGCTGTTACACTTTCCATTCGTCGGGCCACACAAAGAGCGCGCTGTTAGCTCTTTGAGATCCGCAAATATTTACTGGCGTTCGAGACAAACCAGAAGTGAGTCACGAGAGTCACTTATATCCAGCACTTCAGAAACACCGGCTATGTTGGCCTCTGCATACCCACTCGCCGCACCGTGATTGGTTCACTACAAACCGGACACCCTTACTGGGCTCTACAACATTCATTACCGACTAGTCATCAGCAGGGACACCCGAATTTTGGGAAAAGAATTCCACTGAGGTTAGATTTCAATATCTTACATGCACTCGTTGACTATTCCTTCGTGGTATTTGACTGGGCTAATGAGAGTTCAGCTATTGTGGTACTGAACGCATGTGATTCGCGGGTAGGCGCCTAAAACGCGCAGCATTTTAAACTATCGCATCAGGAAAGTGTACACATGTTAAAGTGTTTTGAAATACAACTTGACTGGAATTATTTTCGCGAAAATCGGGTGTCACTAGTCACCAGTCACTGGGATGACGAGTTGGCTTTTCCTGAATCAAATATATTTTATTTTACAAAAGATTTTAGATTCAAGCATGTCCTTTTTGTGATTACAACAAAAAACATATCTAGGGAAATTGTCTTTGCTGAGCTTTACTATTTTTTTACAACAAAAAGTATTTAGAGGAATTGTATTTGCTGAAATTTACTATTTTTTGAATCTCTGTGTAAGCAGTAGCGGAACACTGAATATATATCCCTATAAGTTTTATTTTTAAAGATGAAATAAATGTTTAATGATAGGCGGTTAAGTGAGCACTTTTCAAAGCCGTCTCGTTTGGAATAATATTCAATACATATATTTTATTTTAGCATAAGACGTTAATTTCCGAGTGCGGTGTAATATACACATTGTGTTTATTACTTACATGGTAATATTTATAAAAAAAAATTAAATGATAAAAAATGGCTGAAGGAAAACAGTAACTAGGGCCTCAAATGTGCTCACTTCACGGTGAACAGCCTCTAGCAGTGTGAATCGAGCTATGCTCGGGCGTAGTTCTTAAAGAGTTAAAAATTATTCTGCACATTTATATACATATATTTATATATATATGCTATGATTATTCGCAAATTTACGATTACGTTGAAATCGACGGATATTTTTGAGAAAGAAATGTCTTCTAAATATTATATATTTTATGCACCGTTGTTGATAAGAGAAAACCACCCCTGCTTGCAATTCGCCTGTTAACCGGGATCAAGCCCACGATCTCTAAGCAAGAACAAACACGCTCCACGTGGAGATATGTCCCTTAGCACACATAAAATAATTCCTGTATGTGTTACAAACAATTATTTGGAAACTGGTTCCCAATATATTTTTGTAACACAATTGAAATATGTTATCTCTACAACATTTTTTTATGAAGTGTACAAAACTATTGATGTATTGCCATATTTATAACAAATCTGAACTTACTTGTAAAAATTCAACATTTGTTTTACACATTCCATACTACCATGTAGTAAAATTTACTGTTATTTACTTGCAGCGTTACAAAAATATTTTGGCAACTTGTTTCTGAAGAAGTGTTTGTAAACACACAAAACAAATTTAGATTGCATATATTTCCGTAAATATTTATTTGGTTGTGTGCTTCTTCTACTGGACGACTGTTGAAGCTGCCAGGAAGAAATTGAGACCATGCAAAACCCCGAACGAACAGTCGAAATAAAAAATTGAAACAGGCTTTCAACGGACTTAACGAATGTAACAACTAATAGCAACTCTTTTATATACGATACTGAAAATCTAGGCTATGGAGGACTGCATTTGCAAATTCAAGATTTTAGCACTTGTAAGTCATACTTCACATTTATTCAAACACTGGGCCGAGTTATAATTTCATCTAGAATTGGTCCCATGCTATTAATTGAGAGACAGGGGGACATGTTGCCTAACTCCACCCTAAGAAAATTTTTTACCATGAATTATTGGCCCCTTCAAACCAATCTTTGCAATTTTTAATATTTAGACATTTTCTTTCGCTTGTCTGTTTTATTACCAAATCAGTTTTGATTTTATTTTGTTAACTCTTATGCAATAATAATATTATAATTTATATATGAAATTTAGGCAAAACTTTAATTTTTAACAAATAATCAGATACTTTTAGGTTAGCAGAGGTATAAAACACTTGTGATGCATGTCCTGCTTAGGAAATAACCTAACACGTCGTACATGGTGTGATTTTTCAAAGGTTTGGTTAAACAATTGCGAAGACACCGCGTATAGACTATAGCCATGCTGCGTAGAGTAAAATATTTTTTAATAATGCCGCGGTTTAACGGAACATAAGGTTAGTTCACTTCGAAATGTTCAATTCTGCATATGGTTACTTTATCTCTGAATGTGTTCTGATCGCACTTATTTCTTGTTCTATGCAAAGTGGTTGTGCGAGTAAATCAGAACGACTTTTCTCCTGCGTTGTGCTCTGACTGGCAGCTGCGAAGTAAGNCGCGTATAGACTAGCCATGCTGCGTAGAGTAAAATATTTTTTAATAATGCCGCGGTTTAACGGAACATAAGATTAGTTCACTTCGAAATGTTCAATTCTGCATATGGTTACTTTATCTCTGAATGTGTTCTGATCGCACTTATTTCTTGTTCAATGCAAAGTGGTTGTGCGAGTAAATCAGAACGACTTTTCTCCTGCGTTGTGCTCTGACTGGCAGCTGCGAAGTAAGTAAACAGTGCGATAAATATGGCTGATTTATTTCATTGGATGAAAAAATAAAATAACTTTTCATAAAGTTGTATTCGTTAACATTTGACAATTTCACAGCGGAATCGTTACGTACTTTGCTCATTTTAAACCTGAACCTTCTCTTTTTTAAAATCTTCTTGATGGGCATTCTCAGTGTTAGTAAGTCATGATTTTTACTGCAATGGATTTTGGTTTTGGTTTGGATTCCTGGTATCTCCGCAGTCAACAATTTTAATTTGTGATAGACTGATATGAGGAATGTTGGATGAAGCTACGCTGTGCAGGTTACGCTCTGAAACGTCTCTAACATTCGCATAAGTTTAAAAGGGCCCAAGTGGCTGAAGTGGTAACATAACAAACCCGTGACATTAATTATGAACGTAATAATTATTTTGGGCCCAATAAAGACAGTCAGTCCAGGTATCTATACGCGACCATAGCGGGAAGAAAGACACCATCGACAAAACTGAAGCAATCTTCAGTGTGTGACGGAACACACAGCCACGATAACTGTCCACTTAAAGAGGCAGTGTGTTACTTCGGCAAGAAAATGGGTCACATCGAACGAGTTTGCAGTGAAAATTTTTTTTTTTTCGGGAAAAAAGATATATGCATTCAGTCACACCAGCAGCAGCTTAAGGTTCAGTTGCACGTTATGAGTAGACAGAAGTGATGATTTGCTATACACGCCGTAAAAAAAGGTTCTGTACCACCGAGATTTCTAAATTGCTAGGTTTCTCACGGCCCAAGAGAAAGTATGAGAAGAAAATATACACCGTGTTTACATAATAAGTCGACCGACTTGACGAATGTCTTTGTATAATGCGCATACTGTGCGAGTGAACGTCCTTAACGAGCAAAAAATTACAGCAAGTGGTATTAAATTTTTATTTAAAGGTAGTGTGCACCCTAAGAAGTTATTTGAGTGTTTACGCAGAGTGAGAAAGCTGAATGGTGGAGTTATTTCCCATACATTCATGCTAGCGTTCCTACATTTGCTCAGGAAACAGTCAAATGTGTAGCTAATTTCACAACTTTGTATAGTAGCGACGGTAAACATTCCATGTTTGTAGCTAGATGTGTAATACTATTTCCATACGATAAATGGGTTAAAAACATCCAATTAAGTTGAAGAAGTTTATCAGAATTTTTTTTACTGTGTAGTAAGTTGGCAAAGTTTTTATTATAGATGTGCTCTGTTGCAGAAAGAAAACTTTGAGGCTTAGTGGATTGAACTGTAGTCCTATAGTTAATCGGCCATGTTTAGTTTTCTCTTCCGCCGTATTTGTACATCCTTCCTCCACACAGAAAAACTAAATTTGTTTAAGCANTTTGTATAGTAGCGACGGTAAACATTCCATGTTTGTAGCTAGATGTGTAATACTATTTCCATACGATAAATGGGTTTAAAAAATCCAATTAAGTTGAAGAAGTTTACCAGAATTTTTTTTACAGTGTAGTAAGTCGGCAAAGTTTTTTTTATAGATGTGCTCTGTTGCAGAAAGAAAACTTTGAGGCTAAGTGGATTGAACTGTAGTCCTATAGTTAATTGGCCATGTTTAGTTTTCTCTTCCGCCGTATTTGTACATCCTTCCTCCACACAGAAAAACTAAATTTGTTTAAGCANTGGCCATGTTTAGTTTTCTCTTCCGCCGTATTTGTACATCCTTCCTCCACACAGAAAAACTAAATTTGTTTAAGCAGATATGTACAATTTTTGGAAACATTAATTTGCATTTTATATTATGTAAATACGTAATGTAACGCGTATAAATAATAACGAAGCCTAATCCAGATGTCACTTTTATTAAGACGGAAAGCCACGACACTACCTTTCCTTTGGTAATTCGCAGCGAAAATTACGGATTGTATTCCTGTCATTACTTATGTTAAAATGCATGCAGTTACAGGTCAGAGCAATTCTCAAGTTTGATATAAAATTGCTTAATTTACTGTGAACCAGCTGTTACAGCTCAATGCGTGTGTTTATTCCTAGCTCTTGTAGGTAATGTGTATGCATTTAGAAGTAAAATGGAGTGGCNGTTACAGCTCAATGCGTGTGTTTATTCCTAGCTCTTGTAGGTAATGTGTATGCATTTAGAAGTAAAATGGAGTGGCCGTTCCTTTGTGAGGCGTACTCATTCACTGATTGGCTGTGCGAGGCTCTGGAAACGGGCCTTGTGTCTGATTGGCTNCGTTCCTTTGTGAGGCGTACTCATTCGCTGATTGGCTGTGCGAGGCTCTGGAAACGGGCCTTGTGTCTGATTGGCTACCACGAGCTGCGAACGATTCCCTATTGGCTGGACTGCCGGAGGCGAGTAAGTTGTAGGCGCTAATTGGCGAACAGCGTTCTGGCATGTTTGCTGGGCAGTGATGTCAATTTGCTGGCGTGTGCGGTTGTTAGTTCGCGGGGAAAGTGTCTGTGTTACCTCTGTATAGTCAACTACTCCGTGGCCTAGGCTCGTGGCCGACAATCGTGAACGCCCACAGCGCCCGCCGAATGCGTGCTACCTGCCGGCTGTTTATTGGTGCAACGCAGCTCCGCAAACATTTGCTCCAGGGCGTGGGTGTTACTGGAGATGGGCGGGATTTACGAGACGCGAGTCCCCACAGCTTACCGCAGGCGGCACACTTCAGTTAAACACGTACCGCGCGGTGAGCTACTCCGAATCACGTTATTGCTAAGTGTTCTGTTTTCCAAACCACTAGAGACAGGGAAATTAAACGGATTCACCGACCTAAGTTATATATAATATTTATGTATATATACATGTATGTATACATACATAGACATGAGGCGGGGAGATCCAAAACTTTTTAGGTACATGTAACATTATCATTATTTTTCAGAAAATACAAAGAAAAAACTTTTATCTCTTAATTAAGACTGATCATGTTGGATTATATAACACCAAATGTAGACGTGTGTCAACATAAGTGAGTCTAAACAAAATCCATGATTTTATCCTATATTATGAAATTACAAGTTAAAATTTGCATTGATCAATTTGTTATTGCAAAAAAACCTGCGTGTAAAGTTATGAGTAAAAAACCGTGTACGAATTTGAAGTTGTGCTGGAGTCTAAATCAGAATCAGGCAGTTATAATGCACGAAGTTTTAGAAGAAACANGTGTACGAATTTGAAGTTGTGCTGGAGTCTAAATCAGAATCAGGCAGTTATAATGCACGAAGTTTTAGAAGAAACAGAGAATTTCTTTCGCTCATCGGCATAAAAATGTATAGAGTTTTGACTTAACATGGTGATTTTTCATGTATGAAGGCTTGGAACGAAATTACGGCATAACATATAAAGTTTTAAAACAAAATCCAAATTTTAAACTATAAAGAATAATTTAAATAAACNGATCAATTTGTTATTGCAAAAAAACCTGCGTGTAAAGTTATGAGTAAAAAACCGTGTACGAATTTGAAGTTGTGCTGGAGTCTAAATCAGAATCAGGCAGTTATAATGCACGAAGTTTTAGAAGAAACAAAGAATTTCTTTCGCTCATCGGCATAAAAATGTATAGAGTTTTGACTTAACATGGTGATTTTTCATGTATGAAGGCTTGGAACGAAATTACGGCATAACATATAAAGTTTTAAAACAAAATCCAAATTTTAAACTATAAAGAATAATTTAAATAAATCGTTTATATGCAAAATATTAGTTAATACTGCGCAGCGGCACCATATGTAACCAATCGAATAGAAAAGTAAATATTTTTAATTTCTGCACTTATCAATTTTTGTAAGTCGTCTTCTTAATTATTTTTTCATCCTTGGCTGCCCCAACGAATAGCCACGTTGATCACAGATCACGTAGCACACAATTCAGACCTAGATTTTTTTAAATTATAGATGTTTCGATTGAAATTTCTACAGGGCGTATCTTATAAATTATTATATAGCTGTTTACATGTTTGAAGGCTGGCCTCTTCTCAAATGTTTGCGTAATATTTGCCGTTCACCACCAATCACACAACTGAAATAAACGGACAATTGGTTCGAGGTCTGAACTTGTAGCAAACTACAACGCGCAACAACAGTTTCCTTGCCTGTAGACGCAATGCCAGTGAAAATGGCCTTAACCCGCTCAGTCCCGAAAACGCACCGTGTGTCCTTTGACGTCAGCATTAACCACTTACTGATGAGAAGTGCCCAAACTTCAACGAATCAGACGTCTCGCAAGGAAGACGCGCGGATCGCAGGCCACTGATTCATTGTGTACAGCGCCGACAATAAACACCCTTCAAGTGGAACACGTCCTCTGTCGTGGACACGAGGACTGAACGGGCTGATCTCGTGTTATTAATAGATATCGCAGTCGTCGGCATACTGGAGTAAAAGTGCCGCCAAATTTGGAACGAATTCTGCTTCCCGGTTCAGCCACACGCGATGAACCTACCGCAGAGTCCTGAATGTTTTATTTTCTTTCTCAGTCGTGCAGAGTGAGTCGAATGCGCTGATGTTAAATGAAATACGTGAAGTATCTTCCATCGTCAAATCGTTACCGAAATGATGGAGTCTCCAGCAATTGAAGATCGCTTTGAAAAACACAACATTAGGGGACAAGCTCGTTTTTAAGAAAAGTAATACCCCAAATATCATCAATGGCGTGAGGCGAGAGGTCGATTAACTTGGAAATTTTTTAAGGAATTAATGTAAATAANTACCCCAAATATCATCAATGGCGTGAGGCGAGAGGTCGATTAACTTGGAAATTTTTTAAGGAATTAATGTAAATAATGGTTTGGTAATTTTAAGATTTATTTAATACAATAACGTTGGGGCCACGGAGGGCTTACACTACTACCCTCCGTCAAAATTCTGGTTACAACTATAAAAACTAATTTAGTTCGAAAATTTATCCAAAAACTGTATAAACTCGTTGACGGCGAAACTCTTTTTCACGCTTCTTTTTTGATTTAGAAGTTGGTATTCGTNTTTCACGCTTCTTTTTTGATTTAGAAGTTGGTATTCGTACAAGTTTAGGCCGTAAAAATGCGCGATTTCAGTTACCTTTAGAATTATAATCACAATCCCCTGTACATCTGATACTAGGTTGTTTGTTAAATTGCCGATGTCTCAGTGAGAACAGTTTTGACGTTGAATGGGTAGTACGGGACACGGTGCTCGTTCTCTCGCAATTGTTTCTTTTAGGTGATTTTTTATTACAAGTCGTGTTGAGAAAATTTTGATCCAGTTGCGAAAGAAACGCCAACACGACTAGGCTATATAAGACAAATTAATAAGAGAAATTTTTCCGGTACTGTCAGGTTAAGTTTTTTATTGCAGTACTCAGCCAAATACCAAATTCGGCTTCTTGTCTCCAACTGAGATGTCAAAGTGTTGGGAACGTGCCATCGCTCTCTTTTCGTCCCTAGTTGAATACCCTTGACACGTCGCAGTGCACTTTTCCTGCAAGAGATCGCAAAAAGTTACTCCCGATCGTTCTCCACTCCGCTTTGGCGTGCAACCAAGAAACATAAAAATATATAGTGGTAACAGAAGTCTATAGCGAGGGAATTAACTGTCGGGGTAGACTTTACAGTACTGCCTATAATATGACAATTTTTTTAAAGAACCATTTACATTTCTTCGAATTGGGCGGAGTGTATTTAATTAATTTATTTGTTCATGCCTATCCTACGCTTTATAGACAGACTTATTGAGTTCATCGTTACTTTCGTGGTATTTCATTGAATGCATATATCCGAAAGAATATAATTTTTAAGTATGGTTGATGAAACTCTATTTATATATAACTCTTGAGCGATACCGTACAAAATATTCTTGAAAAATAGCAACAGGGGCGGTAGCTACATAGGGAAAGTGGACAGTGCTACAACAACGATTTAAAGACGTATAAAATCGTGTTTCTACCATTTTCAAACGTTGTATAGTCTGTTCGTGGTTTCTTCTCACTTTTTGAATTAAAATTTTGAAAAATCACCCTATGTTTGAAGTGCTTCGTTGTTTCCTAATTATGTAATATAACACAAGCTTTTGTATTTGTATTAACATAAAAACATGTTATTTTTATTAAATCTAACTTTTAATATATTTAATCTATGAACTATAATATTTTACATTGATAATTAATGTAAACAAACAAGAAGTTGCTGATATAACTAATGAGCCAACTTTTGTTAACTTGGGTGCCATTCATTTTTAAATAACTTCCTAAAAGCTGAGTTGGTAGGAAGCACTTGATTTGTCTTTAAAAGCAATTACTTTAGAAATGAAACCAGAAACTTATGCATCAGTAGTGAGACAATTACAAATACACACATACCTTACCCGGGACTTTTAACCCAGAAAACCTTTATTATAAGATAGCGTGCAATCCACGGCATTACGGAGGTCGAATTCGGAGCATCAAATTCGGATTTAATCAGTCTAATGTTTCGAATGATAGGGTATACTAACATATAATATTTACAGGGCCTTTATTTCGAAAATAAGTAACTAAGCCACATTAAATACGTATGTTTACATTGTCTACCGTAGCGAATAAGTTGATGGAAATCGGTTGTTTGGTCCTTGAAATATGACATAAAAAACTTTATTTTCTTTTTCGATGTTATTGTACAAAAAAGCCAGAGAAGCGTCTCTATTTACGATGCTTCTAATGTATACTTTCTACATAAAAGGTTTGGTTGAATTTGGTTAAATTGGTAATATAAATGTCAAACCTACCTAAATTATTTTTGAAGCTACCATTTTGAACATCGTTGTCTGATCCATTTAAATCTTGAAAGTTTACATGGCCTTCTCTAGTATTTGTGGTGTGTAAAATTTGGTCCAAATTTATTTTAAGTGTTACAGTGTAACACTTGATGGAATCGGTTGCTTGGTCCTGAGACGTGGCATAAAACATCCATAATTTTCATTTGACGATCGTCATAAATGGAGGACAAAAAGTAATGCAGCAGCAATTTCGATGATTGTATACTGCCAATATACAAAGTTAAGTTAAAATAGATGATATAGATTCGTAGATATGGCCCACAAAAATAAAATGATTTTAAAGCAGCCATTCTGAAAATAAGTGTGTCCTACTTATAAAAATACATTTCTTATTATTATGGCCTATCACAGTACAACATATTCGCCAAATTTCGTAAGAATGGGTTAATAGTTTCCCGAGGTACGAGATAAAATAATTTTTTTTTTTTGGTAGGGCTATCTTACAAAAGAGCAGAGAAATGAGGCACTGCATAGACACCTTTTATGGTTGTAATAAGTACTGCCAGCATACAAAGTTAAGTTGGAATTTGTTTTGTTAATAAAATATACTGAAATAGAAAATTTATATAGCCACCATTTTGAAAATAAGTGCATGGCTTACATAAAACATGTCAGTTTTCACAATCTGCTGCAGTACTATTTGTTTGCCAAATTTGGAAGAATCTGTCAATTTATTCCCGAGAAATGACAAAAAACTTAATAACTAGCAAGGCACTACCTAAAAAAAGGTGGACAAAAATGCTCTATGTACACATATATGATAATTATAATATCTACTGGCTGCATGCAAAGTTTAGTTGAAATTTATTACATGGTTTCGGCGATATATAATTCTAAGCTAAAAGTACTATAAAGACGCCATTTTGAAAATAAGTGTCAGGCATGCTTAAAACATATTACTTAACGTCTTCTGCCTCATTACTACTTGTTTGCTAAATTTGAAAGGAATTGTTCAATTCTTTCCCGGGATATGACATAACTTCATTTTATTCGCATGGTGGGATCTTACAAAATGGCTGACGAAAGATGCCCCCTGAAGATGCAGTTGATATTCGTAATGTTTACTGCCAACATACAAATTTATTATGGAACTGATAAAATAGTTTCGACAATATAACATTCTAAGCTAAAATGGCTATGTGGCCGCCATTATGAAAATAAGTGTCTCACATGCCTAAAACATACCACTTAACATCATCTGCTCAGTACTACTTGTTTGCCCAATTTGGTAGGAATCGGTAAATTTTTTTACCGAGTCATGACATAATAGCATTATTTATTCGTATGATGCTATCTTCCAAAATGGCCAACAAACGTGGTTATTTGTTGGTATGTATGATTCTTATAATGATTTAATTGTACACAATTTGTCCGAAATTGGTTAAATGGTATAGCAGATACTACTACATACTCTTAAAATATTTATATGGCGGCCATTTAGAATATAAGTAACTAATCGTGTTCAATGACTTCCGTTTACATGACGTACTATAGTATTACTTACATGACAAATTGGGTGAGAATTGGATGAACAGTTTTCGAGATATAATGTAAAAAAAAATTTTTATTTGTGCTATTTTTTAAAATGGTGGACCAAAAATGTCTATCTCAAAATTTAATGCTTGCAAAATGGTCCGCCAGCATACAAAATTTGGATTTAATACGGTTGAATGGTTCCCGAGATATGACATCACCTAAAGTTTTAAAATGGTCGCCATTTTGATTTTAAGTGCCCGACGTGGTCAAAAATACAAAAGTTAAGTGTTCTTACTAAGTATTATGTGTACCACGTTTGGTTAAATTCACTTTAAGTGTTCAAAAATTAAAATTGATAGNGGGGGGGGGGGGGGGCACAGACCCACACATCCATGCACACTCATTCACACAGATAGGAAAGTGATCTCATGAGCCTTTCTTTCCTTCGGAAAGTGGACTAAAAATGAAAGGAAATATGTGTGTTGTAATACCTTGTAAGAAATAGTTCTAATGCAAAATATTTTTACACTGAGTGCGCACGAACGCGGTGCGTTGTCCATTAGGGGTAATTTTCTAGACTTGGTTAAGTTTTGTTTGATGCAGAGGAATATCCTAGCAGAAGAACTTTAGCAGGGTTTGAGGAAAGTTGGAAGTAACTGTGAATGGACTATAAATATTTTATTTTGTCGACGGTAGAACCTCAACTCGGCACATCTTACGTAAGGATTTCTTTCCTCATTCGAGTTGCAGGGGGATCTGGGTGCAACTGACGCACGTCTTCCCCGCTCCAAGGAAGACGCAAGTCAGTCCCGGGTAATTGGAATCCGAGTCGGCCTCAGTGCGCCGATGATCTGACGTCCGACCTACGTCCCTTACCCTTCTCCTGAAACCTTTCCTCCTTCATTTACCTCTCGGCGTGGGGCGGCCCTGCAGGCCAGAGTTGGAGGACGGGAATAGGTAGCAGTCGGTATTACCGAGAGACGTCCCTCCGTCTTGCGTACGTGACTAGCAAGTCTATGTAGCAGCCGGC
This sequence comes from Clitarchus hookeri, assembly GCA_002778355.1. NCBI lineage: Eukaryota > Metazoa > Arthropoda > Insecta > Phasmatodea > Phasmatidae > Clitarchus > Clitarchus hookeri. Next base: position 469,622 of record NQII01000790.1, on the reverse strand, counting down.
CAGTCACCGGGAGCGCCGACGCAAACGATAACAAGTCCCTGCAAAATAATCATGTTGTTACAAGTTCCCATAACGTGGGCTGTAATTATTACAGGTTTTGAGGGGTCAGCCAACATAACTTCACGCGCCCTCTCGTAAAGAATACGTAGTTGAAAAAGGAAACCATATAATGAACCTGAAACGGTTCCAGACTCAGTTTTTATAATTTGAATATGCTTTGGAATTGAGTTTTAGTATTTTTTAAGGGCTTGCTTTTTCTCCTCTTTTCAAGGTAACCATATATGAGACGTAATTAAAAATTAAGCTACCAGAAAAGGAAACAATAGGGAAAGTTCCTATTATTTTCCAGCTTACCTCATGATAATGTAATAAATTTTAAGACCCATGATGTTCCACTTTCTGTATTTATGTGCATATAACACGAGCATAACGCATTTTAAAAGAAGCTACGATTTTAGGTGGAAAAAACCGACACCGTTGTGATGTTGTGCATGTGACGTCACCGTACATGTTGCAACTGCTTGTTTACATGCAGATGCCATAGTGGCTTACCTGTGAGTTTAGAATTTGGAAATTATTTCGCTGTTTGGGAAGATTTTAATGTTGATGCCGCTTCACCGAACATCAGCAAGTGTTGCGCAGATCCGCTGAGCAAAAACACAACGAAATGCCATTCGGATAAGATACCTGCAAATGTTCTATGTTAAATAACAAAGCGTGAAGCGTTGTCTGAAAGTAGTAAGATCTGCGAGAAACTCAGAAAATAGCTACAAAAGCACATGTTTTGTGTGTGAAGATAATTTCAACTTTAAGTAAATATATCTCTTTCTTATTGTAATTGCACTGTCATAATTCGAAACACAGGAATATTCATTTGGAAAGCGTAAACTGTACTGCCAATGAGAGATTGCTGTTACGTTTCACTTATTATACGGTTTAAACTGTAACCAAAGAAAGTGTTTTTGTATTTTATTATTAAAATATTAAAACGTATTTATTTAGGTAGAAATGTTCATAGTTTTATCTTGCGTAATTTCTTAACAATTTCGAGGCTGCGTGTTTCTACTTTGGCCTACTAAGGCCTACATTAAAAACATTACTGGAATAATATTCTGCAATAATAATTTCTGGAATAATAACAAAAAATCAGCAGAAGCTTAGTTTTAGGACTAATTTAAAAATTATGGGAGTAGAATATAAATGGCGAATCTGGGACAACGGGACCCGGGACTGGATTCGGCCGGCGGCCATCTTGTCCGCCATGTTGGATGTTGGTGACCTTGACCTCGACCACATGCCCGTGACTTTTATTGGTCTCGAAACCAGAAAAAAAACTCTAAAAATCCCAAACAACGAATTTTTAAAAAAATTCCAAATTATTCCCAAAAAAAATTTTNCCGCCATGTTGGATGTTGGTGACCTTGACCTCGACCACATGCCCGTGACTTTTATTGGTCTCGAAACCAGAAAAAAACTCTAAAAATCCCAAACAACGAATTTTTAAAAAAATTCCAAATTATTCCCAAAAAAAATTTAAAAATTCTAAAAAATACCTAAAATAAAAAATATATTAAAAAAATATCATAAAAACTAAACAACACTCAAACATTCCCAAAAAATTCAAAAGAATTCCCAAAATCTCATGGCTCATAACCTAATGACCTTTGACCCAATGTCTGTAACCTTGACTTTGCAGCCATATTGATTCTAGAATTTTACACCTCATGCTCAGTTAATCTATCTTGCTAATTCATGCTCTGCCATTCCATCTTGTTACTTCATGATGTCATTACATCTTGTTATTTCATTCTGTCATTCCATCTTGCATCTCTCTTTCTTATCTTTCCCACCTCTTTCCTCTCTCTCCCACCTCTTTTCTTTCTTGCACCTTCTTCGTCAGCCATATTGGATGTCGTTTGCTGTAGTTCTCTTTTCGCCTGCTAGGGGCGCTGGTGTAGGCCATCATGTTGTTAATTGCTGCTAGAGTGTGCAGGTGTAACCGATCACTCTAAACGCTAGTGGGTATATTAATTTATAAATTTAAGGATGAAGTGTAATTTGCAATTCACAAGAAGGTGTAAATAGGGCATAGTCATTTTTTAATAACTATAAAATATAGAACTCTTCCGACTTTTTAAGCAAAATAAAATTCACAGTGGGACGGACCCCAATCACACGTTCAGCTTTGTCTATAAAATCAAATTTTGTATTTTAAAATGTTTTTATTTTAATTAGACTGTGAATTCCAGCTTTGCATTTTTAAAATTATTTTATGAAAAAAATAGGTAGCCATACCCCACTTGTCCTCAAACTTACAATGTGTATGTTTTAACCATGCGCGCGGCTCCACTATATGGGACGGACTGTGTAGCACTTTTAAGAGGGCCACACTTGCCTGGTGTCAAGTAACCTGTGTTAGTGTACGTTCTTCCATGCCGTTTTCTCACGTCCACACCTGCACGGTGTCTGGTAACCATCTGCGCGTTGGACTCTGCTTCTGTGTCGTGGGACACTATCTCCGCGCAGCACTCGGCCGCTAAATGTTGATGATGACCTCGCGACTCCTACAAAGAAAAGTTAACTTGATATTGAGGATGTAAGAGGAAGTGAAAATGACCATGAAGCCAGCATAGATGAAAATGAACGTGAGGACAGTGATAGTGCTTAAAACGATGGCGATTTTATTCATGCACTGAAACAGCCCTCGGCCATATATGCTGCAACGAGCAACATGGAGAAGGCAGAAGACTCTCAGAATACTTGCTTCCTATTTCCCGAAGACCCGAATGAACTTGTTGATAAACTCAGACATTTGATTGACCTGCAAAAAGATTGGGATTTCTGACACATTGTTGATATATTATCAAACATTATAAAACCAAAAGCGAGGGGTTGTATCGCATTATGTGATGAACTGCTTTCTTTATAAACTGTAAATAAAAATTAAAATTTTGTTAATAATATTTGTGTTTTAATTTTTTTGTGCTGTATCCTTTATCCCTTATGACTTTAAAGTGGTTCCATCAGCACTCGTTTACTAAAGTACAAATTAATGCACAGAATATTAATGAAGAATATAAGTATAAAAATACGTGGATAGTGGCCTGCATACAAAATATTAATGCAGTCGTCAAGTACAGATGCATGGAAACAGTGGGCTAATCAATTTTTTTTTAATATGTATGGATGGGGACAGACGACCCACCTATGGAGTGATTATGGATTGATGATTGATCGAAAGATTGATGGAAAGAAGGAAAGATTGTGAGATTCATAGGAATATTGCAGAGCGTGCGGAGCTGATTGCGAAGGATTGGGATTGATCGAAGGATTTGAATGGATTGCTGTTCAAGAATAGCATGGGAGATAAGACTGTATCACCCACGTACATTCCAAGTCTCAACAGACTAGCACTATTGGTATTTCAGTTAATGCAAAGTATGTCTATAAAGTGGTGTTAATGCTGGTCCATAACATGGCTTGGACAGGTTGTTGATACTCGTATGAAGGGCTTAGATTGGTCACAAATACATACATTAAAAAAAGTTTTGAGTAGCATACTTATACCTACCTAAAAGTCGAGACAATGTAATTTTTTTCCGTAGCAACTTGCATGTGAGTTTTCTTTTTCAGTGGATTGTTACAAAATTGACTTTGGTGTTAGGGGCTAAACATGAAAAAATTAATTTTTACTGCATAGTGCTATTTTCAAACTGTGGCTACAAGCCAGCTATATGGAAAGCGCGCTGTAGATAGTGGCAGAGTGCTGCGTGGAGATAGTGTTACACGACACAGGAGCAAAGTCCAACGCGCAGATGGTTACCAGACACCGTGCAGGTGTGGACGTGAGAAAACGGCATGGAAGAACGTCACTAACACAGGTTACTTGACACCATGCAAGTTCGCACCTCTTAAAAGTGGGAATGCAGCCCGTCCAAAGACGCGGAGCCGTGTGCATGGGTAAAACATGTACGCGGTAAATTTTAGGGCAAGCAAGGTATGATTACCTTATTTTTTATTGAAACAGTGAACAAAAAAATACAAAGCTGAAATGTACAAACAAATTATAAGAAAACATTTAAAATAAAAAATTCGATTTTATAGACAAGGTTGAAAGTGTGATTAGGGTCTGGCCTACTGTAAATTTGATTTCGCTTAAAAATTATATATATATATATATTCGGAAAAATTCAAAAAATTTTAATTGTCAAAATTGATGTACCCTATTTTCACCTTCTCGTGGATATCAAAGTACACTTTATCCTTAAATTCCTAAATAAATATATACACTAGCGTGTAGAGTGATCGACTACGCATGCGCACTCCAGCAGCAATTAACAACAAGAACATGGATGACACTAGCGCCCCTAGCAGGCGGCAATGGAACTACAACAACTGAAATCCAAGATGGCGGACGAAAAATGTACAAGGGAGAAAATAGGTGGGAGAGAGAGGAAAGAGTTAGAAGAGAGAAGAAGGAGAGAGGCAAGATTGAATGACAGATCACGAAAACACAAGATGAAATGAGAGCATGAAGTAGCAAGATGGAATGACATAACATGTAGTAACAAGATGGAATGACAGAGCATGAAGTGGAACATTTTAGAAATGAGATGACTGAATGGTCAAGGACACGGATATGGGCTCAAGGGTCATGGATCATAAGGTCAAGGGCCATGAAGTCAAGGGCCATAGGTTTTTTTGCCATTTTTTAAAGAATATTCTTGAATTAATTAGGTTTCTTGGTCTTTAGGAATTTTCTACAATTTTTAAAATTTTAGGATTTAAAAAAATGTAAAAATTAAATTTTTTTTTTGGTGTCAAGGTCACGGGCAGGAGGTGAAGGTCAAGCTCACCGACATCTAACATGGTGGTCAAAATGGTCGCCGGTCGAATCCGAATCCGGTCCCTGGACATTTGTCCCAGACTCGCCATTTATACTCTACTTATGGGATACCAAAATAACCTAACTAATGCCCTTACATAAATTAATATTTATTTTAATGTGCCTTAATAAGGCTTGATGTTTTTGAGATGTATATGTTTGCAGGAAAAGGTTTAAATATAGTATAATGACACGATTCTAAATCAGTGATTAATAAAAATGCAAAATAGTAGCAGTTCTTGAGAATAATATTCTTGAATAAGTTATTGTCAAGTTATAAATTCATTCATTGCCTAATGATATACTAAAATGGTATTTTGAAACGTCGACGACATTCAAACATTAATTGAAGGTCGCCGAAATCGAAGCCATATCAAGCATAAAACATAAATCAAGTTTGCAAGAAACATACTTTTCCAACAGAAATGTCATCCTATTCATATCTCAAAGTTTCTCTGTAATCCACGGCAATCTGCCGACGACACTTTTGCATGCTGAAGCTAAAAAGGACATTACAAACGGCGCAACTACTTCACACACACGGTAGCCAATAGGAAACCTGTTTCAGTTGTTTTATAAAGAAGTTAAAAAATTGTACACCTCGAAAGCATGATAATTCTAAAAAAAAAAAAAAAAAAGTGTACACAGGAATAATATTTTGCCTGATAGCATTTACTGTAATTATTATAAGGGCATCAATAATTATTTTCTAGGAAATATCCCTATTAGGGAGGAGTATCTGAGGTGACTAAAACAGGCCCGCCTAATTGGAGCTTATCTCCGCTTCTGAGGCCGAGAAGCTCGTGAGCGATAAGGACGACACAGCAATGCGCATCAAGTACACCATCGCCGCAACGTGCAAGGCTCTCAACTCGCGAGTACCTACGAGACTCTACCATCACATTGGTGGAAAGAGTAAGGTTAAATGCTGGTGCCTTGAGAACTTCTGCATGTGTTTGATCCGACTATCTTGAGAAATAGTGGTTTGAAAAAGTAGTTTTTATCTGTATTAGCATGCTCCAAAACCCTTTTATGGTGTGCGTGAAATAGTAAAAGTAACCGACAGGCATAGCCTGAAGTGTGTGTTCTTTTCGTAGGTCATCATTTTGGGCACACGCATAATAGTTCCGTAAGAAAACTTGTATTTCAAACAAACTTCCACGTAGTTCACGCGTCAGGAACTATGGAAGAATCACATCTCGATTATTGCACGTCGAATATAGTCCATTCGCGGTTACATACAAATTTTCTGAAGCCCTGCTGAAGTTCTACTTCCAGGATATTCCTCCGCCTCACACAAACAAAGCTTAACTAAGTCTAGCAAATAATACCAAAGGGACAAGCCACCGCATTCGTGTGCATTCAGTTTAATAATATTTTGCATAAGAAGTATTCCGTCTAGGAGTTACCAACACACCTATTTTATCACTGTTTTTATTCCTATTTATTATAAATGAAATATTACTATCTATAAATAACATTAATGTAAAAGTTCAATTAACCAAAAATAAGGTACTTTTATGTTATCAGAGGTATAAAACGCTTGGGATAGCATGCATTACATATTTAGGAAATAACCAAACACATCACACATGGAGTGATTTTTCAAAGGTTTGATTTAAAAAGTGTGATGAAACCGCGAATAGGCTATATACATTCGTTTATGTGCATGCTTAATGTGTATGCAATATTGGTTCGTTGAAGCCGGATTTCCGCCGTGATAACCGTGGCACAGGCTCTCACGCGGCAGTGCTGGCGGAGCTGACGTCATTAAAGGCAGCGTAACTCCGCTTCGTCGACGACAGCAAGGATATCCGCGCAGCCGTGAAAAGCGGCACGGAGTCGACAGTCTCTTCCGAGAAACGATTTCCACTGTTGATAAACGACGATATGCAGTAGCTTCGGTTTACGGCAATCGATAGAAGTTTGGGTTTCGTGTCGCGCGGCTGCGCAGCGAAAGACTAGAACGACGAGACGTGGTGTATTAAAGCGGACTCCGAACCGCAACGTACTGACGGAATACTCATAAACAGTTACGTCGGAGGTTGGATGCGCGTCCGTCAGAGATCCAGCATCCTCGTGAGTGACGGACAGTGACTAGACACATAAATATTTTGTGAATTCATTTGAGGACAAGCCAGACGTCAAAAACGTGTACACTGGATATTCTTCTTCAATCTAATAACAGCTTATATTCCACGCCCTGAACGAATTTGGGCCAATAGTGAACCCGCAAGGAAAACGAAGACCAAATCCCTTGCTACCTGGTCTGGGGTTAGACTGGAGCATCAGCCAATGAACAACTAATTAAACTCGAGTGCACAAAGTATTGTGGAGTTCAGTTTGCTGCCGGATTAATCCGTGAAACTTCCAGGTCTCTACCTGTGACTAATAACGGATGTTTAATAGAGTAACTGACACATGAGTGACTCAGGCCCCAAGGCAGATAGCCAATTGCAACAGAACGTATGTCATCCAACCATAAGTATTACAATGAAGTAAAATTATTTTTAATACGTTTTTTTGTCACAAAATCTTCCCAGAAAAATTAGTAGACCTGCTTTTGAATTGACTCTCAATGTTACCATCTGTCTTATTGAAAACGTTAGTTATTTTCCCGTGCCTTCAACCCGTTAATTTTCAAGTCTGATTTCATTTGTTTATACCACGTGTCTTTAAACCTAATGCACAGACTTTGACAGGCAATTCCTTACGAAAATATACACTAAACTGTTTGGTCAACTTATTCCCTAAAGTAACTATTAAGGGAGATATGCCCCCCCAAAATTTGAGATTCAAATGTGTTGAAGTTGAAAATATACGAAACCACTTGTTATTAAGCAAAAAATCTGTGAATGGTATTTTGTATAAATGAGATCTTACACCTCTAAAAACGCAGTCGGTAATATCATCCCTCATTCTTTTTAAAATGGCTATTTGAACCCTATGTTTGCATCAAACGTTGTAACACTACGTTCAAGGCAATTATTTAAGACAACCTGTGAATCAGTACATCTAAATTAACAGGAAAATCGTCTTGTCGGAACACTCTTAGGTGAACTGTTTGTGTGATAATTCTTGTTGTACATTCAAAACAGAACATGTAATGCATACCAGGTAGGCAAACCACATTACAGAGTAAGGAAATTTTAATTAGGAATTATTCAGGGGCGCAAAGCTCCATAAGTAATCACTTGACGAGAAAAGTGGTACTTGAATTTCACTCTTATATTTTCGCCAGGAATACACTGCCAAAGTGTGTCCCCATGTTTTAGAAACACGTTGTATACAGTAGGCGTAGAGACAGTAGTTATAATGGAACATTTTTCGTGCCAAGATGTTTTTGAAACACGCTGACCTCTTTGTGCGCATATATTTGTAAGGTGAATTTTTGTCGCAGCAAAAATGTTGCAAGTGAAACATGAATTGGCATTACCAGGGTATCTCATGCTCTTAACGAAGAAATCAGAAAATAGTTTTCCACACGAACGGCAGCCAGTCACGAGAACCAATTTGCAGAACGGTGAATTTCATTGTAACAAATCGTCTAGGAAGTATACAAGTTTGGTAGGGATTGGAGAACTAAATAAAAGAAAATAAATAAATGTCATTTTTTAATTTATTAAGTGTGCTATAAAATAAATGTAGCTATTATTTACAAAATGCAACTGTCTATTTATACCATCAACACTTACTATTTTTACCAGTGGGCACAGTTTCTATTCAACACACATTTGTAATGAAAGGTTTATAACCTAAGGCTACTTAATCATCTCTTATTAATTTCAAATATCCAGTCAAAATGTCCATTACTGTATATTTCCATCATCACAATGTGTAGCACTGACAAAACACGTCCCACTTCCTCATAGTCTAATTGTCCAGTCGCAGCCTCTGCTCTCCAGACAGTCGAACTCCGCGGCACCCACACTGCAGTCGTTGGATCACTTCGACCACGCCCGCCGCGCCGTCTCCAGATTCTTCCATGTCGCACGCAGTCGGCACTAAAGGTAATTCCAAACAGCCGACACAGAGTCACGTCGCGGGTTTTATAGCTAACAAGACGTGGCCTAGAAGGTTTCTTTCACCTCGAGTCACCCCGATGGATGTTGAAAGGGACAGACAGCACAATAATCCCGGAAAACACAAGTTCCGAGAAAACTGGAACTGCCACTCCCATCAGGCAAACTTGTTATGGTGGACACACAACTGCGGCATAAATAAATTAAAGTAAATTTTTACCTTATGTGGCAAAACCAAACAGCCAACACTGAAATGAAAAAAAATAAAAATACAAACAGCTGAAACCCATTCTTTATTGATTAGCTTTTGTTACGTTGTTCCATATTACTATTTAATAATTATTGTAAATTCATTTCATGCCAAGTATAGATTTGAACACTTTAAAAATTGTCAATTACCCCGTAATAATTTTAAAACATCATGACTCTCCAACAAATAGCTAGAACTTAAGCACCAAAGCCTGATTAATATAACCAATATAACCTACCAAAATGTTATATGTTATTAAAACATTACAATTACCATTATGATTTACGAATACATATTAATTTCCTAACATTATATAATTTTGCCTAAAGGGGAAATAACAATATATTTATGTCAACATGGCGGTCTCGCTCTCTCTACCCACCAAGGCGGAATGAGGGCGCTAATATAGGACTCTCCTCAGCACACCCGCTCCTTACCCTCCTTACTGCCTTCCCCACACGTCATAGAGGGTAACACAGAACACAGAAGTGTCCAGAAGTAACACAGAAAGAAACTTATCTTCGGCCAATCAAAGTTTGAGAAAAAATCAAGTCGCATACACTCATGCGCACAATTCTCCTCCGAGCAGCGCACACGCCTCATTCTTCAGTGACGATGCAGTTAATATTGACGTATAGGCGGACGTAATTATGGAGAAATTATGACCACCGTTACAAGGTGACGCTGAGAAAATTCACGCCATGCATCCCAAGCCATTAATTCTTGTAGTAGGGCGCTGTAGTGACGTCAGCCTCGCAGGCGATAAGCGACAGTGAATCCCCCCCCCCAAGGGGCACTGATAACGCCGCCTTGGGAGGTACAATCACTGGCATTAACTAGGGGATGGGCGTACGCAGATGAACTACGCGGTGACATGGCTATGCGCAACAGTACGCATGCCAAGGTACAAGTGAAAATATTTTCGGTTGTGCACACAGCGAGGTGCCAAACACCATCAGTCAGCGTTCTTCTGTATATTGCCATCTGTGCTGTTATAACTGTTGTCTGTAACTGAGCTGTTGCTTGCGCAATGAGCCATCAGAATCTTACCTCTGGTTTCAGTTGGAATCCCGAAAATAATTGGAAAATTAATTTGACGACAAGCTCGACTTGCCCTATTTGTACATTTGTACTGATTTTGTGATTATAAAATAACTGATCCCGTTCAAGTGCGTGAGGCGTTATCGTGCATTTAAAAGTGGTACTCAGAGCAAAAATTTCCTTTGGCGCAGCATAAATGAGTGAGTGAAGTGATATGGACGGCTCTTAACATCGAGGTCTTAAGAGTAGCTGAGCTTCATTGAGGTGAATATGGAGCAGCGCCGGAATGAAAGTGCGGAGGAAACGGGAGATCCCCGAGAAAACACGCCGACCAACGGCATCGTCCGGCACGATTCCTACATGCGAAAATCCGGAGTGACCTGGCCGGGGATTGAACCTGCCTTCGTGAGAGGCGAGCAGGCTAATTTCTTAGGCGAGGGAAATGTCTTATGCGCTTTTCGCATTAGGTGTAATAACATGTTACTGGTCCCATATTTTCATCTGCCGTCTCATACTAATTTTTCCTGTGGTTTATATTTACTTATTTTCTTTAAGATTATCTCTTTGTCCGTTAATTTATCATATCTTTCATGCTAAGTACAGTAGGCCCTCGATAATCCGAACACGAAAAATTTTCACCCTGTTCGGATCCACGAAGCGTTCGGATTTTAATATGGAAAATCTTTAATTAAGCANGTAATAACATGTTACTGGTCCCATATTTTCATCTGCCGTCTCATACTAATTTTTCCTGTGGTTTATATTTACTTATTTTCTTTAAGATTATCTCTTTGTCCGTTAATTTATCATATCTTTCATGCTAAGTACATTAGGGCCTTGATAATCCGAACACGAAAATTTTTCACCCTGTTCGGATCCACGAAACGTTCGGATTTTAATATGGAAAATCTTTAATTAAGCATTTTTTGAAATAAAACAAAGATTTTGCGAAATGAGGAATGTATTTTAAAAAGAACACACTGACATTCAATCAAAAACGTAACTAATGCTTTGTCTCTCAGTTTACGTAAAAGCATCTTCTCTGGCACAGGAATGTCCACTTGAGAATGGGGAATGCTTGCTACTGGTTAAGATACATCAAATATTTCTTCACTTTCACTGTCACATTCTTTTGTTACTTGCCTTATTATTTCTTCGTCAGTAATGGGCTCCTGAGTTTCATCAATGTCATCATTGCTGTTGGCAATTTCGACCTCAGAATAGCCTCTGTTACTGAAAAAGGCTAAAGGAAGATCATCTTCGGGCTCAAAATCATTGTCACAATCTTCTTCGACGTTTAGCTGGGGCCACGGGGCTGTCCAGGTTTTTTTTATTAGACTTGAATTCAAGCGAAAATTCTTCGTCTTTCATAGTGGTTTTTTGAGGACATCGGATACAGAGCATTCAGGATCCAGTTCTTGCTGCGCAAAAACTTGAAGTAAAAGTTTTTCCTTGTAATTCACATTTATATTTTGGATAACGTTTTGATCCATTGGTTGTATGAGAGCTGTGCGATTAGGTGGCATGTACACAACACAAAAATTTTCATCAATGGAATGCAAGTCTTCATCGAGCGGGTGCGCTGGCGCATTATCAAGAAGTAAAATTGTTTTTAGTGGTAGATTTTTTTTTATAAAATTTTTTTTACTTCGGGGATAAAAGGTCCTCTAAGCCACTCTAAAAATATTGGTCTTGTAACCCTTGCATTCCTTTGCCCCGTGCAATGAACTGGCAAATTTTCCACTGGTGCAAATGCACGCGGTCTTTGTGCTTTGCCAATAACCAACAAAGGCAGTTTGTGTGTACCAGTAGCATTCACGCAAGGCATAAATGTTATTCTCCCTTTTGATACTTTANGTCTTCATCGAGCGGGTGCGCTGGCGCATTATCAAGAAGTAAAATTGTTTTTAGTGGTAGATTTTTTTTTATAAAAATTTTTTTACTTCGGGGATAAAAGGTCCTCTAAGCCACTCTAAAAATATTGGTCTTGTAACCCTTGCATTCCTTTGCCCCGTGCAATGAACTGGCAAATTTTCCACTGGTGCAAATGCACGCGGTCTTTGTGCTTTGCCAATGACCAACAAAGGCAGTTTGTGTGTACCAGTAGCATTCACGCAAGGCATAAATGTTATTCTCCCTTTTGATACTTTANGACCAACAAAGGCAGTTTGTGTGTACCAGTAGCATTCACGCAAGGCATAAATGTTATTCTCCCTTTTGATACTTTATAACCTGGCGCTCTAACTTCTGATCCAGAAGCCAGCGTTTTATCTTGTATAGTTTTCCAATATAACCCAGACTCATCGTCATCATAGATTTGCTCTACGATTAATTCTTTCTCTCTAACAATGTCCATTAATTTATCCTGAAATGGCTTTACGGCTTCTTCATTATTTAACAACTTCTCACCAGTAATTTTGAGTTGGCTTATGCCATGTCTTTTCTTGAAATTGTCCAGCCAACCTCTACTTGCAGCGACCTCTCCTCGTCCAAGCCATTAATGAAAATATTTTGCCTTTTCCATCAGTATGTCGCCTGACATAGGAACGTTCTTTCTTCGTTGTTTTATGAACCATGTAAACAACGCATCTTCAAGCTGTGGATTCTCGAGCGTTTTAAAAGTGTTTCGACTACCTGGGCCCTTTTCCGTTCTCACAACATACGATCGTATTGTATCTTCTTCCTTGCTCTTAATATAAAAAATTGTGGACTTCCTAACGGAAGAGAACTTAAAGAAACACCTTCATTTATTTTGTCTAAAATCTGGCATTTCTGAGAAATAGTTAATGTCACATGTTTTCTTAAGAAGCTACAACTTCGGTACTGAATTTTAGGTGTTTTTATGTACTCACGAGATGTATAAACCATGCAACGGTAAACAAAATGGCGGAACAATAAACATTACGTATGACACCTACAATGCACGGCACACTACTGGGGAGTGAGCGGCGCGGGAAGGCCACGGCGTTCGGATTATAGAGGCGTTCGGATTAGCCTGGGTTCGGATTATCAAGACCCTGCTGTACTCATAGTTCTTACGGTTCTTACCTTATACTCCCGTTCCGTGATCGTCTTGCATAACATTTAACAATCATAATCCTTTTATTTCTGAAGATTGTTTTCGGTCATCTTGGGTTATTATTATTGTCCATAATACGGCACCGTACAGCAACACAGTACTAGTACTGCAATGGTTTTGTACAACTTGAAACCAGTGTTTTGCTCTTATTCTTAAGATGTTAGTTTATTGCGGCACCCATATATAAAAACCGCTAATTGGGTTTTCGTAATACATATTGTTTATTTGGCCTACACCATCTAATGAAAATTTCCCGTGAGTAAATTATTTTCTCTCCTGACACAAGAGTATGAGATCACCAACGTACAAAAAAGAATCTTCTAACACAGGCTATCGAATCGCATCACCAATATAAATATTAAAAAGACACCGGAAAAGAGCTGCGTTTCTGTCTGACCCGTTTATTCGTTCGGATATCATCCATGAATTCACCCTGAGTTCAAAAAGCACAGACCATTTTCTATAGCTGCTGTCCATAGACTTAAACGCTCTTTCAACATATATTTTTATGGGATAGACGCTGGGAGATTAAATTCTCTTTTTTTTCTATCGTTTGGTGCAATACAAATGCTGCATTTGTTGTATATCGTCCTTTAAGAAATCCGATTGGTACTTCCTCCAGCAGGTGTTCTGAGATAGTTCTTATTCTGCTGTTCAGTATTCGTGCATAACAGGAAATATCGAGCAAGCTGGTCTCTCTGTAGATATAGCACACACACACACACAATAGTTTTTCCTCCGTTTTTGAATAGTTGTATCACATTTTCTTTACTTCTCCTTACCGGCATCGTCTTGGTTTTCCCGCATTTGTTGTAACAATGTAAAAGTTCTAGCCAACGTTCTTTATAAGGGTTATTTAACTTAACCACTTCTTATCGTTATTTATGAAGTAACTTATTGTTTATGTTCTAGTTTTATCTGCCATGCATGATGCAGATAGTAAAGTTATTAAGCAAGACTGTTATAATAATTATAGGTGGTTCACGATAATATGAGCACACTTGAAATCAACCTATGAAAAAAAGTCACTGTCGGTAACTGCATATATTTGAACTTGAAGAATAACCGTAATACTCACAGTTAAGTTGAGAGTGAATTACGAGAAGTAGTTCCATGTTTTAACGTCTTACGAGTCTTAAAGATAAAATTTTTTGTCATCTGCAATTCAGATTATTTAAATTATATGTAAATAAGAATAAAATTTTGCGGGATTGTAAAACAATTATGTTAACTCTTTCATATCATCACCTGGCTGACGCAAAGTTCAAGTAAGTTTGTTTTTTTTCCGGTCCGCGCTCGTGTGTCAACAAATCAGCAGTATACGATCAGCGTGATTTTAAATGTTTGTTTGTAATTACTGAAATAACTATTAATTAACGTAATAAACAAAACATATTTATATATGTTCTGAGTGAAGTGGCCTTATTTTTTTTTTGCCTTCTGCTGTATTCCCACGTGGTTTCTTGTCCTAGAAATTCTTGGGATTTCACGCCTACCTGGAAAATGTGAAGCTTCATGCAGTTGAAATCACTATACATTTTAAACCTCGAATAAACTTGAAGAAAGTTTGGATGAGTGTGTTTTGTTATATTTGCGACATGTGCTGCAATTCTGAAAACTCAAATAAATGTGTGTGTACGNAGTTTGGATGAGTGTGTTTTGTTATATTTGCGACATGTGCTGCAATTCTGAAAACTCAAATAAATGTGTGTGTACGTTATTTAGTATTTAGGCGATTCCGAGCCTACGATCGCAGAGATACCTCAGCACGCATGCCACTCGTTTTGAAACAANTTTCTTCGATGTTGAAGCCATGACTTAAAATCCACAAAATATGTACTCACGAGATGTATAAACCATGCAACGGTAAGTAAAATGGCGGAACAATAAACATTACGTATGTCACATACAATGCACGGCACGCTACTGGGGAGTGAGCGGTGCGGGAAGGCCACGGCGTTCGGATTATAGAGGCGTTCGGATTAGCCTGGGTTCGGATTATCAAGACCCTGCTGCACTCATAGTTCTTACGGTTCTTACCTTATACTCCCGTTCCGTGATCGTCTTGCATAACATTTAACAATCGTAATCCCCTTATTTCTGAAGCTTGTTTTCTGTCATCTTGGGTTATTATTATTGTCCATAATACGGTACCGTACAGCAACACAGTACTAGTACTGCAATGGTTTTGTACAATTTGAAACCAGTGTTTTTCTCTTATTATTAAGATGTTAGTTTATTGCAACACACATATATAAAAACCGCTAATTGGGTTTTCGTAATACATATTCTCATATTGTTTATTTGGCCTACGCCATCTAATGAAAAATTCCCGTGAGTAAATAATTTTCTCTCCTGACACAAGAGTATGAGATCACCAACGTACAAAAAAGAATCTTCTAACACAGGCTATCGAATCGCTTCGCCAATATATATATATTAAAAAGACACTGGAAATAAGCTGCGTTTCTGTCTGACCTGTTTATTCGTTCGGATATCATCCGTGAATTCACCCTGAGTTCAAAAAGCACATACCATTTTCTATAGCTGCTGTCCAAAAACTTAAACGCTCTTTCAACATATATTTTTATGGGATAGACGTTGGGAGATTAAATTCTCTTTTTTTTCTATCGTTTGGTGCAATACAAATGCTGCATTTGTTGTATATCGTCCTTTAAGAAATCCCATTGGTACTTCCTCCAGCAGGTGTTCTGAGATAGTTCTTATTCTGCTGTTCACTATTCGTGCATAACAGGAAATATCGAGCAAGCTGATCTCACTATAGATATAGCACACACACACACACAATAGTTTTTCCTCCATTTTTGAATAGTTGTATCTCATTTTCTTTACTTCTCCTTACCGGTATCGTCTTGGTTTTCCCGCATATGTTGTAACAATGTAAAAGTTCTAGCCACCGTTCTTTAAAAGGGTTATTTAACTGAACCACTTCTTGTCGTTATTTATGAAGTAACTTATTGTTTATGTTCTAGTTTTATCTGCCATGCATGATGCAGATAGTAAAGTTATTAAGCAAGACTGTTATAATAATTATAGGTGGTTCACGATAATATGAGCACACTTGAAATTAACCTATGAAAAAAGTCACTGTCCGTAACTGCATATATTTGAACTTGAAGAATAACAGCAATACTCACAGTTAAGTTGAGAGCGAATTACGAGAAGTAGTTCCATGTTTCAACGTCTTACGAGTCTTAAAGTTAAAATTTCTTGTCATCTGCAATTCAGATTATTTAAATTATATGTAAATAAGAATACAATTTTGCGGGATTGTAAAACAATTATGTTAACTCTTTCATATCATCACCTGGCTGATGCAAAGTTCAAGTAAGTTTGTTTTTTTTTCCGGTCCGCGCTCGTGTGTCAACAAATCAGCAGTATACGATCAGCGTTATTTTAAATGTTTGTTTGTAATTACTGAAATAAGTATTAATTAACGTAATAAACAAAACATATTTATATATGTTCTGAGTGAAGTGGCCTTATTTTTTATTTTTTGCCTCCGGTTTTTTTCCATGTGGTTTCTTGTCCTAGAAATTATTGGGATTTCACGCCTACCTGGAAAATGTGAAGCTTCATGCAGTTGAAATCAGTATACATTTTAAACCTCGAATAAACTTGAAGAAAGTTTGGATGAGTGTGTTTTGTTATATTTGCGACATGTGCTGCAATTCTGAAAACTCAAATAAATGTGTGTGTACGTTATTTAGTATTTAGGCGATTCCGAGCCTACGATCGAAGAGATACCTCAGCACGTATGCCACTCGTTTTGAAACAATAGCAGCACAAATAAGTTTTATACTTCACGTGAATCATTTCTTTAGTGCTATGGATATGTTAAAACGCTATTATAATGTCTGTTCAAACAGTTTAAGTTGTATGAGCCGATATATCAAACAGTAGGTACTGATTTCCAATAATTCCTTCAATGTAAGTAATTTGGGACACAATTATATTCTGTATTTAAATGTGTGGGTGCAGTTTCATGAAATACATTGTCATTGGCTAAGTGTTGAGTTTTTAGTGTTTTTAAATTTTATGAGAAGAAAGTGATAATTTTTTCGTAAGCTAAGTGGTAGGCATATAGACACGTTAGTGCTATGTGCTTTAAAAACTGCGTGGTTGGACGAATTTTCACGAAACTTGCATCGAGTAACAAACATCACTGTGAAAGTATGCCGTAAAAATTTGGATCCATTCTGTTTAGCCAGTTTTGTTGTTTCATGCCGGTTGTATTCGTTACTCGTAATGCAATAGCAACAACAGTAATTTGCTTGTGCGAGGGTTTTGTATTAAAATATTGATTTGTGAGATATTTATGCAGTATATTTCTACTCGTAAACGTTGTTAAACGCATTAGTTAGGTAATTTAACGATTTATTTGGTCACGTTGTCGTCTTTATCAAGTAGTAAATGCACTGTATTCTTTAACAGTGAGCCTTACTTTAACAGGCGAGCGTATCAGCAGTTCATATTTTTTTAATGTGAACGTTCGGAACGTCTTGGCTTTGTTTTTTAACGGAAAAAAATTATGTTTTAATTTTCTTATAATCTGACGACCTAAATCAAACATATGTATTCGTAGTGGTGACCATAGTTAAATAATTTAGTTTACATCTTAACAGAAAAATAATTGTGAACGTCTATCAACATTCACAAACCAATAGGCCTATTATTTCCTTAAATTAATCTGTGCATATTTATAGTGCTGATTTATTATTTTTTGTTGTTTATTTAATTAGTATAAAGTGGACATATAGTCGCAATTGAAACACTCCACAAAATTGCCACAAAAACCGGTCTCCAAATCTCCTACAAGAAAACAGAATATATGGAACACAGACCAACAGGAAAACACATCATCACAGAATTCGGCAAAATCAAACGGGTCAATAAATTCAAGTACCTAGGTGAATGGATACAGACCAACGGTCTAGACAATGTTGCCATCACAAACCGAACACAAAAAATGGAGAACGCGTACAGAACCACTCAAGATCGCTATAACAAGAAGACGATCTCATGGCAAGCCAAAATCAGACA
>NQII01000790.1:424032-449919 GCA_002778355.1 Clitarchus hookeri | reverse complement strand
GGGGAGGGTACACGATATTAGGCAGGTGTACCAGTTTTTTTGGCTCTTCAGTGTATATGCAATCTTTATAAGGAAAATAAATCATAATTTTTTTACAGTTTTGGTAGTTATAATTTGTAATGAGTTCTTCATGTTGCACAGTTTGGTGCAGTTGTCCATTGGAAACCACTCTTCTTCTAACTTAAAAAAATTGTGAAGAAACCGCAAAGAGACCATAGCTGATCATCAGATATTGGGGTTCCGAGTTCATAGTACCCCAATAAATTATCCTCTATTATGAAGACGGGTTTACAATCAACGGTGTCTTTTTAAGTTTTTATACCACAAAGAAATATTTTAGTAACAAAAAAATATTGTTGCAGGACTGTGATGTTTTTGCAAGACCTTGCTTAACACGAGTGGAATAATGAATCTCCATCCGCGCGAGTTTGGTTTTCAAGGACAAAGCGAATCTCATAGTAGGTTTGCTCTAGCTACAATCAAGCGTAGTCCTCAAATGGCTATTTTTTATCGGCTGCTGAGGCCATGAGCAGTCACTTGTTCGCCTAGCTGGATCACTCAGGACTCTGTTACTGCAAGGGAGAACTTCCATTACTGGTTCACGCTTAATTACTACGCGGGGAAAAAAACAAATTCTCCAGTCATAAATTTTAGACGAAATTATACACTTTTGAAGTGCTTTCCTGTTTGCGAAATATTTCCACCAAAATTAAACTGGCCATATTTGTTATTGAAGTCACGCAATTTTTCAAGTCTTTAGCCACATTGAAACCAATAATTAGTTGACTCAGACGAACATCTTTTTCTCTGTGCGTATGTTCTGTGGCGGCCCGCTTTACTGCCGAGTGTCTTTTATTGACACGTGGCACAGAGTAGTTAAGAATATAGAGGTAATACAGTCTCTTAAGCCTCGGTTTTCAACTGGGCAGGCGCATAACGCACACGCACCGTACTGTCGCCCAGTCAAGTCTATCACACTGGTTTCCAAGAAATTGCATACCTTGCCGCATGCTCCAAGCAGAACGCATGACGCACAGCTGTTTGCAGTGATACGACTCGTCAAATCCCCCCCCTAAAAACACGCGAGTATCTAACGGATGGGGGACAATTTGCAGGGCGTGGTAGCCAATCAGACGCAAGGCCCGTTTTCAGAGCCTCGCGCAGCCATTCGGCGGACGGGTGGGCCCACATCGGAGGAAGCGCCATGCCATTTCACCTCTGTCTGCTTGGCGGTTCTGCGGCCACGGCGGTCGCTCGGCGCGGACTGGGACCCAAGCAAGCCCAAGTCGGGAGTGCGGCGCCCCGAATGCACCCGCTCGCCACTCCCACACTCCCAGTCAGCGAAAGTCGCCTGCATGGAGGCGAGGTTACAAGGACGCCGACCCCGATGTCGTGCTCGCCCTCTCATCCGTTGTTTGCAACGCCGATAAATATCCCGGGATGGAAAGGCGGCAGAAGTCTGCTTAATTGCCACGTGTGGGTACTTCAACGTACGGTACAACTTCTTGTTAGCCTACTTTCTGCAGGCTACGAGTTCACTTTCTCTGTGTATGTTGGTGTGCATGTAAGTATCCCCTTTAGTTGAATCTCGATTATAGTCTATTCGCGGTTTCTTCACACTTTTTGAAACAAACCTTTGAAAAATCACTCCATGTATGACGTATTTGGTTTTGTTCCCTAAATATGCAATGTATCACAAGGGGTTTATACTTCTGTTAACATAAAAGTTTCTTATGGTTTATTAAATTAAATTTTTAATTACATTTTTTATACCAATTATAATATTTTATTTGTTATTAATATGAATTAAAACAGGGAGAAAATAGGTGTGTTGATAACGACTAGTAAGAAATAGTTCTTATACAAATTATTATTACACTAGCGTGCAGACAAATGCGGTGCGTGAAGCAGTATACTGTATGATGAGAACAATAGCATCGTACAGAATATAAATTACACTACATTGACTAACTTAAATACATACGCCTAGTACACACGTACGACAAATACATGAAAACTGTCTTCCCTTGATATGTACAAAATACAGCATACAAAATGGATTTCAAAGTAAGGTGAAAATAAAACATTTATGTCGCACAATACTGCATAGTTTCATATGATTTGAAAAAAGATCTGTCGTTTTCTTAGTTTTGATACTCCACGTGCAATATTTCGCCGTCGTGTTGAAGAAATAGTAGGCCTAATAGCTGTGTACGGTGTATCTTCTCTTATTGCTCGGACTATTGAATACAATTATAAAGCACTGTTTTTACTTCACTATGACTAATTATAATGTTTTATTCTTCGATGACATCCTCTTCCTCATCTCCAGATATGCAGTTGTCTACGGTCACCACACTTTGTACCGGATCTTCACTATTTTATATCTTAAGTCCTTCATCAAATCTTCCATTTCCAACCATTGAAATATTTTCATCGCCAAGTAATGTACGCTCACAGAGCTGTAAAATTTATGTTTCACTTTTGGCACCTTTCAATCCGCTTCAAGCCTCTGTTTTTTCTGCCGCTGTATGTTCTGTGTTTTTTTTTTTAAGTTACTTCCAAAATATCGTATCAAGCTTTGAGAAACATAAAAATATTATGTATGTCTTTCAGAATATTTTACGCTTAATATCATCGAAGGGGAAAGAAATTTCTAAACAATTTATTTGTGATACCGACACACCTTTCGATAATTCCCTGGTTCACAGGCTAAGTCACATGAGTTGTGTTGAGTTTTCCGGTAAAAATTGCACGTTATTTTCCCGTCATCTCTCTTCAACTTATAAGAAGAATGAATAAGAGCATGTGTTTATCAGTAACAATTCCTCTTGTGGCAATCCCATTGATGCTGAATGTGACTTTACTTATGGTACAAACACACTATGAAACCAGTCTTCAAATATTTCGTAGTTCATCTAGGTGGTTACTTGTACGTAAGGTTTCACAGGTGGATATCACTTGATATGTTGCTTTTTATCCCCCATTATGTAAGATAGTGCCAACTGGGCCGGGAAATTTTTAACATATTTCAGAAACTTACAAATTGAATTCCAAAGAATTAATAAACCAGTAGCTATACTACAAAGAGCGTGAAATAAATTTTAAGCAGATAAATTTATTATTTACTAAATGGCTGCTTCCTCGACATAGATTGTGGTAATTATTGTATCTACGAAACAGCTGCACTCATCTTGGTATGTTTTCAGTTCTCATTGTGTGTACCGAATAAATTCCTTGATAAATTCCTTAGTGTGCCATATTTAATGTTGTCACCTGAAATGTTAACTTAAAAAACGCCATGTTTCAGTAATTTCTCTGCCAATTTACAACATATTATGCAAGCAACCAGTATTACCAGCGGCAGCGTAAAATGTTCAAGGAAAATAATCTCTTTTTTTCAATGTGACAATATTATTTGTGTAATATTTGTGCTATATCTTTAGTCCTACTTTTGGAATGAATTAAAGCAATCTTGGTTTGATGAAATACCTAAAATGTGCACCTTATTCATTAATTGGTGGATTAAATCGTCTGCCTTTTTGTAAGGTAATGCAGTAAAAATATTATATACTGAGGAAATTTTTTTATTTCAAAACAACTCGAGTGACTAGTAGCAAATATAGGGACACACGTGGTCCAACTATAAAATATTTTGACTACCTCATCAAAATTACTCGCATACCTATGTGTGTAGAGGAAAGTAAGAAGCAGGCTAAAAAGTTATATCGGTAACTTATTATTTTTAATGGATCTGTACCTGTAATGCTAGGCTGAGTAAAAATGTATGACCCAGAATAATATTTGTATAAGTATTTGTAAAAAAAAAAAATAAAAAAAATTACTGCATACATCTTAAAGTCGTACTTGGCTCAATCTTTCAGCCTAATGTATATGCTTCTCGCTGATGTAAAAGAATAACACCTAGTAACTTGTACTCTGTGTGTAAGAAGCCATTTTAATCTTGACAGGACTGCATTTGATTGGATCGCTCTTTTGTGGAGACCTGAAATACAGCAACCAGTCAGATTCACCAAAGTTACCATTCTCAACAAGACAGCCGGCGGACAATAAATGAACGTTGGTGCTACTTTTGTAACTCGACCGTTGTTCATTTGACACGTGTTGGACTCTATACTAATAACAAATACTCGACGAAGGAACAGTCTTGGTAAACAGCGTGGAATTCCACAAAATGTGTGGAACCTCTGTCGGTGTGTGGATTTCTATGTGAAATTAATTACTGTGTGAAGAGTGAAGTGAAGATATTTGGGCAGCTCTTAAAAGCGAGGTCTTGAGAGCCGATGAGGGTGACTAAGGTGAGTATGGAGAAGCGTCGGAATGAAGGGGCGGGGGAAATGGGAGATCTTCGAGAAAACCCTCTGACTAACGGCATCGTCCTGCAAGATTCCCACATGCGAAAATTCGGTGGCCCGGCCGGGGATTGAGCCTGGTTTACCTTGATGGAAGGCGAGCAGGCTAACCGCTCAGCCACGGCGGCCCCAATTACTGCGTGGATTTTGTTTTGAATGTCCACATACGACTGAAACCTTACAGAAAGCTTACTTTCTCGCAAAATGTACTCATGGTATTTTTTAATATGAAAATTTAACTGGCCAGTCTCTCTATCGCTGTATTCATAGAACATCTTATTTGAGAAATCGGCCGAGCATAATGTTTACAATGTTGGTAACAAGCTCAAACTATATTCTTAAACAGACAAAATAAAATACTCAGAAAATTGGCGGTGGGTGCAGAAATTTATGAGTACATTTATGTAGTTCAATTTTTATAAAATGTAGTTGTGCGTAATTATGTGCAGTGTTACATTCTAGAGTTGTGTGTGGAATAGTGTGGAATTCATATTTTAATTCTGTTGATTTTGGGTGGTTTATCTGGCAAAACTGCAAAGTAAAAACCGAAATGCATGCAGACCAACCAGGAGTGAAATTTCTCCTCAATATGGCAGAGGCCAGTGAACAACTGACCGTCGGCCCAAGCAACCGATCACTTAACTAAAAAAAAATGTATAGTAAATATTTTGCAGTCTTCTTGAATGTCACGGAGATATGAATACATTACGTCAACTCCGTTTGTCAAAGGAAGTCCTGTTTCCACGAGAACAGGATCCGTTTTATCACTCTAGTCATGAGCGCACGCGCTGATAACGGCTAACTTTTAAAGAGGAAAAAGAGTTGGTTTCGATGTGTTTCTCTTGACAAATGCGTCACCAAAACTTCTTAGTGGCATCAGTAAAATGCAAACTTCAAATATTTTATAATTTTTTTTGGTAGGCACGCACTAACTCTCGTAAGGGGTTTTTTAAGAATCTCAAAATGCTTATTAACTTAAAAAGGATGCAAATTATAGCAAATGCCAATGTTTTCTGTAATAACTTTCAATTTCGGCAATTTCTGAATTTAAAATGTGCATTTATATATATGTATATATATTAATTAATTACTGTCAAAATAATTAACTATGTTTCTTAACGACCAAGCAGTTATGATAACTGCAGTTTTACATGATATAAGGTAGCCGCCAGATGTGCTGTGGCTTTCCGATGTACAGTTGTGACACAACTTAAAATTAGGTAACTCACAGATTGTATTGCCAAATTAAAATAGTGCGACATCAACACTTTTTTAATTATAAGGTCTTATTTGCTTTAATGTATCAGTTAACGTATTGTAACGCGTTCGCTTCTTCGCATCGCGTGCGAGCGAGTGGAAGTGAAGGACAGCAGTTATATGATAGCGGCGGCAGCAAGTCGATGGAATGTTTAGAATTTAAGGCACGCGTTAAACAAATAAACACGTATACTATATACTTCCAAAAAATGACCCTACACTATAAATATTTTGCGGCGCGCCCTGCTGACCTAGGTTGTATTAAGTTTCTGCGTCTATCTGAGGAATTTTTTAGTGGTTCACTGCCCTAGATTCTGCCCGCATGACTCGGGTCGTCGAACTTTCCAGGTCAAGGCCAGCAGAGTATATATTGTGCGGCTGGCCTCCGGGTCGGGAGTTGTTGAACGGACGAGTGACTGAGTTTCAGCGACAGAGTACGAGCGGTGGGATAAGTGACCAGTGGAAGAGATCTGTGACGGCGAGTATCAAGCAGTGAAGAATGCGGGTGACAGGCTGGACTATTGGACTAGATGCGTGAGTGTAAGACGTTACAACTGATGGCAACAGACAGACTGAACGTGTGTTAATGATGAGTAAGAGTCAATTGACTATAACGAAACAGCGACATTGATTAGGACAGAAATTAGAGTTGAAATAGAGAATAAATATTACGCTCACTAAGAAATAAAAAGATAGATAATTGAATGCTGTAAATAATAGCTGCGTGAATAAATTAGAAATCAAATTTAGTTCTTTAATTTTTATTAAAACCTTTACCCCTCACGAACTCAGATATACCCCCCAGGCGTCTTGTAATGATATTTTCAAAATGTATTTGTAACAGTTAAAAATAATAGAAAAACAATTACTGAAACCATTCGAACAAACATTTAGCATAATCTGGAAAAAGAAAAATTGTATTTTAGCATATTTTTTGGCCCTCAACCAGACTCGTCGCATCCCGGAGGTATGTTATTCTTAATTGCATTGGGTGTGGAGTTGGGCATTTTCTCTGTTTCGGCCACTGGCAGGCTGTAAGTGGCAGCCCCCTTTAAAGCTAAGTGATCTGTTTTCGTGTGTTATCACCTTTGTCGAGTCTTTCGGGGAGTCTGGCCAACTCCAGGCTATATATATACATATATCCGAATGTAGTACCTGTCTGAATAATATTCATGTATATGTTAAACGCAGTGGCTTGTTGTGGGGAGGGGTGTGGGCGAACACCTCTAGTGTGAGGAAATTCAAATTTCCTAAACTCTCATTTTTACCTCTTCCGTCACAGATCTGAGCCAGTATCACAAATTTAGCTTAAGTTACTGCAACCTACTGCATCTCTTTACCCAGTTACTCCCATGCCAACATCACATTGCCATTAAACATTATTTCAACCAATCTTTGTTGACAGTATTCATTAGAAGCATCTTATACAGAGAATAATTTTTTTTTTGGCAATTTTTATACTGTAGCACCAAATAAGAAAATGAAGTATTTAAAGCCATATATCACGAGCCAATCAACCGATTTCACCAAATTCTTCACACAAGTAGCGCTACGGTAGCCCATGTAAACTCACGCGTTTTAAGTGGCTCAGTCACTAATTTGAAAAATGATGACCGTGTACATATTTTAGGTTAGTAAACCCGATCATTTGAGTCATTAGACTGATTAAACTTAGACGTCGATGCTTTAAATCTAACCTCTTTAATGCAGTTTATTTAATGCCAGGGTTATGGTAAGACGTTTTTTGTGTTAGAGACCCGGGTAAAGCACGTGCGTATTTGAAAGTGTCTCAATACTGTTGCATATGTTTCTGGTTTCATCTGTAACGATATTTATTTCAACGAGACATCAAGTCCTACCTACCAACTAAGTTTTTAAGAACTATTTAAAAATTTCTTGCATCCATGTTGAGGAAAGTAGGCTCATTTGTTGTATCAGTAAATTCTTGTTATTATTTCCAACAATCGACATAGCGTTATGCTAGTATTCGTACAATTTCCTACTAAAAACTTGCTACGCCAAAAATTTACTGATAGGATTAAGGTGGCTAGTTTTTATTCTTTATGTAGCAGAATCGAACTGCAAAAAAACCTCTAATCATGGCAGCAGGCAATGAAAGAACAACCGTCCGCGACACAGATACTTGAACTTCTTACGACAATCAGAACTACCTGTGAGACATATTCTAAACAGGATCTTAGTCTAATAAGTTAAGAACAAGGAAGACTCACATTAAGGAACTCTATTAACATTTACGATTAGTGTATACATGATCTTGGGGGGATAGATCTTCCCTATTGTAAATGTCTGGGATCGAGCACACATCCTTCTGAATGGGAGATTCACACACTATCGTAGAGATAAACACGCTCGGTGTAATGTGATGTGTCGAACCGATTGTACCGATGCGTCACCTTACATTTCACTATATAACTGTACCTCGTAGCCTTGCACATATTCGAGAAACTGTCAACTGTTCCGTTGCTACCACCAAGGTCTTAACAGATTCTTTATTGACCTGTCAGTACGGAATTCAGGTATTGTAATCGAGTAATAATGATCTGTCAATGGCTCAAATTTCATGGAGGCGTGTCAGGTTACTTTCGTCAGTCACGAAAGTAACAAAGGTCTATTTGAAGCAAAATATACTCATATCACTAAATCTTATCGTCACGAGCCAGCGATTCTCTCACGCAACAAGACATTACAGGCGCACAGAAATCAAAAAAGATGGATTATCGCATAATTGTGTGCAGCCACAGAAATTTTCCGTTTATCCCCCTCAAACAGTTGCCAGTAACCAAAATTAAAGGGGTAAAAGGTATAACTCAACGTGTGAATAATTATTTGTTAATATTTCCTATCATTTTGTGACAACATGTGCTATCCGATTCCCTTCCCCCTCTTAGTGTTTCCCAAACTTTTACTAAAGTAGGGGTAGTTAACTACCTTTTCTGTAATTTTTATGTCATACTTCCTGAATTAGATCAAACATACGCCAGTAAAACATCTTCAATCAAAAAGAAACAATTACGAATATTTTCAACATTTCCAAAATTTTCCGCTCCGCCTCCTAACTACGAACAAGTTTTAAGTTGTTTTACTGTTTTCTTGAAATAAGCTTTAACACTGAACAAACTGAAACTATCCTAACTGTCCTACAAAAATATCAAAATAAAGATATTCATTGTACTTATGAATTCCACCCCTCCCCATTCACACAAGTCATGGTACTGAGATGGCCACCATCGCTTTTCTGATTCTCCACTAGAAGACTTACAAAATTACACCATCACTACATTTCTTCACGAAACTGCGCACGGGATTAATTAATCAAACCCACTGTCATCTTTCATTGATCATCATGTGAGGCGAGCAGAGCTATCGTAGTACTCGTGTTTCTGAGTTCTTAGTACTCGTGTTTCTGAGCAATTTAATCCAGGTCGATAGAGTTTGCAAAAAAAAAAAAAACTTATTGGAGAGGTAGTGGATTGTTAATTGTAAACAAAACGCCGTATGTACAACCAACAATATTATGTTATTCCCTTGAGAATAAAAATGTATGTAACATAACTGCAGTCAGCAATGATTAATTTCAACATAAATGTTAAAAGTCAGGCGTGATGCATTTCAAAATAATAGGTAAATTGTGGCCTGTATCGTAAAGGGGCTCTGTTATTAAATAATGTATCCAGAAAATGTTTTTTTTTTTGTTAAAATCTCAGAGAGAAAGGATCTACCCGACTTAAAAATAGCTTAATTTGCAAAGGCCGTCAGTTGGCAGGGCTAGGCGAGCGCACGAAATGTAGCCACCTGGCCGGGCGAGACTCGACTGACGCGGCAGTTGATTCGAACGGAGGACGTTAGCAGCCGTGCTCGTGACAACAAACGGCCGGCCCCGCGTTACGACCGGGGTCGACGGCGCACCGAGCCGCGCAACTAAAATACCCGCGGGCCGCCCTGGTTTCCGTGCGGGGGCGTGTTGGCAGATACCACTGGCGGTCAGCACCACGGCGGCTCTCTTGCGGTAGCCAGGCACGCGCCGCCGAGAATGTCGAGTTGAGTCGGGCGGCTCTTAACAACCGAGAGCCGACGAGGCTCAAATGAGGTGTGAATGGAGCAACGCCGGGAGGAAGAAACGAGNGCCGCCGAGAATGTCGAGTTGAGTCGGGCGGCTCTTAACAACCGAGAGCCGACGAGGCTCAAATGAGGTGTGAATGGAGCAACGCCGGGAGGAAGAAACGAGATATCCCCGAGAAAACCCACCCCACCAGCGGCATCGTCTCCCACTTGTGAAAAGCCGGGAGTGAACAGGCCGGGGATTGAACCCGATTCGCCTTGGTGGGATACGAGCAGTCTAACCCCTCGGGCCACCGCGGTCCCTCGCCGCCGAAAAGTACTTTGGGCTTCTGGTACGTATTCAACCGCTTCGAAGTAGAAGGGGAGTGGGGACGACGGTATGGCAGACGTTGAAGTATCTATATTTAGTAAAGCGGTAACTGTTGGTGGGTAATTTCGCTTGACAGAGAAGATGAAGGGCTCTGCGTACCAGGCCTGCAGTCATGGAGTTTAAACGGGGAATCAGTTTTATAGACATTCCTTCTCAATGAATCTATATTTAAGATAAATGTTTCAAATACACGTATATATACAAAGCCACTTTCTCAGAGGATACTGCCACGTCAAGAAATTTAAAAAATATTTATTAATTCACCAATTTTTGTATAATGTTTATATTAGCGTTATAATTTTAGGGGAAAAAAAATAGTCGTGAACATTTGCAAATTTTCTTAACGTGCCAGTGTTCATTAATTTATGTCTGAAATTGTTATATTTAAAGTTGATATAGTGAGAAGGAATTTCTTTAGCATTGATTCTCCATTTATACTCCGTGACTTCAGGAATGTTGAGCAGCGCCCGTAAGGACACACATGGCCTCATTAGTAACAGCCACTGCTATTCTAAAGACGGCGGCTCTAATGTCTGCCGAAAAATTGCGATTATTTTTGAGTTCGATATTCCTAAATTCCAAAAGGCAAAAGTATTTTGTCATTTGTCATGGAAGCCTTCAAACTCTAAATGCTAAGAAAAATCGATGAATTGGTATTCTCCCATTACACCTTCCCCCCGTTTTAGTGCTTTTAAACTGAAATCATTAGACACCTTACAATTCTGTTGATTTCGAAAAGAGAGCACAGGTTAAGAAATGTACACTCATTATTCAAATATGCAATATTATCTTCTGTCATTTGTTTTACTGTCATAACTCAGTTTTCCCAAGTAGAAAATAACGACGGCCACCCGTTCGTGGCCATAACTCAAACTTACTATTTTTTTACTTAGCCCTTTCTTCCCTAACACCTAAAAATCAATTATTTTTCATATTACACCTGTAATATAATAAGCTTCGCAGTTATAGAACCCGAGCAAACATTTATTCATTGACTGTCTCTGTGACTGTGTGACATTCACTTTTCAATATCATTTCGATACATGCCAAACACGTTGCTATTTTCCTACACATGCGTTACCTCTGGTTTGTAATTTCACCACAGTTCAAATGTCTTAGTTTTAATAGGAACCCTGTCATAGCGTTTTGATGTTGTTGCAAGTCACATAAACCTTTGAAATTAATTTAGTGTGTTTCAAAGAACTGTGAATCAACAGAGAATATTTAGCAGCGCGTGGCCACAGCAACATAAAAGCGGAAAATAGCATTTTCAGCTGGTTTGTCTATAACTGAATCCTTTACAGAATCGCAATCACTCACGAACTCAAATACGCTTCTCTGGTGGTATGTAACAATATTTTATTCTACATGTCTAGTGTTGCATACTCTAACAAGCATTGTTATTATAATAATGTTAATCTCATCGCACATGCTGTTTCGATATAATTATTTCCTTTCGAAAATTAAACGTATAGCAAAAATATCGAAATTTAAAATATTTGTTATATAAATATATATATCCTATGTATATATATATGTATGTATGTGTGTGTGTGTAAAGGGCAAAACTGTGCATGTTTGTTTCAATTCGTTAAATATTTGTATGTTAACGTAAATAAACCCAAAATACGAAGCATACGCCTACTTATACCATATAAAATGGATATTTAGATCAATCTATCCCACCAAATCTCAACATATGTGTTTGCAGACATACTCAGAGTAAATATACAAGCACATAGTGTTTACTGTAAATAAGTTTAATAATCCTTTTATCACGATTTCAGTTCATTTTTATAACAACACTAGCGAACCGATCCGGCTTCGTCCGGGTATAATTGAGTTTTACAGTGATACACTTGTAAATAAATTGGAAAAACACAATTCATTTATAAGAAAACAGAATTATAAAATTATACTATTTTGGCCTAGGTTTAAACTGATTACGGCAACCCAAAAGGAACGAAATATTTTTCATCCGATAGCCTAGAAGTAGGGTATTGTTTTTGGAGTGTATATGTGCAAATATCGCGTAGTTACCGCATTTCCGCTTTCCAGCGTCGATGTATGGTTTGTACTGAACAGGGTCATCTGTTGCTTCGGTTTGCGTAGCGACATCTATCGCGTACACCAGCCAAAGCCGCCCCAGAATTTTTGTTGTATTAAGAAAATAAACATGTTTTCTCACCCTGTTCATGTCCTTCCTTTCTTGGGTTTTGTGTCGTCTTTACCGCGCCTTGAAAGAGTTTCCGACCATGCATTGCTATGTGATTTCCGATCGTCTAGGTGTACTCTCTGTCTCCTGAAAGGTTGGCATGTTATAAATGGTTGATGTCAAGCAGTTAACTGGTCTTGGCAAGCAAGCAGATATCACGAAATAGATTGCTACAGGAAAAAATTGAATTTATGTGTGTATCCCGGATTTTACCAGCACTCACTCCCCAGAAAAATGGTTTTATTTCCTAGCAATGCGAAATTTAATGGCACAAGCTAGTCAATACTTAAAGACAAATTACCAGACTCTAATTGAATCACTGGACGGTTAATGTCAATCACACATAGATAGATACACAGTAATTCACAGAGTAAGTACGCTTACATCACAAAGGCCACTGAAAATTATTCGCATCTGTCATAATACGAGTACATAATTTGTGCAGTTATTACACGAACAGTGTCGGGAAAAAAATATTTTTAAGCTGCAACCCTCGTAGTAACATTTCATTACGTAACAGAACAAGATGATACGTTGAGGTTGGTACACATTTACTGGCATTAACGACAATCTAGGAAGAAGTCACCTGTATCCACCACTGCATTAAAACAAGTTCTATAGAGCGTTGTATTGCCACTTGCCTCTGTCCTATTAGTTTAGACTGGAAATGAATACCCATTTGGACTTGTCTATAAACTTGCGGCGAACAAGTTGAAGAGAACGGTGCCACCTCCATGTATGAAAATTGATGGTAAACTGATCTTGGATCAGAAAGAGTCCATGAAAGCTTTGCTCCACGCGCTCCTTCCAGATGACTCCCTGGATGATGAGGGGGAGGTGCACTCCATTAAGAGACAGTCAATGGATATTTCACCAGAAGAACAGGATGCACCTGACTTCAGTCCTGAGGAACTCACGACCGTGATGTACAAAATGAAGAATGGCAAGGCACCTGGGATTGATAGGATTTCAACAGAAATTCTGAAAAGGTGTTTCTCAAGAATTAAGAACGTCTTGCTGGACATAGTAAACGACTGTCTTCAAACTGGAGTGTTTCCCTCCCTCTGGAAAATGGGCTTACTAAGAATTCTCCGGAAAGAGAATAAGAAGGACCTGGATGACCCCAAATCCTACAGGCCTCTGACATTACTTCCGGCGCTAGGCAAAGTGTATGAGAAATTAATTAACAGAAGACTCACTATGGCATTAGAGGCCGAAGGCACTCTGAATGAATTCCAATATGGATTCAGGAGAGGTACTGGAACGGACTTCGCGCTTGCTGATGTGATGAAGAGAATTAGAGAGTCTCCACAGAAATATATAATGGCAATATTTCTAGATATCTCTGGAGCTTTCGACAATGCCTGGTGGCCGGAGGTGATGCACAGATTAAAATTGAAAAAATGTCCAGCAAACATTTACAAGGTCATCCAGGACTTCTTCACAAATAGATGGAGCATCTACTCTAATAAGAGCATGCAAGTGAGAAAAAGGCTAACTAAGGGATGTCCCCAGGGCTCGGTCCTTGGACCGATCCTATGGAACGTCCTTTTTGATGGCTTTCTTGAATTGGAACTTCCCCCGGATTGCACAGTATTTGGCTATGCGGACGATGGACTAGTCCTTGTGTCAGGCAACTCAAGAAGAGAACTAGAAGGAAAAGCGTCCAACATAATGGAAAAAGCCTGGGAATGGGCTAAAGAAGTTAAATTGGAATTTTCAATAGAAAAGACAAAAACCATGTTGGTTAAAGGGAAATTACAAAGATCCCCGACTGTGCGTTTCGGGGGACGCCCAATCAGTTATGTACATGAGTTTAAATATCTGGGAGTCATCATGGATGATAAGATGAGCTTTTTGAGACATGTAGAGTATGTATCACGGAAGGCGGTGGTGGTGTTTCACAAGCTAAGAAGGATCGGCAACACCAGTTGGGGTTTCAACTATGGCACATTGCGTGCCATATATAGGGCGGTGTTCGAATCTATCATTTCGTACGGTTCTGTAATGTGGCACCACCGTGCCGACCTTTCGTGGCACAAGAGGAAGCTCATTAGTGCACAGAGGGCTGCACTGCTGACTGTCACAAGGGCATACAAGACTGTACCCAACGAGTCTCTCCCAGTTATTGCTGGTGTGCTGCCTGCAGATCTACTGGTCAGATACAGGGGCCTCGTGGTGGAGAGATCTCGAGCTGGCGGAATCTCAAGAGATGAAAAAGAAGAGTTATATGAAAATGTAGTCTCTGAATGGCAAGTAAGATGGTCCAACTCTAACAAAGGGAGGCAGACGTATGAGCTCCTCCCGGACATACGATCGAGGCTAAACATAAAATGGATAAGTACTAACTTTTATAGTATGCAACTAATGACTGGACATGGTAATTTTAAAGCCAAGTTGCATAGTATGAGGCTTGTGGGGTCTCCCCTCTGCGAGGTCTGCGGTGTTGATGACACCGCACAGCACGTGTTAATGGACTGTTTAAAAACAGAAGATCTAAGAGAAACTTTAAGAGTGAAATGTGAAGAAATGGGCATTCACTTAGAAGCAAGAAGAATAATGGAAAACGAACAATATCATTGGATATGGACAGATTTCGCCACCAAAATTGGTAGAAGGCTCGAAGATTTCGACAATTGGAATCGGCGAAATTCTTATGACCCATGATAGGGTACTCAGGTAAAGGCTTTAATGAGTAAAAGTCGGAGTATCCTAGATTGGCGAGGAGGACAGGTTTTAACGAGAAAACCAGTAGAATACTGTGTTAACGGCAAGAAAGAAAAGTGAATGGCCCGAAGAGACCAAGAGGAAAGTGCCGTGCACTGTCTTACCCACCAGGGTACAGTTACAGTGCGGGAGGATGGAGGGTGTGCTGGCCTTCGGGCCTAAAACCTGTCCTATTAGTTTAAATTACGTCGGGCCCACCTGCTGTTTTGTGAAACATCTGTTGCTGGCTGGCTTTCAGCTAAAAGTGTTGCGAACTTACTGCCTATCTTGAAATACTCGTCCATATGCGCTTATAGCTAAGAATAATGCTAAGTTATATAAAATATTCATTATTAATAAAATCTAAAAGCTGAATATAATTCCCATAATTATTTACGTTACTTAAGTTGTCAAAATGCAATTCCAAGTGAATTAGCACAATTATAAGTAATCTTCCAAGACATCAAGAAGATAGATATTTGATGAATGCATAGAACATTTTGGAAGTTAGGCTTTACAAGTCATCGTATTATTTTTATAGCATCATAATTAAATAGTTCAATAGTTTACGATTTCAATACTTCAGTAACTATCTTATTATATTTACTTTTTCGTCTGCTTTATCAACACTATTGTTATAAAATGATTTGTTGAGTTTATAAGATAAATCATGTAAATATTTATATTCTTCCAAGAAAAAAAAACCAAACTATCACGGACTGGCTTAACTCAGATTTAGGATTCAGTGTGTTTAAAATCGATCTGCAGCGACGGTGTAAAAAGGTGGGGGATAATATCAGTATTCGAGACAAGCAGGAAATTCTCGCCGAATGAAGTTCCCCGGGTGCATGGCGTGAAAAGGCCTGTAGCCGCTGATAGCGAACGCGCAAGGAGGCAGAAGCAGAATCGAGGAAACGACCCGCAACAGCGGTCCCACCGAGATCTGGGGCACAGATTCCTACCAATTACGCTTGGGATTTATAAAGGACCTAGGCTGGACGCGAAAATTATCTGTACCCAGCCTCCGCGGAGAGCTATTTCCCGGGACTCTCTCCCACACCCGGACATTTGCAATACGCTATCTCCCGAAAACCGAGAGACGTCTCGAAGCATTACCTTGCAACTGTGGCGTCTGATTTTCTTGGTCCACCTATTTGATACATGTCATACACGCACCAAGACAAAGTTTTCTCCCAGCCACCAAAATGCTTGTTTGTATCTGGCTAAATAATTACGTAGTTTGTTGAGTGAACAAAACTTGGAAAAGCGAAAAAAATTATTTTGTTCTTCTAACAAAACACACACTTCAGTTGACAAAGACCTCTGTGTTAGACCATATTCTTTATTGTGTCAATCATATTGTATAATTTCTCCGGTAATTGTCATCCAGTAAGGAACTGTCTATGGTTGCCGGAAATACAGCAGCCAGAATAACTTTTGTTTTTGCACCAGTGGTTATAGGCGGCAGGCACTATTCTTGTTTGTTTTGAACGCTGGTAAGTATGTTCCAAATTAAATTCACTAACTTTTTGAACCGAATAATCGCGTATTTTACAGACAATAGTCTAAGGGCCATACCCTTGTGGTATATGTGATGACGTGTATCTATATATTATTCTATATGTACATATTTATTCTAACCGAAACTTTATTGTAAAAAAATAAGTGTTTCCACATCCATGGTTTTAAACGATTTTTCTCCCTAACTAATTAAGCCTATTATTTAGTTTTTCTAGGCAGATTTTTATTTAACTTAACATAATAGACTTATAGATCTAGTAGAAGTATTTAAGACAAATTATTTTGTGACTATGTAAAGATTACGAAATGGGATAGAAACAGTTTTATGTACAGTTTACCAATTTGTAACTTTGGTTGGATTCTTCTGATTTGATTTTTACCTTAGAAATGTGCAAAATAGATCTGTCGCCATATTCTATAAGCAATTGTAATTTTTTTTCTATAAATACATTATCTGGGAAAAAAATAATTTTTCGTGAAACGCCCATTCGCGGTCCCCAGCACATGGCTAATGTCACAATACCTTGAGAATACAGGAATGAAATAGCCCTCTATATACACCGGCTAAGTGGTGTGACAGGCCACCGAGTTGCTGGAACGGCGTTGGACAATCAGCATCTGGCAACGTACTTGCCAACCAACAGCTGAGCCAACAGGAAACTTTTTGCAGCATGCCGTAGCTAATCAGAAACAAGTTCCGTTCCTTCGCGGAGCCAATCAGAAAATAGTTACGTCCACATTAAAAGAGCCGGCACGCCATTTAGCCTCTGCTTACTCTGTGTTGCGACTATTAGAATTATCCACAACGTGTAAAAGTGTCGGAATTATAGGGGTTGCGTAGAGAAGTGAAAACTGAGACGAAAATATACCGGTCTTTTTGTATTATCACCAACCGTTTGGTAGCAGAAGCTATGCGAATTTAGCGTACGATATTGTAATTATGGTGGAGAGACTTCATGCCGCGATTACTACAGTTGATGAGGAGATGATGAATAATGTACAAGGTAATATTCTTCAGCGTGCGGCCGCACGCCAGCAAATGAACGGTAGACGCTGGGAACTTCTAATGTTTATCCCACCCATCTACTGTGTACCGCTAGCTCGACTGTTGTGCTTGTACTGTTGAGTGGTGTGTACTAACGTGTGCTGTTATTATAGGCTGTTCACGGTGAAGTGAGCACTTTTCAGGCCCTACTTACTTTTTACTTTCAGCCAGATTTATCTTCTAATAATCTTCTTAAATATACAATACCGTGTAATAAACACAGAATGTATATTCCACCGCACTCACAATTCAACATCTAAAGCTGAAATAAAATATATTTATTGGCTATTATTCCAAACGAGAGGGCTTTCAAAAGTGCTCACTTTACCGTGAATAGCCTATACATGATGTATCACTTGTGGAACTTCACAATGCATTATTTACTGTCTTCATCACAGCGGTGTCTCCCACACACTATAATACGCTAGGTTTATGGGGTCGCTGAGACGTATATAAAATAATAGAACATTATCCGTATGTTTTCTTCTCAGTTTTAACTTCGCCACGCCACGCTGGCTTTACAATCCACCACTTTTCCTACACAGCTATACAGACCGCTATTGTGGTCAACATTTTTTTTTTTAAGGCGCATATTTCAAATACTGTGCAACATCGTTCAAGAACCAAGAAGTGTGCGCCGTTGCATCTGACTCAAACCTAAGTTGCATTGTCGTAGGAGTCGAGGAGGCCAGAACTTTCGTGAGAGGAGTGAGGGGGGGAGAGGGTGACTGCTTGCGTCTATTTCAAGCGGCGTCCTTCTACCTTAGCTGGGAGCTCGGTGCAGTATCTGAGTACCTGGAAGTTTCACACACCACCTGGTCTCAAAGCAGGTATTTGAACAGAAATGAAACGACGCAGCAGTTATTTTTTATGCGGGCGTGCTCATTAGCTGATTGGCTGCGGGGGGCTCCGAAACTGTCGTAGTGTCCGACTTGTTACTGCGTACTGAGAAAGTTTCGCTATTGTCTGGGCTGCTGGTTGGCAAATAAATGATGAGGCGCTGATTAGTGAAAGGCGTTCCGACGTGTTGCTGGCAAGTGACGCCATTTTGTTAGTTAGTGACGCCATTTTGCTGACGTGTGTAATCGTAGTTCCCAAAATAATATGCTATTTCATTTCTGCATTCTTAAGTACTTATCAAAAAAAAATTTATTTTATTTTCGGCAGGAATTCAGTCGGTGCCACTTCTGACGCCCCACATTATTTAAGTCTTGGAATAATGTATAAAAAAAAAGAGTGACTTAATTGCTCCAATGTTCTTGTATTTCGGGTAGATCTCGGAGTGGCGGAGTTCCGCAGAAGGAGCAGTCTGGCGTTCTGGAGGAGTTGGGCTGCTTTGGGTGAAAACTCTGTATGCAAGGTATAGTCGTGGGGACCCAGGGGATCGGTGCGAAGCCCCGGCCATTGACCGAGCCGATCGTGGGTCAGACTCTGGGTGGCATTGGTTGAATCTCCCTCTGGGGGGAGGCCTGGAGGCGGATATTTGCCTGGAGGGCTGCAACGGCGGCGCATGCGGCCTCAGTAGCCGGGGAGAAATAGGGCATTCCCTCCCACCGAACCTCCACGACACACGGTGCTAGGTTTGGTGATGGGCTCTTGTCACTCGAGTAACCTTTTGGGAAGCAAAGCGGCGTGTTGTCGGACCCAGTTTCGAAGGGTTGATGCCCGCTAATGAAGGGTCCACCTAGTAAGAGTACTCGTTCACAATGCGCGTTCATATAGGTTGCATTGTCCTCGGCCCCATCAAGGTGGCGCGTACAGATACAACTCTCTACGATTCTATTGATAGGTGAGGTGATATCCACGCCCACCCACCGCAATTGGAAGGAGCGTAATCTACTTCTATTGGATTGCATTCAACTGGAGCACTATTAAAGCACCAATTATAGTCTCGGTTCAGACTTTATGGCACTGGCCCTTGTGCACAGCATGAAGTGCACATCTGAAGTGGCAAACTATTGTCTGGCGTGGATTTGTGGCAGTATATCAACTAGTCTGTGCGCTGTGCACACCGTTGTTGCTCTGGATTATACCACTATTAAATCTTAAAGGTACAGGCATAGGAGCCCCGAATGCCCACACGCTGTATAAGTTACAGATTAAGATAGTCCAGAAAACTCTATACTCTCGTTTGAAAATGTCGTTTGTAAAGCTGACGTAGTTAACCGAGAACTTTTAAACGCCATTTAAAAAAATGACTGAGTTAATTGAGCAGTTTTTGAATGCCCTGATTCCATTTATCCTATCAACCAAATATCATTGGCCTGTTGACCTGCATCTACTAAATTACCCCATTATATTATTGGTTACATAAATACTGTGTGTGTATGAAACAAAAAATAATTGTCAGTTTCGTTGATCATATTTTTAAATACTACGCTGTTCATAGGACTCTCATGAACTTTTTTCCATTATTTCCTGCCGTTATCATGTATAGTACTAAGTAATATTTTTAAGGTCTCGAATTCTTTCAAACCTTATATTTAAAAATAATTAGTTTACCGCAAATATGCTTGTTAGCAAGACAGGGTCAGAAGTAAGTGTTCTTTTGGCGAAGTTTTTAAATGTAAATATAACGCTGAAGTTATTTCTTAATGTTAATCATAAAAATTAAATATTTCGTTTCCATGACCAAGAAAATTGTTGGATAAGTGTATGGTGAAAACTTTACCATATTTTCAATATCATTGTCTTTATTTTACTCTCTATACTGATTAAAATCTTCTGTTATGGTGGGTAATATTGACAGAAAGCTGCACCTTAAGAAAGACTTCACACATCACAAATGGTTTTCGTCACAAGAAAGTGGTTTAGATGTTTGTTGGCGATTTCCTGCTACTGGAATCATCATCATCATTCACTAGCTGAATTTCCATCATGCTAACATTTGCTTATATTTTTAGTGGAAAGGTCACAGGTTAAATATTTCCCCAATTAAACGAAATTTTAATGGGAGCCTCAGAAAGCTGCCGCAATTATCGCAACTCCCAGAGTTTTACACTAAGCCTCTCTGTCACACTGTCCAACTACGCGAAGTTTCGCAGGAAAAGGTTTTAATGATCTGCAATGTACACAAATGCAAACAGTGTTTCATGAGAGAATTACCTCATACGTAGGAGGTATCATTTCTTGTTGAGGGAGCCACGGTGGTGTAGTGGTCAGACTTCTCACCTCTCATCAAGGCGAACCGGGCTCGACTCCCGGCGGGAATGCTCCCAGATCTTTACACGTGGGAATCGCACTGGACGATGCCGTTGGTCAGCGGGTTTTCTCGAGGATCGCCCGTTTCTCTCGCGAAACTCACGCAACCGTGCTACTTGTGTAAGTCGTGAAAGTTTCATATTATTATAGCACGGTTTACGAATCAGTTACCACGAGGGAACGTCATTGGGCACTGAGCTTCGTGGTGTACAGTACAAACCAAAAATAACAGTCCTGTGCGTTATTTACACAATTGAATTAGAATCGCATTTGGGAACAGTTCGAGTCGTCAGTAGATAAGAATGTATCCGTATCCACGATCAACAAACATGTATTTTTCCACGGATACATAGACGGTGAACCAAAATGTTAAGTAGAAGGTATAGCGGTAACAGCAGTTACATACGAACAGACGAAAAATATTCTCAAATCACGATATGGGGATAAAAAAAGGATCATTCAAGCACATTTAGATAGCTTCGAACATTTACAACCAACACTTTCTGACACACCCGAGGACCTAAACAACACATACAGTATGCCAAAGACAGATTCAAGCACTTGCATCACTAGGGGAAGATGTGGATGTATACGGAAAATTAGTGGAACTTAAGCTCCTTCGAGCCTTTCTGGATGACCTCGGTCGTCGTTGGCTTATTCATGCCAATAGATCAAACATTCAAGAAGGTAACATATCGCGCTTAATGGATTTCATAAAAGATGAAGAGGAAATTATTTTCTGACAGCCGCTTACAAGCCGACAGCGTGAAAGCTAGATTTAGATCTAATAAATTTAAACCAAATGAGCAAATAAATCTGAAACCCATTTTGCGTATTCTGTATGAACCAAGCACACTGGGGCCAATAATGCCAACAAATAAAGAACTACTAGGAAAGAATTGATAAACTGAAAAACGTAAGAAAATATTTCTTATGACTTAAACGAGGACACGACGTTCGAAAGTGCAACAAACTAGATAAAGTCTTGTGCATAAGGTGTAAGAAACAACACCATATATCCATCTGCAGTGAAAATACCTCACTAACAACCTCTGTAGCCAAAATTTATGCCAAAACTCCGAATTTCACTTGTCTGCAGACTGCTTCAGTGTGAATAACGGGACCTACTGGAAGAAGAAAACTTATAAGATGCATCCAAGATGCTAGTAGCCAAGTCATATTCATCAATTCCTCCTTAGTCGATGTATTACAACTCCAAGTCACTGACAACCAAACATTGGCAGTAAACACATTTGAATCAACTTCGAATACTTCAAGTCCCCGACGGCAAATCAACTTTAATATTAAAGGTTTTTGCACAAATGCCACCCTCACAGATACAGTCTACGAAAGTAACAATACATACTCACCTCACCCAGCTATACCACAATATATAAATGTTTTGATATCTTATAGAAAAATAAAATTAGTCGATTCTAAAGACAGTTTACCTGAACAAACCATTGAAATCCTTATTGGCGGATACCAATATTGGAAAATTGTGAAGACTGAGTAGCCAATCAGTCTCTCACCATCCTTAGTCATATTTCAAACACTCTTTGGATGGATCCTTAGTGGAAACAGATACAACATTACTGTGAACCAAGTAACCATTNCGAACCATTGAAATCCTTATTGGCGGATACCAATATTGGAAAATTGTGAAGACTGAGTAGCCAATCAGTCTCTCACCATCCTTAAGTCATATTTCAAACACTCTTTGGATGGATCCTTAGTGGAAACAGATACAACATTACTGTGAACCAAGTAACCATTCAGCACATCTCATTTTCCAATGATACGAGGTTTGATAGTACTACACACATATCNTTCAGCACATCTCATTTTCCAATGATACGAGGTTTGATAGTACTACACACATATCCAATGAAACGATACGAAAATGTTGGGAATTATAACCCATAGGTATAATGGAGAAACAGAATCGTACACTCACTGTCAAAGACAGTGCTATCATTGAAGAATTCCATAACTTATACCAAATCAGATTTTTGTAATAAAGCTTTAGGTGGCCTTGCATCCTTTGTGTAGCGTTATTTTTCTAATTGGTGAAAAAATATTTTTATTAACATTATATTAATTGTATGGTTTAGATTACTAAATGAAAAATTACTTCGGACATACGTCATTGAAGAGCTACGTATCCAAGGATAACTCAGATGATCATATTAGAAACATACACCAGGACAAGCTAAGACTAGTTCTAGAGTGAGTCCTTAATATCGTTCTCTGTGTTTTCCTATTGGTGACATAACTTTACAATGACGTTACGTCCAAAGTAATTTTTAATTGATCAATTACCCCTATTGCAATTTTAATTCTAAGTATACAGAAGGATGTTGCATTCAAATTAAGTAAACTAGTATTTCTGGTTTTTAGCTTACCGAGAATTAGCATTTGGCGTTGGCTGTGTACGAATTCACATATCAAAGTCCCTTAATCAGCTTCGTACCCTAAAAAAAAATAGCACAAAAATCATGACGCCACGTTGCTGCTGTTCAAAGTCACAGCCATGGCAGAATGCACCCCAAAATAAGTTTTCAGGTAAGGGAACGTGCGATATCCTTTTCACATGCCCTGAATTGTCCGCATTGTTATTCGGCTGTTCATGGAAGTTTTGCAATAACGACCACTTCTCCCGGTCAGTTGCCGGGCACTTTTTATAACATACGGGAAATTTTTAGTGTAAGTCATATTATAATTTCACTCAATTTAATAAATAATTTTTAATACACTGAATCTTTATGTTGGTGCAAGACTTCACTTTTTTCTGGAAACCACACATGCCATAAACTCCACTGGGAAGAATGTTGGCAGAGATCACGAAGCCTTGCATATACGAAAATAGAAGTTGAAGAAATGAAACAAGAAGAACGAAACAATTGCCNTGGCAGAGATCACGAAGCCTTGCATATACGAAAATAGAAGTTGAAGAAATGAAACAAGAAGAACGAAACAATTGCCACAGGTAAACGTTTTATTTGATGTTACTTACATTTTACCCGAGATTTAACAAACAACTTACAGGGTATCGCTTACAATAATTAATTTAACAGAATGGATATTATGTTTTTGAAAACAATATTTGTTTGGGTTTTACGTTGTTCCCTTTGTGTGTACATAAACAAATCCTTTTAAAAATAACATATTTTTAGTACAGAAATTATTATGGTTTATGCATATTACCTGTAGTAAAATTTTACTCAGGCAGTAATGTAACTGCTGCATGAAGTTGCCAGCGAATTACTGTATTACTGTAACACTGTGTGACCAGTTCTGCTGTTAAGTAGCTAAATATAATTTACATTCTAGGGAATAATTCAACTTCTTGACACGTATTTTTAATTTTTTCTTAGTCTTACAATTGTTATCAAACTAACGTAGAGTAAACCAGAAGTCTCCAGGACATCAGTAAACTGCTTACAGAAATTATTCCGTCCCTCGTAACAGTGTTTAAATAATTAAAAATCCTTACAGTTTTCAGATCATTAGAGAACAGACAATCTGCGAACACTAATTTTTAAAATTTTTCAGAAAATATCTTTGATTTTTAAAAGTGTATTAAGTGTTATGCAAAACAAATAAACTGTTCCAGATCCCACTAATGTTTATCAACTCTCAGAAGTGTCTGTTCACCTACTGCTCACAAATAAGTTTTTTTTATTGCGTTAAATAGATCAGGCAGGTTAACTTCAGTCAAATGTAGTTATATTTTGGGAATGAAACGACTCCCTTTCGGTGCCCNAACCCACCAATTTCTGTGTGAGGGATGGACAGGAAACAGCCCTTCTGTTTGAGAATGGAGCGTGACTAAGCCATCGCTTTGACACAGCGTCTTCAGAAAGCCGGTTATATCCAGGGAAGTAACATCGTTTTATGCTCAAAGGGGCCCACATCAGAAGACGATTACCCCTTTAGTCATGTGTTTGTATGTCCAAAGGTAAGTGGTGTTTTCGATAGTTCATTTTAGTTTCTACTGGACAATACATTTGTTATTTAATTTCGCGAATTTTTAATTTATGTTAATTCTAATTGCTTTGCTCAAAATTACGCATCAAGAAAATTAAAAATCACAATTGAAGAATTAATGTTTAGTTATAATAAAAATAGTTTTAGTTTATTTATTTGAAAAATTTTTAGGCAGTGTATGAGTACCACTTTTCGTTTTATTAACACATGGATTAAAAAATAAAAGTAAAAAAACCAAGGCTTAATTTTAAAATCTAGTTTCCAGAAAATTTCTCGTTAAAACTGTTTTTCATAAAATTTATGACCAAAGTAAATGTTGTCGAAAATTAAAGCAATTAATTAGTTTTAAACCCAAATTTTGACCAATAAATTCGTTTCTTTAAGTTACAATCTTTACACTAATTTTCTTTTTAAATTAATTTGAAATATAATTTAATATTTAATAAAAAATACTAATATTTCAATTACTTAAATGAAATTTTTAATCATATAATATCTGTTCTATGTACTGTACTACATATACATTACTAGCTGACCCGGCAAACGTTGTTTTGCCATAAAAAGTATTTCTAGTGATTATAGTATTAGAAAAAAATAACTATAACTTATTGTAAGTGTGTGAGGATGTGGTATATTAGTGGAAGAGCCATGGAGCTCTGTGGACGATGACGGAATATAAAATTAGATAATTTAATAAATATTAATAAAATGGAAATACAAACAATTACAGCTTTGCGATCAATAATAAAGTTAATTAAGAAGTACACTTAATTATTGAAAATATAATTGTAAACACGTCACTACTACGATCTGAGCACAAATGAATAAGAGAAAGGTTATTGTGTGAGAGAAAGTGGAGACCGGCTACTCCGTGCTGTGTCACTGGGAGACACCTGGTGGGAATAAATTGTAACCTAGATCGATAAATGATCGATGATAATTGATCAGTTATCGACCTAGGGTAAAATTTATTAAATTACTAATATCGCTATAAAAAAATAAGGGTTGGTGGTAGAAGGGTAAAAATTTAGGAGGGTATGTATTTTTTGATGCCACATCTTAAAAAAATAAAAAATAAAAATTTTGTTCAAACAATAAAAAAAATAGTTTGGGGGTGGCTACCCTTAAT
>NQII01000790.1:300250-423809 GCA_002778355.1 Clitarchus hookeri | reverse complement strand
ATATATATATATATATATATATATATATATATATATATATATATATATATAGCTACAATTTCGAAAATAAGATTCTGACACATTTAGAACATGTTAGTTTATATGGTGTACCATAGTTTACTTTATTTCAAAATTTGGTAGAAATAGGTTAATTTTTCGTGAGATATGACATAAAAACTTTGTTTTTCATGTGGTTATCTTATGCACTGGCGAATAAAAGACGCTGTAGGTTGAACTCACAGTGAGCATTTGAGCAATACTTGAAACAAGAATTACTTATACTCGTGCTTAAGTATGATTTTCATTTCATAGTGCCAAATACAAGTCCTGCTTATTTTGATAGCATAAAATTAGTACTTTATCAAATCTGCTTCGTTTTCAACTTAGGCACTGAATATTTATATTCCGACTATGTTATTCACGAAATATTTTCATTCCAAATGTTATAATCCATTAATGAAATATTTGACAGAAACAGGAATATAATTTGGACGATTACATTGGACAAATGGAAAAATTAAAATTCTACTTTTTGATATAAAAACATAATCTCATTTCGTAACCTTTGTGTGCAATGGATTTTTGTTACTTGGACGATTTTTAACAATTTTTATATGAAGTGCCTTACAACCTATAAGTGTGGGCATCAAATTATTTTCAATATGTGCTTCTTCTTA
This sequence comes from Clitarchus hookeri, assembly GCA_002778355.1. Taxonomy (NCBI): domain Eukaryota; kingdom Metazoa; phylum Arthropoda; class Insecta; order Phasmatodea; family Phasmatidae; genus Clitarchus; species Clitarchus hookeri. The sequence goes on along the minus strand of NQII01000790.1, from coordinate 423,132 downwards.
GTAGGTTCANTTATATGAAGTGCCTTACAACCTATAAGTGTGGGCATCAAATTATTTTCAATATGTGCTTCTTCTTAGTAGGTTCAGTTATAAAACAAGAAAACAATCTAACATTCTTAGATAACAACGTCACACATTCAGATACAACACGAAAACAGACTTTCGTTTTCAAATAAAGACAATCACAAATTTAAAACCATCATGAATACCGACATATTTAATCATTATAAAGGTCAAAAATTCATTACACTGAAGCGAACAGATTTTTATAANCCATCATGAATACCGACATATTTAATCATTATAAAGGTCAAAAATTCATTACACTGAAGCGAACAGATTTTTATAACTAACAAATATTTTGGTAACATTTTAGCTTTGATTTCGACAAAAGGATAATTAAGAAATTACAACATAAATTTCAGTAAACATAACAGAGTCACTGAATCAATTCTATTACAAAAACTGTCAACCAAATCGTGCCAAAACTAGTTATGTTATTATTAAACGTGTTTGCGAAACGAGTTCTCAAACGTAGGTTATGTTGACTGGATTGTAGCATGAGATGCGAGCAATCATTTTTACGATCGATAATGTCGTTGGCGGAATTGCTATTATTGACACTGGACGGGAATGTCCAGACTTTTACGATTAAAAGGTATCGAATGTTTTAAATTTACTGAAATGTCATTGAAACAACATTCACATTATCATTTATATATTCGTCGAGTGTGTGTGCACGTCAAGTATGTTTTTTTTTTNTGTCATTGAAACAACATTCACATTATCATTTATATATTCGTCGAGTGTGTGTGCACGTCAAGTATGTTTTTTTTTTTTACAAAAACTAACAAACTTCGGAAATTTTTTTTACATAACACATGAAACAAAAACTTTTTTATTGCANTTTTTTTTTTACAAAAACTAACAAACTTCGGAAATTTTTTTTACATAACACATGAAACAAAAACTTTTTTATTGCACAAACAATTATGTTAATCTCAAATGTGCGATAAAACAAATTAAAATTATTAAAATTACCACAGAANTTTTTATTGCACAAACAATTATGTTAATCTCAAATGTGCGATAAAACAAATTAAAATTATTAAAATTACCACAGAAAAATTTTAAAATAGCAAAATAACCTAAAAATCTTTTCCGTATGGGTGACTGCTGTAAATAAAATGGCAATTTTACCTGTGTTGTTGGTACTGATATTATACGGATAATAAATTGGCTAGTTAATGAAGTAAAGCTTGCCTGAAACAAGCAATACTTCTATTAGAAATACTTCTACAAGAAGCTGTTTATGAATTCATTGTTCAAATAAGTAATGCTTACCGAAGTAGCATTACTTTATTAAGTATAACTTACTTGCCAAATAGGCCTTCGACTATGAATCCCAACCTATGTACTGGTACATTTTATGCATGTAATATACACTTTCAGCATTCCAAGTTTAGTGCAAATTAGCCAAACAGTTTGGTGGATGTAGCAAAATAATATAAAATATTTTGTGAACGTCATTTTGTAAAGAACTGTATTATCCATTTAAAACGCATATGTTTAAATGGTCTATCATATTGTTACGCGCTCACGTTCGCACTAGACGTGAGCTCCATGTGTGGTCCGGCTCTATGGAGGGTGGGGGGACCCAACTCGACCCTTTCCTCTCCCCAGGCAGACCCGCTCGTGGTCCCTTCGCCGGGCATAATTGACAGCTGACATGACTGGGGTCACAGCCCCTCCTCCCCCTGCTGGAGAAGCCAACGAGTTTAGAGGATGCGTGAAAATATTCCGGGTGCTAGAAGACATTTAGAGACATTTCTGGGCAATTGCCTATGACCCTATAAATATTGCAGCCCTCCAAGGGTAGGCAGTCTGTTGGTAGAAGTCTTTTTCTGAGCGCGGTTCCCAGCGAAGTCAAGNAATATTGCAGCCCTCCAAGGGTAGGCAGTCTGTTGGTAGAAGTCTTTTTCTGAGCGCGGTTCCCAGCGAAGTCAAGTTCGGCGAAGGACATCGGTGAAGAGGACGGACGACGACGGGAGATTGCGAGCTGACGGCGGACGAGGTGTTTGTGGTGTGAATTGACGAGAGGGCGTGAAACCCATCGAGTGAAAGCTACTGTGCATGAGGGCGCTCGGAGAACTCTAGAACGTTGAGGACCGGTGGGATCTTAACTAAACCTAGGTGGGACTCTATGANGCATGAGGGCGCTCGGAGAACTCTAGAACGTTGAGGACCGGTGGGATCTTAACTAAACCTAGGTGGGACTCTATGATATGTGATACGGACTATATCGTAAATATTGGAACTGTTAAATATGAACATATAATTTATAAATAAATTAATTAGGTNCATGTGATACGGACTATATCGTAAATATTGGAACTGTTAAATATGAACATATAATTAATAAATAAATTAATTAGGTACAATATACTGTATATTATGACTGATTTCAGTTATTAAAGTACATTAATTTCTTTGAGGTGATTGTAAATTGTACTGATTAAATACATTAATTGTAAATATTGAGATATATCAATTTATTATGAGATGCTGGGTTGAAAGAGTTTTGTTTGTAGTCATTGCACATAAAACTAGGAACTTATAATTAACGATTTTATTTAATTAAGACTTCCATTCCTTAACGAACTTGTTTTAAGAAACTGACTTTGAGAAATTGTAACAATAGTATTACTTACACGCCAAAATAGAAATCGGTCAAGTAATTTACGAACAGTAACATGAACGCTTTTTTTTATTTTGAATGTGCTATTTTCTAAAATGGGGGACTAACAACAATATCCATTTCCAGATTGAAAACTTACACGATGCACTGTCAACGTACAAAATTTGGTTTGAATAGATTCATTGGTTGCCGAGTTAGAACATAGTANAAACTTACACGATGCACTGTCAACGTACAAAATTTGGTTTGAATAGATTCATTGGTTGCCGAGTTAGAACATAGTATCCTAAATATATAACTTTCTGCCATTTTGGAATGAAGCACCCGGCGTTTTCGAAAACTATAACAGTAGAATGCTTTCACTAAGTACTTTATGTGTACCAAATTTGGTGAAATTCTGTTACTCGTTGAAACGTTTTTAGNAAACTTACACGATGCACTGTCAACGTACAAAATTTGGTTTGAATAGATTCATTGGTTGCCGAGTTAGAACATAGTACCCTAAATATATAACTTTCTACCATTTTGGAATGAAGCACCCGGCGTTTTCGAAAACTATAAAAGTAGAATGCTTTCACTAAGTACTTTATGTGTACCAAATTTGGTGAAATTCTGTTACTCGTTGAAACGTTTTTAGNAAGTAGAATGCTTTCACTAAGTACTTTATGTGTACCAAATTTGGTGAAATTCTGTTACTCGTTGAAACGTTTTTAGAAGAAAGACACACACACACACCTTAACGCACATACGTACAGACAAGAAAGTGATCTCATAAGCCTTTCTTTCCTTCGGAAATTACGCTAATATTTTGATAATGTTGTGTTTTTACCCTACGTGACACCATTTTAGAGAATTTAATTCATTATGACCTAACACTCCAAACTTATAATTTCATAATGCATTAAGAAGTGTAAAAACACCAGACGGTATTTTTGTTAAACTTACGCAGAATTTTATTAATCCACAGGATAAAAAAAAAATCAGAGAACAACATTTTTAAACACACAAATAGGATTTCAACAAATCTGTTTTTGTGGAAGCGGGTTTTTATCAGTACCCAATTTTCTATAGTTTGCACTTTGTCGTTCAATAATGCATTATTCATAAACGGAGGCATTTATCTTTAATTTTGCCTGTATTACTAGCAAAAAAAAATTTCGTTCAGTTACACATTCAAGGGTGGTTTTACCCTTCGAAATTGACTTACGATATACTTAGTTTGTATAGGCTGTTCACAGCAAACTGAGCAATTTGTAAGGCCTTTCTTTATAAAAGTTTCATTCAGCTTATTTGTAACTTTATTCATTTATAAAATGTAACATCTGAAACCACAGTAAAATTTAATTTTTGGTTTATTATGCCTGCTGGGAGGGCATTAAAAAGTGCTCCCCAAACGACCATTAGCACTGAGCTTNATTTAATTTTTGGTTTATTATGCCTGCTGGGAGGGCATTAAAAAGTGCTCCCCAAACGACCATTAGCACTGAGCTTTGCTAATAGTTTGGCAACTAAATATTTTCGTCACCTGGTAACGATGGTGTCGCATGTGTACCGGATTTTCTCGTTTTGTATGTAATAAAATGGGTTTTTAGCAATTTTCATAAAATAAATGTACTTGTGTAAAATCTGACTATACATATTGTTTTAGAATCTACTTAGAGGATTAGAGGACTAGAGTTGAAATATAACGAAATATATGCACATGTTGGTTAGTACTCTTTCGTAAAACTAGATTTTGACAAACATTGTTACACATTATTTTAATTATATTTTACAGGATAATCGAAAGGATCCTTCTGATGATAGCTACCTCTATTGTGCATTAATTTCGTAACGTTTTTACACTAAATAGGAAGCTAGTTTATAAAAGCTCAATGCCAAATACTGTATTTTTACTGTTACAAACTAACGCCATGTAATTTGGTTTTCGGCGGTTTGATAAACATATAGTTTATTTAATACAGCGTTCACAGGCCCTAAAGACGACCCGCTCCTTGAAAAGTTGCCTCCATCTCGGTCAGTCTAATATCCGTCTAATATCCTCCAATATCCGTCGACCCCCAACTGTTTAAGATCCTTTTCTAACTCATCCCGCCATCGAGGTCTTGGTGTTCCCAAGGGACACGTTTTACTTGGTGGTAATAATAAGATTATTTATTTGTTTGAAGATGTAATATAAGTTTTCATATATGTATTTTTGTAGCAGTATATATTTTTTTCTGTATCAACTAACTAAATAAGTTTGATTTTCGGAGCTCAAGAGGGCAATACATTTTATACGTCTTTCTAGTTTGTCAAATTCCGTATTTTTACATAAGTCACTTCCAAAGAGGGATGTGGTTTAATGTTACTATGGAAACCAAGTGGCGCGATATATTGAAATTTCCTAGTGCTCTCGCGATTGGCGGCTTATTTAAATACGTATTCATTTGAATATGTTTTAAAGGAGCTTTATTTGAGATAGACCATCTTGGATCCCTTTGGCCTGACAGCTAGCCGAAGTAGGTGAATGTTTCCGTCTTAATTTAATTCATTAGTAGAATGGCCGAGTTACGAGTTCTGGAACAGGCCGTCCTGATGGTACGAAGACGTGTAAGCGCAGTCATATAAGGTCTGTACTGTTGTCGCCCAAGAGTTTTTGCAGGTTTAAGTAGCTACATAAAGTGTACGATGGACTTTAACATTGCACTTTAGGCCAGCGTGCCTAGGTAAATCAAGACAGAAAGTATTCCGTAGTATTCTGGCGAATACCTGGCCCCACGTCCCAGGTCGTCGAGAACTTCAACACTTCTACGAAATTTTTAAAACAACGCCAAATGTTACGCATACATAGTTTTTTAATACAGTGATTCAATTTGAAATTATTAATTGGAAATCTATAGCTGCCACCTTGTAAATGTATGCACGAACTGATTGCCGCAATTAAATTCATAATACCCTGTTAGAAAGAATTAGTAGCTCGGCGCTAAGCAAAGTTATTAATTAAAACATGTTATTGTTATCTATAATTTTTTTTAAAATTTCTTTCAAACTTTATTTGTTACAGGAAAAGCTGATTGTTAAAGCCTACTTAAATCACGAGAAAAGCTAGTGTTATAAAAATCTATGAATTTTTCTTGTCTTGCTGATCATTGCCAGGCTAATAAAAAATTGTGATATATTAATTTCAAAAGTTTTCTTGTATTTCAATAGCAAATAATTTAATTAATAAAATTACTTTTCGAACTTATTTGTAGTGTGGTATTTTCAGAAGAAATTTTGATCATCAATATTATATTCCATGTGTTCTTTTGATTATGTTTTGTTACATAGCTGTACCATCCAGCCAGTCTTCGGGAGATTTCAGCAAAAAGGGTAAGAAATTGTCTTCGAGTTGTGTTCGTTCCCTGCCTTCACGCCCTTGATGAGCCGCGCAAAAAACGAAGCCGTGTAATGCTATAACTCAGTGTGCACGGTTAAATAATTTGTCTTTATCCAGACATTTCTTAGGCAGATGTGTTGACAGACGCAACTGTATCTCACAACTGTAGTATACTACAATAAGCATTTTTCTACATAAAACACACTTCAAGAATATTTTCTACCACCTGTAATTTTGTTGCTTGTAAAGAAAGTCCACTGGGACTTTTCGTTACATGACCAACCAAAAGCAAGACACGCCTTCTCATCACCCAAGCTTCTGTGGCCTTTGTGGGTAATGCAGGGGAGGGGGTTTTCTGTGATAGTCTGTACAGATAGTGTCTATTTTCATCCCATACTTTATTGAGATGTAAGCAACCTAGTACATCACAGATCTCGGAGGCGCAAAATTTTTTGAAGGCGTGTAGTTACAAAATGAAGTTATACTTAACACATGACTGAGGAAAGTATAGGCTATGTCATAATTAAGGCCAAACAGAAAACTTTAATATACGAAAGAATATAATTTTTATTTTTATCTCCAGCTTAAAAGCGACTGCTTTGGAACACAAGCGCACATGACGGTGGAAATTTCCCCTATGCCAAACTGTTACATAAGGTATCTTGTTTTGCACCTGACCTGAATAGAATAAACCTCAGTACAACTGAACCTACGCTTAGCATAACTGGTTTTGCTAGTGAGCCTTAGACGCTGAACGCCCCAACACCGCTACAAAGAGACAGAATAATTTTCTTAAGAACCTTGAATTGGATTACAAGTTAATTTAATCAAAATATCTAAGCTCCTTACAAAACGGAAGTTTCAATTATAACACTTAAATGACAGCCTAGCGCCATCAACAATAGGCCATGACCTCAAAAAACGATACCAACGTAAAAATTATGCAGCGTCAGTTACCAGAAAAGGCACTGCCAGTTTTTTGGGACAAAATAAATTCATAAGACTATTTTACATAATAGTCGGTCAGTTTAAGTTGAATATGTTTGCGAGTATACTAATAATAGTCAACAAATTTTTTTGTAAATAGTCTCGTATAACGTACTATCCACCTATATATTTTTCAAATTTAAAACGAAGAAAAACAGCTGCGTCTTCCCTGTTTTTGAATGGCATCCATAACTTGGTTTTAAAATGTGATACCAGACTAAGTCTCAGAAGAATATGTTAAAAAGTAGCTTGCCAATTTTATAATAGCAATAAAAGTAGTGTTTCTTTTGAAACTAAGATATATTTACTAATACCGAGAATCGTAGAAAATTAATTTACTAATTCAAAATATTTCCCAGTTAGTTTCATAATAAAGCTTTAAAATATACAAATTCCTTAGTCATTGCAAATCAGAAAAAATAAATTATGTTCTGTGTCCGTGTGAGCAACATTATGAGGTAGAATGTAACAAGATTAACATACTAAAATAGCTGTCAAGAAAACCAGGTATCGCATAAATTTTCAATTTAGAAAAATCATAAATAAACTGAGATCGATACATTATTGACTTATAACAGTTGTAATTACTAGCAAAAACTTTAAAAGATATTTCATGTTGGCACCACTAGGAATGGTTATCATGGTGGGGTCCCTTAACGTCGAATTTCGCGTTTATGTGGACACACCGGATAAAAGAACCAAATTTTTTCCAGATACTAGTAAGGTACTTAGGTTTAAATTTTTGATAGGAACCATCTCCTCCGTCGGCTATCTTGAATTTTATGGCGGCCATTTTGAAATATAGGTACATTATCAATATCTCGGCTTCTAAAACACTTAACACCACAAACTTGGTGTCTAAGTATATATATATATATATATATATATATATATATATATATTTATATGGGGTCAGGGAATACAACTACACAACTTAGTAATGTATCAGACCACTAATGAACTGAAAATTAACAAATTTATACAATTGTAAAGAAGTTTAAGGTATTCACTACACATATTACTAATGATATGCTGCCATTTACAAACTATTCACCTATTCAAATAATACATGAAAAACGGTATAAAATAAAATAATTATACAATTAAAATAAAATGAATCGTGTTATGGAATCGTATATAAAAGGTGTTGAATTATATGAAGGATTGCTTTTGTCGTATTCAAACATTGACATTTGCACAGTTCAGTACAATTCCCAGAGCAGTTTTGCAAGCACACCTACCAGTGCACCCTCTTTGACTCTTACAATTACATTTAACCAACTCATTACATGCCTTTGAAGCAATAGGTAATATGCTCCATACAGGAACCCATGATGCACTGTCTACTTGCTGAGTCCAGCCCCAGCCTTCTGAATTAGGAGCATGCTGTTGACTGTGCTCACTGGTAAACCATACTCCTGCCTGATATACAGCCCACTTGGAGTGCTGGAGTAGTGCATCCTTTGTTGGTGGAAGTTTCTTCATTGATTACTCTTCCGACAAAACAGCTCCTTGCTGGCTTCATTCACATTGTCTAATTCACAGTTCTTATCATACAATATAACGGTGTACTGTTCTAGTAGTTTAAAATTTTCATTATCAAATATCAAGTTCTGTGTAAAAGTGGAGTGCCATTTAGGGAAAGGCACGTGTCACTTGAGGATAACAATTCCACGCCTCCCACCCAGATTTATTGTTTCGTCCAAAAAATGATGATGTGGTATCACATCCCGTGAAACTGTGGAATAACGAGAGGGTCAAGGATTTATCTACACCCAGCTTCTCACAGATAGCATTAATGTTAATATAAGTAAATGTTTTGCCTGTACCAAAAGCAACACAAATCTTTCAATCTGCACACAAGGTCATCATGTGATGGAACATGCCAATGAGGATCACCACTACGTCCATGTCAACAGTACGCACCATACAGTTACTACAGCCATTCAAAAGTGCGTCTTGTAAGTGGATAATCAGTCTTGTGTCCGCTTCCTCATGGTCACATGATGGCATGGACCTATCGGTTCCTCGGAGAATAACGTCTGCATCACATGTGACGACAATTACCTTGCTTTTGGCACATTCAACATTTGCCAATTTGTTTGAAAGGAATGCAAAACGTTCCTGTTTGTTGGTGGCTGTGTGAATCTTCATTCCGATGTAAAGTGGCAATGGTGTTTACCTTTGTAATGAATGCCGAGATTTCGTGGATGCAAACTGTTTCTTGCAGTTAAAGACAATGGTCTGGCAGATTGTGAGATTTCCCTGTGAATATATAGCATACTGATCACTCACATCAGCACTATTCAAAATCATACATACAAGGGTCTTCAGAACAGTTGGCACTGACTGTTCTTGACAACCAGAAGGAAAATTGCCATCGAAGTGGAAACCTGTGTAACTTGCAATTTATTTTCGCACTAACTTGGCAGTCTTAGCTAACAAAAGGGCATCATGTTCGTAATCACATGGCATGGCCTGCTGCAGCATTTCCCACATACCTTCTTCAAACACCAAAACCTTATACTTTCCATCACTTTGTTCTTGCGCTTGTGGAATGTGAGCTAGCAATTTCTCCTTCATTCTGGTTCTGTTAACCTCCTTCTCTACACCAAGAATTTTTAATCGGTTCTCATACAGTTCACACAACTTTGAAAATTTGAAGTAGAAGGTCTCATCTTCCACACAGTTCTCTATATAAGTATAAAGCTCCACAAGGGCTCTAGCATTTATCTGACTTTCCTCTGCAGATCCTCCCACCAAATCCTGCTGTTGTTTCCTTAGGTGAGACTGGTAGCGATTTCTCAGTGCTGCATAACATTGCAGATGATATTTGGCATCAAGGGCAATGAGATAACCACCTCCTAATGCTGCCAACCACCAGGCTTCTTGCAGTTATGTTGCCATTTTTCATATGGTCGTATCAGTTGTTAATGTCCGAAATTCATGAAGGATTCCATCACTTCCACGACATAAAAAGCACGCCATTTTGTGACTCGCTTCACGCCGGAATCATTTCTCCACAGTTGTGCTGCCTCCTAGGGTATTTCCCTACTTTCTAACTCTATCCNACCTATGCCACGCACCATGGTTTTCGACCAGCTCAGACGCACTCATGCAGACTCCAAAATTACGTTTCACTGGCAATGACTCCAAGCTTCTAAACTCATTGATGTTGTTCAAGAAAGAACGGTATGATGTTGTCTTGTCTTCGATTCCATGTACATTGAGTGGACATTTTAGATTTTCTGAAGTTCTTTTCTGACAGATCACTCACTTGTTCCAATCCATCTTGTATTAGAATTCAATGTAAAATAAAATATAAAAAAATATTAGATAATGTGGACAAAACAGTTAATTGGTGAATAGTTTGTAATTGGTACTATTATTGGTACTATTGGTAATATTAGCGAACAAATATATAGTTTGATACATTCATAAGTTGTGTAGTTGTATTCCCTGACCCCAAATATGTATACTTAGACACAAAGTTTGTGGTCCTAAGTGTTTTAGAAGCCAAGATATTGATAATACACCTATATTTAAAAATGGCCTCCATAAAATCCAAGATGGCTGACAGAGGAGTTGGCTGCTATCAAAAATTTAAACCTAAGTACCTAACTAGTACCTGGAAAAAATTTGGTGCTTTTATCCAATGTGTTCACATTTTCATGTTAAGCGACCCTCCTATCATGTAAATTGGCCCAGAAAGTGTCTTGCTGTTGTACTTTATATATTTCGCAACAAATTTTGCACAAAAAATATATTAGAGCAATACTTAGTGCAAGATATAATAAGACAAAAAGAGTATTTTAAAATGTTTTATTGGTGAGTGTTATGTGTAAAGTTTACCTGTTTATGTGGTACCACAAAATATTACAATCGCTACAATAGCCGTGTGTTTATAAGAGTTGTNGTGTAAAGTTTACCTGTTTATGTGGTACCACAAAATATTACAATCGCTACAATAGCCGTGTGTTTATAAGAGTTGTAAAAATATTACACGTCACTTATATAGTTTCTGTATGGAAGACCTCATGAATAGCTGGAGTGATTACCGTGGAAGGGTGTGGCTGCCGGCCAGACAGGTATTGCCAGTAAATCCTTGTCTCTTGTTGGTCGGCGAAAATTAAGAAAGGGCGTGGAAAGTAAAGGCGGAGTGTTGTAGAGGGGTAGCGTCTACGCCTCCGCGGGCGGACAAGCAGAAATCGGAGAAAAGCACAATCAAAGATGTGGCCTAGTTGGTATCTGGGAAATGGACAATCAGATAAATGGACAATAGCAGAAGGGGTGGTCTCCCACCAAAGTATAAAATGTAAAACGTAAAAAAAAAAAAAAATAAAAAAAAAAATAATGTTTCTATACCATAAATATAAGCATTTTAAATATCATAAATTTAACACGAAATTTTTTTTGCAGTTATTTATTTCCTTTAAGTTACAGGAATAGTAAGTTAAAATTTCATTGAAATACTACTTTTGGTTCATGTGCAGTTAGGGTTTATGTCTATCTGTTTTGTCTTCAAATTTTACCTGAAAAGTTAACAAGAAATACCACATAACAAATTCAAAGAAAATATTCTTCGCGACATTATAACACGGAGTATTATTTTGAGCAGTAGCCTAACGTATTAACTCTTGTTCAATTAAAAATGTTACGTGTATATATATAATTATAAGTAGAGGGTTTATGGGGCTTTTGCACATCGGGACCTGGGACCAGGGCTTCGAAACTATTTGTGCTGTCATTCCGGTCGGCCAGTGGCCAAAATGGATCTCGGTGACATTGACCTCAACCTTCGACCTTGACCCCAGTGACGTTGGGCCATGAAACCCAAAAAATCCACAATAAATTATAAAAATATTATTTACAAATTTATAAAAAAAANCAGTGACGTTGGGCCATGAAACCCAAAAAATCCACAATAAATTATAAAAATATTATTTACAAATTTATAAAAAAAATGTGTTATTAAAGAATTATTATTAAAAATGTATAATTAAAAGTTTGTTATTAATATTTTTTTATAAAAAAATTGTTTAAAAAAAAACTTACATTTCCGGAGGTCCCAACCACCTCTTACTCCCATACTCATTCCACCATCTTGACAAGTGTATCGCAGCATCTTGGTAGGCATCACAGCCACCGTCCGCCATCGTGGTATGTGCAGCAGTCTGCCATTTTGGCCGGTGCAGTCGCCATATTGGTAAGCGTAGCCGTCCGCCATCTTGGTCGGTGCAGTCTGCCATCTTGGTAGTAGTCACAAACCACTGTTCGTCATCAAATTTTTTTCGTTTGTCATTTCTTTATACATTACTGACGTTTTTCTCTCACCTTCGTTCGATCACCATCTTGGTTTTTTCGTTTGTATTTGGTTTTACATTGCTGGTACTGTACCCAGCACCGCGCCAGCAGACGACTGACCCCCTCCACTTCACCCTTCCAATGTATTATTTTGAACAATTGTCCCACCCCTGATTCGCATTGGCTAATTGCTTACCCTCTTCGAATATATTTCATTGCTCCGCCAATTTTTCTCATTGGCTAATTACTCGGGTGTTTTCGGAAACTTTTGTTCCGACCAATCGGTGGCCTACTTTAAAATCAAGGGTGGGCTATTTTTTTTCCTTAAAAATGATTTATAATACGCACGCTGAGGACCCTCAGAAAATAAGTCACTTTTCTCGCTGTCGTTCATTTTTCGTTATTTCAAGAGTAAAGCCCAGTGACCATTTCGAAACTTAAAGGGTTAAAAAAAACCCTGTTAAATTTACGTTAGCCATGCTGTGAAGTGAAAAAGAAAATAACAGCAACAGCAACGCAGAAAAAATGGAGATAATATTATTTAAATTATCCGCACCACATTGGCACGAGGAGCAACTTCGTCAATGCCTTCTACTAGCACGAACCCGCAACCATCAGGCAACCCGTACCAGCCTATTCAACTTATTATATCCCAGCTTATTCTCTCCCAGCTTCACAGAGAGCCCCATCAGCTTCGACTTCCAATACGGTGATATCGAAGAAGACATGGATGTGTCTGTCGCANAGCTTCGACTTCCAATACGGTGATATCGAAGAAGACATGGATGTGTCTGTCGCAGAATTTTCTCAATTCAGCTCAGAAGACGTGAGCAAGTACAGTTAACTGAATTGTGAGTAGCGACGCGCAAGTTTTCGAGATGCTCGAGGCATTCTGCAAATTCAATTTTGTGACGGTAAAATTGACTGGATATGCTGCTACGATAATCTCGAAGGCTGTTATATGCGGGGCATATTAACGTGCGAATATAACAACTGTTACGTTTACAATTTACGCTTCCTTGTTCACTGAAGGAGTTNGTGCGGGGCATATTAACGTGCGAATATAACAACTGTTACGTTTACAATTTACGCTTCCTTGTTCACTGAAGGAGTTGATAAAAACATCGTTATGCCCACGTCTGCAAGATAAGAATGTACGAAAGTGTAGTATGCGAACTTTTCGGAAAAAGTAATAATAGTTACGTGTGCAAATGACAGGAGAAATTTGATGGACATAACCATGTTGTGAAAAGGCCAGAATTCCCGGACTGGGCCTCCATCTGCACGCCTTTAGCATGCGAAGTGCACCTAGGCTCGAGGCCGATACCTTCCACCAGGTTTTCCCGCAACGGTGGAGCGCGTCCTGGTGATAAGTTCATTCCCGAGAAGCAAAATAAAGTACATACCCTCTACTGCACGGCGTAACCTCCACGGACCAGCAGGCTGTTACAGTAACTGTGGAGCGGTGTGACGAAAATGTTCATTTCCTCTTTGAAAGAAGAAGCGTCTTCGATGGCAAGACTCTTGAATTGTCATTGCAAGATTGTGACAGTGGAGTGTGCAGTTCATTTGTGCCGTTCACAAACAAAATTTCCCACAAATATCGGAAATATGAAAAAAGAAATTGTGGGTGAACGATGTTCAAGCTAGTACGACAGAGAAAACTGCGAATTTAATCATAAAATAAAAAAGATAACCTTTTTAAAGTATTCTTTGAACGATGTGATGGCTTTGGCAGAGTTTGTAGGTTATAACGCCACCGCTTCCATAGCCGGAGGCGCTCGTGTGTGGGTGTGCATAGGAGCTCTGATCTATCTTTAGAAAAACCCAGGTGATGAAAACCTCCCATTACCCTCGTAATTTTCTACGTTGATGACACGCACGTTCTACAGCGTTTGAAAAATATTGCCACGCGTAATCAAAAGTTTTGATGGAAAAAAGTATTTATATATACTTTGTGTAAAAAAATCGTTATTATGTACAAATAAATGTCGCTGTATATATATATNGGAAAAAAGTATTTATATATACTTTGTGTAAAAAAATCGTTATTATGTACAAATAAATGTCGCTGTATATATATATATATTTAGGGCTAAATATCTTCTTCCATTTCATGTGTAAATACGGTGTATGTATTGTTGAATTAAATTTTCTTCCAAGTTTTTTTTAAATTATGATGTAAAATAAATAATTTTGTGTGCAAGTAATTGTGTAATATTTTTATCCGTATTGAAATCATTTTGANGGAAAAAAGTATTTATATATACTTTGTGTAAAAAAATCGTTATTATGTACAAATAAATGTCGCTGTATATATATATTTAGGGCTAAATATCTTTTTCCATTTCATGTGTAAATACGGTGTATGTATGGTTGAATTAAATTTTCTTCCAAATTTTTTTTTAATTATGATGTAAAATAAATAATTTTGTGTGCAAGTAATTGTGTAATATTTTTATCCGTATTGAAATCATTTTGAAACGACGTGAGTGTTTTGATTGATGCTACATGCAAGCGATACAGAAGAGAGAGAGAGAGAGAGAGAGAGAGAGAGGCAGAGGCTGGCGGCGTTCTTGTGCGACATGTCAGAACGAAGGTCGTCACGCTAAGTTAATGTAGGTCAGTAGCGGTAACATTGTGCCATGCAAATTTAAAAAAAAATTGCATACCCTTCTTGAAATAGTTATTTGCAAAATATTTTACACAAGTAATTTTTCGTAATAGCAAAACCAAATAAAAGCTAATAATGTGCAGCAAATTTTAGTGTATATTTTTTAATATTGCTGGTTAATAAGTTAAGCATAACTATTATGTAATAGGAAGCACTGTTATGAAATATTTCACGTACTTGTCTCTTGTCCAAGTAAAAAGCAAGCGCAATTAACATACGTTTTTTACAAGGAGAAAAAATAAATTACTGAACACACACACACAGTTAGATGTTAAATAACATTTCGCTATATTCAACACAAAAATTACACCAAAAAAATTTAGTTAAAATGCTTGGATCACAAGTATATGAGCAAAAATTTCGTTTGTCTATCTAAAATTGCATTTTTAAATCCATATTTATTTCTTATTAAGCTGCAAACTCTAGTATGGTATAATACTTAGCACAAATCCTTCCGTGTAACATATCACGTCCGTAAGAACACGTACGCAGTTAGTCAGTTCGAGGTGTAAATCGGCAACATCGTTACGTAACGGGCGTAAAATGCTTTCGAAGTTATTTAAACACTGGTGAATCTCATCCCCGTCAGACCGATGGGAGGGTGGGTTATCATCGAGAGGCAACGGAGACCACATGTCTTTGCTGCAGAGGCATATTTCAACATTTGTGTAAGCACTATCAGAGTCAGAAGAGTACTGTACCGACACGGATGAGTCCGTCACATCGTTGGAAGAAAAAGTCCCCGTTGTTTTCACATGTAAAGCAGTATTTTGGGTGATTCATTATCCAGTTGCGGTACGTTGCCAGCTTCCAGCA
This sequence comes from Clitarchus hookeri, assembly GCA_002778355.1. Classification (NCBI taxonomy): domain Eukaryota; kingdom Metazoa; phylum Arthropoda; class Insecta; order Phasmatodea; family Phasmatidae; genus Clitarchus; species Clitarchus hookeri. The sequence goes on along the minus strand of NQII01000790.1, from coordinate 407,292 downwards.
GCAGGGAACCTTCAGTTATGTTGTCACATGTAGCCAATTGACCCATCTGGAAGCAGCGAAAGGGCGGCGTCTGGGTGCTCCGGAAGAGCGTCTCAGTCGCGATGTCGACTGTTGCTATTTAGTGCAGCGCCGGATTCTACCATGGTCTCCGATGGTGCAGCGTCGCATCGCCCTGAGGCGATAGATGCAATGTACCCATCTTTTCGAATAATTCTCCCGCATTTATTATGAGAGCCTCGTCACTCTCGGACCAGAAATCAATCGATTACATTACGACATCCCCCTCCTATAATGCTCTGCTTACCACGACCACAGCCTGCCTCCTCTTCGTCATTTGTCTGTACGCCTGTAAATAGAAAAATACCTATTCATTCAATTTTATTGCTAGGTAGGCAGAACCCTTAAATATGTTACCATTATTATTTTTCTTTTAATACATTTATTAAAATTACATAAAATTACATGTATATTAAAATTACATAAAACAACACATATATACGTATATAGAATTAAATTATTAATATTTTATCAACTAAATTTTGCCAATGGCCAATAAAAAAATAATGGAGTAGAGGAACGTTAAAGGCTAATAAATGGAGTTGGAGTTTTTCCCCGCCGTAAGAGCTACGTTGCAGCTCCCAGGATCGTCTTAGAGAGGAAACCAGCGGAACTGCGCTGGCCATCATTTTTGATTTTGTTCTGGGAGAACAGCTAATCAAGCATGAGATCGGAAACGCAAGTAGCCGCCAGGAAACTCGTATTGAACTCAGCATTGCTATATTTTGATTGGCTTACGGCGCGCGTGTGACAGGGTACGTCCGAGCGGTCGTGGATAATTATTCCGTGCAAGATTTTCCTGTTTCCTTCGCCCGCTAAAAATCTGTTTACGTTTGTGGCAAGAGTCCCCATTGCTCCTGTGGTACTGCAGTTTCCTGCTGGCCAATCCTTGAAATACATTTCACTCATATTTATTTTTTCCACAATTTATTTATTAAGCAAAAAATTGAACGTAATATTTAAAAAAAAGAAAATGTTTAAAATGGGAATACACAGATAATCATTTTTAAACAGTTATATTTTATTTACATAAATAAAAAAATTATAAATACACGTACAAGTCTGAAAAAAAATTATGTGTGAGCCAAAACATGTTCATAAAAAAATGGTTAGCAGTCTTTGACGTTTTATCTGACGCAGTTGAATGATAATGTTCAAAGTGCCTTCTTTCAAGTTAAAGTCGGTCGTGAACGAACCCATGTTGGCGGCAGCAGGTGACGTCACACGTGGACGTTTGCATGGGCACGCTTCACAGTTCGATGCAGGTTGTCCAGTATTTTTATGCATCGTAGTGTCAACACGGTGGCTGTGGCACGACCTTCGTCGTTTAGTTGGGGCCATTTGAGTCGAAGCCTCGCTGGGGTTATTTTGTTGACGTACGCAGACCTGAGTGTAGAATTTAGGGGCGGGAATTTCGCGACCTTGCCTCGACTCGAAGTTGCGGCAAATTCCAGAGCCTGGTCCTTGGTTGCTGGAAGAGTCGTATCCTGTTTCATGTGATGAACCACGCAATTCTCAGGAGTACAGCAAGTTATTAACTGTTGACTAGGCTCGAAATCACCTGGAGCCACTGAATATAACCAGTGGTCCCATCCATCACATTTATCTTCATAGTTATGGAGTGATACAGACTCCCAGAACGAATAGGTGATTTTAGAGTAGTCGGGATTATGTCAAGACGTACAGATTCTGCGAATGAAATTGCGTCATCTTGCTCCCACGGTGACTCGTGCTCGATTGGGCGAATAATTTATTTTTGGATTCAATTTCTTTACAGTAATACTGATATGGCGGACTGCACAGAACAAAATGGTGGACGGTGGCTTTGACACCTACCAAGATGGTGAACTGCACCTACCTATATGTTGAAATGAGTATGAGTGGAGGAAATGTGGGGAACTTCCGGAAATAAAAGTTTTTTAAAATAAATTTTTAAATAGTAACTGTTAAATAATACATTTTATAGCAGGTTTTAATAATACAATTTTTAATAATTCTTAATAATTATACATTTTTTTAGATAATTTTTTTTTAAATTTGTTATGATTTCAAGGTTAAAGGTTACTGAGGTCAAGGTCAAAAATCACCAACGTCAAGGTCACCTGGATCCATTATGGCAGCCGGCCGACGGGAATGACAGAGCATGAACAGCTCCAACGCTCCGGTCCCAGGTGCCGATGTGTCAAAGTCCCCATAATACCTCTACTTATACATATATGTATATTTATTTATTTAAAATTTATACACTTCCTTTAATTCGTTTTTGGAAATTAATGTTTAACTGACTTCATACTTTTTACAGACTGTTGTTTAACATCACAGTGCAAAATATATAATCAGCTGAACAAGTGGAAAATAATTTTATAATCTTGAACCTATTAATGCGTCAGCTTACATTGCTCGAGAACTGGGTTGCACTGCGTCTGAAATAAAAGTTTTTTAATTAAAATGTTGTGCTTAATCGCTGCGTGTTATTTTCATAGAAATAATTTCACACAAAATTAAATCGAATCACTCTTTCAAACATCTTGCTTGTTGCTTTATATTGTGTTGTGTCTCAGGTTATCTGCAAATATCTGCAAACAATTTATAGGGACTACTAGTTTTTTCCACAAAGTTTCTGCAAACAATGCGGGTTACCTATTAACGTTTCATAGTTAAGTGCAACATGACGGTAAAACTGCATGCCAGTTAGCGCTTTACGCTTAGCGACGATGTGATACCTTTATATTTGGATCACTTTCGCTACTAGGCCACGTATGATTTGACATGCTCTGGAGGACTAATGAATGCCGACCTTTCACTCCCCTACTTCAGTGTCTCAGGAGCGAAAAATGCTTCCAGGTATGTGGGCGTTTCGAGTCTCAGATCGTACTTCCACAAATTCTAGGATACACGACAACAATTTTAATACAAACTCCGTGTGTCTAACAGGCAGTTTCGCGAACTCATGCGTTGACACGTTAGACTCAAAACACGTTGGTTTTTCAGTTGCTTTTGCAATTGGATCACATTTGGCAAAACACTGTCCAAACAACTTTGATTCTAACAGCCATCTTGCGAGAAAACGAAGACCGGACCCCGTGCTGCATGGCTACTAAATTGAGTTGCAGCCACTAAGCAGATAAGTGAAGCATAGAATAGATAAGTATACGGAGGTGAAACTGCCGCCTATACCACGCCAGCAAAATGGCGTCGCTGTCCAGCAATATGTCACAGCGCCAGACTGCAATCCGTAGAGCCCCGAGTATTTCGCGAATTCATTCGGTGGCGAGGTGGACTTCAAACACTTGGTATTTCCTCCTTCCGTTGTGAATGGTCGGTGGTTCTTTAGACACGCCCCGTTTAACTGTGAACTAGTAGTAAGCAGGAAGCAGAGGCGTGAGTTAGCGTTGAACAGTGCTGTACAAAGGCCTCACTTTATCGCAGCAATTAATAAGAAAACGGTAGTGAGTGAAGATATTTAGGCGGCTCTGTAGGTGGTCGCCTGGGTAGGCCGCCGAACGGTTTGCAGAGCTCCAGCAGAAAACAATTGATTAAAAACAGCCCAACGTGTCTGAGTGAGGCCTGCGTACAAATAGCATATAATATACGTTACGCATATGTATACGTTTCTCAGTTCCTCCATTCCTCTATAAAGCATGTTTTTGTGATAGTGAAAATAGCTCAAACAGGTGTCTTCACGGACATTTTTATGTATGAACATTCCGGTACGAAACATTAAAAAAGGAACACGGACGCCCATCAAACATTTATTTTTATTATTACGTCATAAAATGGTAGTGTCTCCGCCGAAAGTCTCATAGAGGCGCGTTATCGACGGCAAGACTACACGCCAGTTCAGTGCTTTGCGCGTAAAGGCGATGAGAGAGTTGATGCGCATGTCTCGGTCACCCCTAGCACCCCCACGCTTTTAGGCGTCAGCCGTGCAAAATTCCTTTAACAAGGCAGCCACCTTAACAACGAGGTCTTGACAGCCGATGAGGGTGATTGAGGTGAGTATGGAGGACCGCCGGAATGAAAGGGCGGAGAAAAAGGGAGATCCTCTAGAAAGCCCGCTGACCAGCGGCATCGTCCGGCACGATTCCTACATGCGAAAGTCCGGGAGTGGCCCGGCCAGGGATTGAGCCAGGTTCGCCTTGGTGGGAGGCGAGCAGGCTAACCGCTCTCCCACCGAGGCCCCCGAAAACGATAATGTCTCGAGTGTATAGAGGAGTGTGAAGTATAACCTTCTGTCAAATCAATCCGCGAAGTACTCGCGGCTCTACTAATCTGCGTCTGGTAATTTACTCGCCAGCCGGCAGCCTGGCCTACAAGAAATCTTTCGCAGCACGCGATAGCAAACCAGAAACAGGGCCCGTTCCAAGAGCTTCGCGCAGCCAATCAGTGAATGTGTAAGTTCACATGAAAGGAATCTCCACCCATTTCACTTCTGCATGCATAGTTATTCTGTGACTGAGGCTGGATTATACAGAGTGTGGTAGAGACTGACCTGCAGAGCATTGAACTAGTAACATTTTCCTGCCCCTAAATATACGTGACGGTGGTTAATAATCTGACGAAGCCCTAAATGTACAATAAATATTTTAAACCGCGGCTGTTAAGTTTGGCATTCATGTGTTCTTTAATTAATGAATTTTCGAAACAAAAAGTGCAACAGCCTATAAAACAAATAGCTTTTCATTGGTGCTTATGCGTACATTGTACCTTACTTTATAGAAATTTACTGAGCAAATAAAGAATATCCCAGTCCACAAAATAAATTTTCAATCATAGTGACATTATGTAGCCATTGGACAAATAACAGCAGCTATAACAAAATAAGGTTCGAACGCTAACCGAACGAAATAGTGACATTTACGGGACTCTATTTATAAGTTACTGGCTTTTGTCCGCAACTTTGTACGCGTGGAAAATCTGTTTTCCTTAAAATATTTTTTAAATAGTAAGTATGTATAGTTAATAGAACAGGTTTACGATAGGTTTATTTCTAAGAAACTGTAAAACAAGTGTTAAATTATATATTTTTTACAGTACACTCACGAAGTTTCGAGTTGATAGGATCACCTAATAATTANCACTCTCCCACCGAGGCCCCCGAAAACGATAATGTCTCGAGTGTATAGAGGAGTGTGAAGTATAGCCTTCTGTCAAATCAATCCGCGAAGTACTCGCGGCTCTACTAATCTGCGTCTGGTGTTAAATTATATATTTTTTACAGTACACTCACGAAGTTTCGAGTTGATAGGATGACCTAATAATTATTTTCCGTGCAAGTTTTGAGACCCCATTTCATCGCGTTAGGGATTATTATTTTAAAAATCCCTTCTTAGTGGCTGCCTACATGACATTATGAATGTTTTATCCAAATTTCATGTTTCTAGGACCAATGATTGAGGATGAGCGTTGATATGTCAGTCAGTTTTTCCGTTTGTGTGTATGTATGTATATATATATATATATATATATATATATATATATATATACACTGGAGAGCCAAAAAAACTGGTATAGGCGTGCGTATGCAAATAACAGAGGTATGGAACCAATCAGAGTAACGCGATGTGGTCGCCAGCGCCTATATAAGATAACAAGCGTCTGGCAAAGTTGCTAGATCGGTTACAGCTGCTACAATGGCAGGTTATCAATATTTAAATGAGTTTGAACGTAGTGTTATAGTCGGCGCACGAGAGATGGGACATAGCACCTCCGAGGAACAATAGAATTTGGATTTTCGCGTTCAACCATTTCACGAGTGTACCGTGAATATCGGTAATCCGGTAAAACATCAAATCTTCGACATCGCTGTGGATGGAAAAAGATCGTGAACGAACGGGACAAACGATTACTGACGAGAATCGTTAAACGTGACTGACGTGCAACCCTTTCTCAAATTGGCGTAGATTTCAATGCTGGGGCATCAACAAGTGCCAGCGTGCGAACTATTGAGCTGGCTATCATTAATATGGGCTTTCGGAGTTAAAGGCCCACTCGTGTACCGATGTTGACTGCACGATACAAAGCTTTACGCCTCGCCTGGGCCCGCCAACACCACCATTGAACTGTTGATGACTGGAAACACGTTGCCTGGTCTGACGAGTCTCGTTTCCAATTGTATCGGGCGGATGGACGTGTACGGGTATGGAGACATCCTCATGTATCCATTGACCCTACATGCCAACAGGCGACTGTTCAAGCTGGTGATCGCTCTGTCATGGTATGAAGCTTGTACAGGTGGCGTGAAATGGAACCCCTGATACGTCTAAATACGACTCTGACAGGTGACAGATACGTAAACATCCCGTTCNCAGGTGGCGTGAAATGGAACCCCTGATACGTCTAAATACGACTCTGACAGGTGACAGATACGTAAACATCCCGTTCGATCACCTGCACCCATTCATGTCCATTGTGCATTCCGACGGACGTGGACAATTCCAGCAGGACAATGCGACACTCCACACGTCGAGAGTTGCTACCGAGTGGCTCCAGGAACACTCTTCTGACCTTAGACACTTCCATTGACCACGTAAACCACCAGACATGAACATTATTCAGCATATCTGGGATACCTTGCAACCTACTGTTCAAAATAGTTCTCCACCGCCTCGCACTCCTATGGATTTCTGTACTGCCCTACAGGATTAATGGTGTGAATTGTCTATCTACTGCATACCTTCAGACATTAGTCGAGTCCATGCCACGTCGTCTTGCGGCACTTCTGCTTGCTCGCGGGGGCCTTTCATGATATTGAGCAGGTGTACCTGTTTTTTTTGGCTCTTCAGACTGTATATATATATATATATATATATATATATATATATAGTATTCACTCATAAGCTGTTGAGCCGGGAAGAGAAAATTGGAGACAGGCTGTTATACTGCATTTAATATAAGTAGACTACATTTTGACATACAATGTGACCAGCGTAGACACTAGGTTAGCAGATAATGCTCTAGTTTGCAAAGTACTGTATCAGTTGATGAGTTGTTACGGGATGTACTGTAAGTTGATATGTCGGTGATATAAATGATAATTATGAACGAAAATAATACTCAGAACTAAAAGTTGTAATTCATAACTTAAATTACACTTANGTGATATAAATGATAATTATGAACGAAAATAATACTCAGAACTAAAAGTTGTAATTCATAACTTAAATTACACTTAAAACATTTAAGGCTTAAATTATATTTTCTAATAAATGCACAATTTTTTTTTTTTGTCTTTTAGCGAAATGTTTTAAAAATATGTTTAGCAATTATGGCGGATCATGCGAACAGTTGCGGTCAGTAGAACGTTTCCAGTTCGGTTAATACCAACGTGCATGTGATCTTTTTCATCACGTTTATGCGAATACCTTACTGGTGTATCGAAATATTTATCGGTAGTAAATTATTTTTGAACTTACTTTCATTAAGGATAGTTGGTAATAGGGATTTTCTTTTTAATGCTGTTTCTTGCGTTCAATATAATATTATCGACACGTTTATTGCTCTCTCCGCCGTTTTCGGTACCGTCATGAAACGGCACCGTAAATTTTTGTTTCGCAGTTCATTAGTTTCGGGAAACCGGTGAAGTGTCGTATTTACTGAATGATTCTGCAAATTATCAGCGGCAGACAAGCGTATCCATAGATTGCCGTAGACCAACATGTGTTCAGGACTTGCAAATAGCAGTTACGTACTGCAAGTCGGAGTGTTTTGCAAATAATGTATTTCGAAACGGTTATTAGAATGTCTGAAATGTACGTTGCCTAGAAAATCACCATTTCGACGCTGTTTTGTAGCGTATAAATAACACGAATATCATATGGAAAATCCAACGAAATAAGGTTAACTTCGCTATACATACGGGAAGTTTTTATTATTTGCATCGGTATGAACAACATAATTATCGCGTTTTCTTCTTGCGGCGAGGTTAAAACTTTACTGGTTATAATAATTTGAATGTCACTTCTGTACGAAAAAAATAATTCACGGGTCCATCAAAACAATAATGTATTTCAAAACGATGTCGTCTCGGAAGGAGAGCTGCAAAACCACGACGTCTCTTGAAAAACGCTAGACTAATGTATCTTCCAAACCAATCCACGTGCAATAAANGTGATATAAATGATAATTATGAACGAAAATAATACTCAGAACTAAAAGTTGTAATTCATAACTTAAATTACACTTACAACATTTAAGGCTTAAATTATATTTTCTAATAAATGCACAATTTTTTTTTTGTCTTTTAGCGAAATGTTTTAAAAATATGTTTAGCAATTATGGCGGAGCATGCGAACAGTTGCGGTCAGTAGAACGTTTCCAGTTCGGTTAATACCAACGTGCATGTGATCTTTTTCATCACGTTTATGCGAATACCTTACTGGTGTATCGAAATATTTATCGGTAGTAAATTATTTTTGAACTTACTTTCATTAAGGATAGTTGGTAAGAGGGATTTTCTTTTTAATGCTGTTTCTTGCGTTCAATATAATATTATCGACACGTTTATTGCTTGCTCCGCCGTTTTCGGTACCGTCATGAAACGGCACCGTTAATTTTTGTTTCGCAGTTCATTAGTTTCGGGAAACCGGTGAAGTGTCGTATTTACTGAATGATTCTGCAAATTATCAGTGGCAGACAAGCGTATCCATAGATTGCCGTAGACCAACATGTGTTCAGGACTTGCAAATAGCAGTTACGTACTGCAAGTCGGAGTGTTTTGCAAATAATGTATTTCGAAACGGTTATTAGAATGTCTGAAATGTACGTTGCCTAGAAAATCACAATTTCGACGCTGTTTTGTAGCGTATAAATAACACGAATATCATATGGAAAATCCAACGAAATAAGGTTAACTTCGCTATATATACGGGAAGTTTTTATTATTTGCATCGGTATGAACAACATAATTATCGCGTTTTCTTCTTGCGGCGAGGTTAAAACTTTACCGGTTATAATAATTTGAATGTCACTTCTGTACGAACAAAACAATTCACTGGTCCATCAAAACAATAATGTATTTCAAAACGATGTCGTCTCGGAAGAAGAGCTGCAAAACCACGACGTCTCTTGAAAAACGCTAGACTAATGTATCTTCCAAACCAATCCACGTGCAATAAANGAGAGCTGCAAAACCACGACGTCTCTTGAAAAACGCTAGACTAATGTATCTTCCAAACCAATCCACGTGCAATAAAATTAACAAAAACTGTGTAAGATTGAAAGTTCCCACACTGATAATAGCATTCATGTCCACACATTGTTTTTTTTTCATAGACATAACAGCTGTGGCGGGTAGATACATTGTGGCCGCGCTACATTTCTGGAACTGTCAAAATTTAGTGAACTAATATGAAATAGTGTATAACTCATTCAATTACCAAACACGTAGAATGGATAAAGAAGGTGAGAGGTAGGAGTTGTAACCGTCGAGAGAATAAAAGTGTAAGAGCACATGATAGTTAATAGTAAATAATTCCTGGGTCTCAATTTTTAACGGTAATTTTTTTTTTAATTGAACAATCAAAACATCACGTCATGAACTATTACGTGTTATAAAATTTTATCGCACTTTGTCTGGCCGAGGTATAATGTAAAGCATGTGCATTTATGTAACGCAACCTTTATTTTTTTAAACTACAATATCACTGGTACGTTGGAAAATAAAATGGTTGCTGTTCGTTCCCGTGAATGCTGACAAATTGTGAGCGTATTTTGGGGACATGCATGGATGAAGCGTACCTCGTCTCGGGTCTGCGGTCGTAACCACACTGTCATCAATGCAAGAGACGCGTTAATATTTTTTAACGGTCGTGCAAGTGTCGACTGAGGGAAGCCAACAAAATACTCGCGGCTCGCGTGCGGACACGGGGCCATATAACAACGAGCTAGCGTGGGTTTACGTACCGCGGCGGTCGTAACGCTGTCGTTGCGAGGCCGGCCGACGTAAGGGCGGTGGGCGCAGCCCGCAGTAACTCAACCGTCGGGCAGTCCGCCAGTTGAGGCTTGCGGATGAGGCGGTGCACTGTGACTATTTTAGGGATATTTGCAACTGGCTAGATTGCGAGGGGGGAGGGGAGGTTCTCCCTGTTAATAGAACTGCAAAATGACGGATGTACGCCTCCGTTCGCTCCGGAGTGCGGTGCCGCCACGGCATTGCGATTTGGTCCGTTTCCAGAAAAAAAAAAAATGTGACGTGAATTTCAGTGCGCGTTCTTTTATCTTTTACTCACCACGAAATCGCCCCAGACAGTCGCGTCGGACGGCCGTGCGCTCACCCATATCAAAGGCTTGCCGCAAGGAGTGGATGGAGGGGTGGTAGGGCCCAGACTTGGCCACAGAATATATCAGAATACAGAAGTGAAACTGTGTCGTGCCTCGTGTACTCCCGCCACACAAACTAGCAGAGGCCGCGGTGGTGTAGTGGTAAGATTACTCGCCTCTCACCTAGACAAACAGATTTCGATTCCCGGCGGGGTTGCTCCTGGATTTTCGCATGTGGGCGATTCCACTGGTCGGCGGGTTTTCTCGGGGATTTCCCGTTCCCCCTGCCCTTGCATTCCGGCACTGCTCCGTACCCCCCTCATTTCACCCTCATCGGCTCTCAAGATCCTGATGTTAAGAGCCGCCCAAATATATTCATTCTCTTACAGACGCCAGAAAAATGGCCTCGCTAGCCAGCAATATGGAAGAACGTCGTTCGCGAAGCAGCGCTTGTTGGAGACTAAATTGCCAGACGGTAGCTCGACCAATAAGAAATCTCCCGCAGAGTGCAATAGCCAGTAAAAACTAACGGCCAGTTTCCAAGGCTAAGCGCGGCCAATCAACAAGTGAGTTGGACTACGTGAAAGGAACCGAGCCATCATTATACGCACAGAGCAGCGTACTGCGCAGGTGCGAAACTGATGCATGTATTCTCAATTTCAACCATACACTAGTGCGTGCTGTGTGCTGGTGTATGCTCATAGTGAGTGAGTGAAGATATTTGGGTGGATCTTAACATCGGGGTCTTGAGGGGCGATGAGGGTGAAGTGAAGTGAGCATGGAGCAACGCGGGAATTAAAGGGCGGGGTAAACGGCAGATCCCCGAGAAAACCCGCCGACCGACGGCATAGTCCGGTACGTTTCCCACTTGCGAATATTCGGAGTGAACCGGTCGGGGATTAAACCCGGTTCGACTGGGTGGGAGGCGAGCAGTCTAACCACTCAGTGACCATGGCCCCTTGCTCGTCGAAGTAATCGGTTTGTTTCCATCGTTGAGAGCAGCAGCGGTTGGTGACTGTTGCAAGGTGTGCATGCTTGCTCACACCTGTACGTTCTCGATGCATGGAGTTAAGTACCGCCGGCCGACACGTAACACACTGCGACCACGCGGCAAGGCACCATTTACACACGCGACCAGATCACGTGAATATTCGTATTAACATATATCTGTGACTTTAGTTTGTTTATAAAGCGTTCTCCTAGGGAGCATATTTTTGCGCAAACGAGACAAATCTTATAAAAAAAAAAATTGAAAACACATCTGCAACTCGGTGTGCAATACCGTGATTTCGCGAAAAAATTTCTGAGCGAAAGTTAGGTTTCACAGATCCACTGTACGTCTGAGAATAAATTTACAACTATTTTAATTCTTAACACCCCCTATTTGCTTGAAAACTGCTAATATATGTAAATTATGGCCGTATATTCATAGTCGCAGACAGAAACTTATATGCATTGGAATACATCCAGACCAGAAATAGTTCCCCCGGCAAATATGTGAGAGTCTTAAGTTCTGCACAAGGTCACTTTCCAATCAGCGCCTGGGAGTGGGAAGCTTGCCAGATGCCAGTTAGAAAAATATAAAATTTTCCTCCTCTCGCTGTAAGCAATCAAAAGCAAGACTTGTGTCCTGAGTATCACGTGACGAGTGAGTGGCTGAATACGCCTTCATGACAGCGAACTCCAAATTATTTCGCTTCTGTCCACTGAGATTTTCAGTGTCTTCGGTCCGGTATTTGGCATTCACTTTTAAACTCTTCAGATCCAATAAACACAACCGCGTATGTACATAATGCGCCGGAAGGTTATTTAAGACCGGTCTTGTACACTGCGAGATTCAGTGCTCAGTGACGCTCACTGCGGATAACGGATTATAGTCTATTTGCTGTATCTAGAAACGTTTTGAAGCGAACCTCTTAAAAATCATTCCATGTCTGATGTGTGAAGTTGTTTCCTACATATGTATCATATCACAAGCTTTCTCTACTTCTGTTCACATAAAATTATCTTATTTTCTGCTAAACTAAATCTTTAGTTATATTTTATTTATGCATTGTACACCTCTATTTATAATTAATTTGAGTAAAACCTGAGAGAAAATATATGTGTTGGTAATGCCTAGTAAGAAACAGTTCTCGTGATAAATTTCATTAAACTGAAAGCATATAAATGCGATGAGCTGTCCCTTTGATATAATTTTCTTGACTTGGTTAAACTTTCTTTACGTGGGACGGAGGGATAGCCTGAAAGCAGTACTTTAGCAGGCCTTCAGAAAAGTTTGGAAGTTACCATGAATGGCCTACAGTAAACTGCGCAGCTGTTATACTACGTTTTGACTGGATCGTATTACAATGGTCAAATCACAAGGCCACGGCTCATCGGTTGTGATAACGAATCAAGTGCTGTATATAGTATATTCACAGTTTCTTCACATTTTTAAATCACACCTTTGAAAATCACCCCACGTGCTAGGCTGTTTCCTAAATACGTGAAGTATCAAAAGCGTTTTATACCTGTGATGACATAAATTTACCATAGTATTAATAAAATTTAACTTTTACTTATAGTTTTTTTATATATTTAAATATTAAATTATAAATTTATATAAATAAAAGAGTTATAAAATGGGGGTGTTAACAAAGCCCAGTAAAAAATAATTTTTATGCAAAATATTGTTACACAGGTTGCGTACGAATACGGTGGGCTGTGCTTCTGGTGTAATTTCCTAGATCCACCTAAGAGATTGGATGGCTTCAACTGCTGCCGATACTAGGCGCTTGCCAGCGAATCACAGACGTTCAGTACCAGAGTAACCTAATTCTCATTGGCGCAGTAAACACCATACTGTCTTGTGACGAAGGCACGCTGCCAATAACGCAATGAAATCTTAAGGTGTGCAAATAGGATATTGAAATCTAACCTCGGTTAAATTATTTTCGCGAAAATCGGGTGTCCCTTACCATATTGTGTAGATGTTTGACTTACCCGTCACGATGTGATTACCAGGTAGCGATGGGGTATTACTCGTTGCTTTAAATATAATGAAATAATTCGTNACTTACCCGTCACGATGTGATTACCAGGTAGCGATGGGGTATTACTCGTTGCTTTAAATATAATGAAATAATTCGTAAGATTTAAAAATTCATTTAACATTTTTTTATTAATATAGATAATTTTCTGTCTTTTATATAATCAGTGGCGGAGATGGGATGGAAACAAGGGGTAGTGTTGCGTTTGCTTGGGGCCACTTTAATTTTATTTCTATCTTTGCTTTCCTCCCTACACAATTTAATAGGAGTNAAAAAAAAAAAAAAAAAAAAAAAAAAAAAAAAAAAAAGAACTTGTAAATTTACTGAGAACACATAATCATCATCATCATCATTATAATCATAATCATCGACATTTTCAGTACCTCCATCATCATAATAATTATAAACACCATCGTCATTATCATCATTGTCGTCATCGTCATCATACCTGCAAGGGTAAAATCAAAATTCTAAATTTATTTTGTGCACAGTCCATTCAACAAGTGCTACCGACTTGAACGCACACACCAATAAGTTACCAACCATCTGATGGCCGGCACGGGTAGTTGTGCCATTTATTGTGACACCGTTGTTTCTGCTTGTCACCTAACGTTGATATCTTGAGCGGCGCTAATAAAAGTAAATTGCATGTTTACGAGGTGTGGCGTGCATTAACAATGCCAATTGCAATTAGCTGTGAGCCTACATTNATAAAAGTAAATTGCATGTTTACGAGGTGTGGCGTGCATTAACAATGCCAATTGCAATTAGCTGTGAGCCTACATTTATACACGTGCCCCAGATAATCCATGTGTTGCAAATACGTGCCCATGCTTGAAACGCCCACCAACACTGTTGGTTGACGGGGGTGTGGGCAGGGGTATGGGTGGCATTGAATAATTGTTCCCTTCCATTAACGCATAACGCGAAGTTTATGCAACGTTGCAAACACTTGGGGGTCGTTAAACATTCAACTCGAAACTCAAGTACTACCTGCTCGTATAAACGTTTATAATTAAACGACGTCGACATGATTTGTGTTCTGCACTCAAGAGTAACCTTCGGAGAAGGGGAAATTTTGGACTAAGGTTTTCGTCAGACTACACTCCGAGTTCACAGCTGTCCCCGACTAATTAAACACTACTGTAATCAACCTCTGAAAACGTTCCATGTCTGTAACCTCATACGCTTTAACGTAAACAGTTACTCGTATATCAACAGAAATGCTGAAACCAAATTATAACAAATTTGTTTTTGTTTTACTATCCTACTACCAGAGCTCCAATTTTTTTTTTTTTTTTTGCTATTTCGTTTTGCAGCTGGTAAGATTTCACTATATCATAGATACTCTAACTTTGTCGTTTGTTTGGAGAAAAGTTTTAGTCGCCCTTTGCTCACGATTCAGTAATATCATTGTTTACTATTAATTACTAGGCCACAGTGACAAGGGTAAGCGCAAAGAACGGCCGAACAGTAACTGTAGTACAACAAAAAATGCATTTGAAGTTGGCTTTGCCACCAAACAAATTATTTTAGGAATACGGATGTATAGTCGGGTAAGTCTGTTTATTAAGTATATAACGTTTAAACCTTTAAGTAGAACATTTCTTTATGGTTTGGAGCGTTACAGAGAAGTTATATTTTTTGTATACTGCGTTCAAGGCCTGTGTGCCACAGTGGAAGAGTCCTTGGATGATTCTATGCAAGCCTGCATAGCCGCTAGAATGAATGGTTCTATGGAATATTTGGCCATTTTAAAGGACGTTTTCGTAATTGGTTGAGTGCAATTTGAAGGTTCCCTGCGATGCTGAAAGTTTAGCCAATCAGAGAGAGGGTTGTAGTTATTTGGTTTATTTTGTTTTGAGAAAGAGTGAAAGACTGTTTAACACAAATAAATAGTAAATAAAAAACAATAAATTGTTTATTGATTCTTAAACAGCTTTGTGTGAAAACTATGGTACACAAACCCTGTTATTTAAGACCCCATTTACAGCTATAACTACAAAACGATTAGGCTCTGCATAAATGCGCATTGCTGAAGTGAGTGAAGATGGTTTTTAAACTACACTTGAAGAATTGTAATAAAAAAAAATAATTCGTCTTCACTTGTGCCGAAACAATTGTCGTTGGATATGATTTTCCAAAGAACCCTCCATACCTGCTTGCATACATGCTTAGGTAGCAGGTCTCATGAAAGCTTCTGCTCGAATATGTACGGAAAATTGTGTCGTGGTGTACAGGCCTAAGCATAAATATTACTTGCTCCACCAACACAAGTGAACCTTGGGACTGGTTTTCGGCGATAAAGGCTGTTTACGGTAAAGTGAGCACGTTTGAAATCAACCTTTGAAAAGTGTCCCTGCCCCTATCTGTTTATATTTTAACGGGCACACTGACTGGCATGAGCCCAGTAAAGTTGGTAACGATGGAGGGGAAGTAGTTCCTTGTATTAGCGCTGAATTAAAAATGTTAAGTTTAAGAATGATAAAATTCGCAAATATTTGCTTTCCTAATAATTTTAGTTTCACTTGNCTGAATTAAAAATGTTAAGTTTAAGAATGATAAAATTCGCAAATATTTGCTTTCCTAATAATTTTAGTTTCACTTGACCGACGCATGAATTAGCTCTCAGGCCCATGTTAATGTTAATTTTCATGTGATGTAAGAATACACACATTTTAATACAGGTAGATATATCTTAAGCAAGGCTGCCAAAAGTACTCAGTTTGCCATGAACGACCTATAGTAACGTAAACCATTTATAACCCAGTGCAGACACAAGGTTTACGAATCAGTTAACTATAAGGAAAACGGTGACAGCATTTGACACAATGCCACACAATAGATGCGTACACAGAAGCGAAATGTCATGGTTNATAAAAGTAAATTGCATGTTTACGAGGTGTGGCGTGCATTAACAATGCCAATTGCAATTAGCTGTGAGCCTACATTAATACACGTGCCCCAGATCATCCATGTGTTGCAAATACGTGCCCATGCTCGAAACGCCCACCAACACTGTTGGTTGACGGGGGTGTGGGCAGGGGTATGGGTGGCATTGAATAATTGTTCCCTTCCATTAACGCATAACGCGAAGTTTATGCAACGTTGCAAACACTTGGGGGTCGTTAAACATTCAACTCGAAGCTCAAGTACTACCTGCTCGTATAAACGTTTATAATTAAACGACGTCGACATGATTCGTGTTCTGCACTCAAGAGTAGCCTTCGGAGAAGGGGAAATTTTGGACTAAGGTTTTCGTCAGACTACACTCCGAGTCACAGCTGTCCCCGACTAATTAAACACTACTGTAATCAACCTCTGAAAACGTTCCATGTCTGTAACCTCATACGNTTCACAGCTGTCCCCGACTAATTAAACACTACTGTAATCAACCTCTGAAAACGTTCCATGTCTGTAACCTCATACGCTTTAACGTAAACAGTTACTCGTATATCAACAGAAATGCTGAAACCAAATTATAACAAATTTGTTTTTGTTTTACTATCCTACTACCAGAGCTCCAATTTTTTTTTTTTTTTTTGCTATTTCGTTTTGCAGCTGGTAAGATTTCACTATATCATAGATACTCTAACTTTGTCGTTTGTTTGGAGAAAAGTTTTAGTCGCCCTTTGCTCACGATTCAGTAATATCATTGTTTACTATTAATTACTAGGCCACAGTGACAAGGGTAAGCGCAAAGAACGGCCGAACAGTAACTGTAGTACAACAAAAAATGCATTTGAAGTTGGCTTTGCCACCAAACAAATTATTTTAGGAATACGGATGTATAGTCGGGTAAGTCTGTTTATTAAGTATATAACGTTTAAACCTTTAAGNAACAAATTATTTTAGGAATACGGATGTATAGTCGGGTAAGTCTGTTTATTAAGTATATAACGTTTAAACCTTTAAGTAGAACATTTCTTTATGGTTTGGAGCGTTACAGAGAAGTTATATTTTTTCTATACTGCGTTCAAGGCCTGTGTGCCACAGTGGAAGAGTCCTTGGATGATTCTATGCAAGCCTGCATAGCCGCTAGAATGAATGGTTCTATGGAATATTTGGCCATTTTAAAGGACGTTTTCGTAATTGGTTGAGTGCAATTTGAAGGTTCCCTGCGATGCTGAAAGTTTAGCCAATCAGAGAGAGGGTTGTAGTAATTTGGTTTATTTTGTTTTGAGAAAGAGTGAAAGACTGTTTAACACAAATAAATAGTAAATAAAAAACAATAAATAGTTTATTGATTCTTAAACAGCTTTGTGTGAAAACTATGGTACACAAACCCTGTTATTTAAGACCCCATTTACAGCTATAACTACAAAACGATTAGGCTCTGCATAAATGCGCAATGCTGAAGTGAGTGAAGGTGGTTTTTAAACTACACTTGAAGAATTGTAATAAAAAAAATTAATTCGTCTTGACTTGTGCCGAAACAATTGTCGTTGGATATGATTTTCCAAAGAACCCTCCATACCTGGTTGCATACATGCTTAGGTAGCAGGTCTCATGAAAGCTTCCGCTCGAATATGTACGGAAAATTGTGTCGTGGTGTACAGGCCTAAGCAGAAATATTACTTGCTCCACCAACACAAGTGAGCCTTGGGACTGGTTTTCGGCGATAAAGGCTGTTTACGGTAAAGTGAGCACGTTTCAAATCAACCTTTGAAAAGTGTCCCTGCCCCTATCTGTTTATATTTTAACGGGCACACTGACTGGTATGAGCCCAGTAAAGTTGGTAACGATGGAGGGGAAGTAGTTCCTTGTATTAGCGTTGAATTAAAAATGTTAAGTTTAAGAATGATAAAATTCGCAAATATTTGCTTTCCTAATAATTTTAGTTTCACTTGNACGCGTCTTGAGTTTGATTGGCTACCGCGTGGTGCGAAAGATCTCATATCGGCCGGACTGCCGGTTAACGAGTAAGTTGCCAACGCTGCTTAGTGAGCGGCGTTACGACATGTTTATGGCCAGTGATGCCATTTTGCTGTCGCGCGCGATTGGAGTACGATGTATAACCGGCTGTTCCACCTCTGCGTACTTAGCTACTCTGTGATCTGGCTGAGACAATTAAGATTATACAACAACATGTGTTAACGCGTCTGGTTCGTCTCCTGGGGTTTAAAACCGTGTCAAAAATAGGCCTGCCAACATCAACAATTTAGGACTACGGTACATCATTTTGCTATCTACGTCTGCAGGAAAACATGTCTTGCAGCACGACTGTCTATAAACAAAGGACGTACATGGGGAATTGAGCAGAGCTTTCAGAAGCACTAAATTAACCGCTAACTGCGTAAATTATATTTAATTGGAGAGATACATCAAGTGGAACACCTGCGTACGGACTGTTCGAAACGACGAGCTTCGAGTCGTGCCCAATTGTTAGGTACTGGAAAATTTCGCTTCTTCACTGACCTTGAAGTTCAGACCTGGAAATTCTGTGCGTTCATTTGATAGGTGGTTAGACTTTAAGCATTTGCTCTTCATTGTCGTTTTTGTAACTTAGCTACACGTTTTTATCAAACGCAGCGTGGGACGGGGAACCAGATTTATAAACACATTAAAAACAACGAGCGAATCAAGTATCGTCTAGTTCACTGGTCATATGGGTAGCAGAAAGTAAGGTAATGACAACTGCTGAAGCATACAGCGCACCGTAGTGTCTAGCCTTAAAATCGAATAAAATTGCAAAATTTCTAGGACTTCAACTTTTGGCAGTCCTTCACCACAGAGTACATTAGTAAACAGAGACGAAATTCTTGGCGGTTCCTTTTGAGTAGACGTACCCATTTTCTGATTGGCTGTGTGAGACTTTGGGAACGGTCCTTATGATTGGCTACTGCATGCTGCGAAAGGTTCCCTGTTGGCTGGGCCGCTGACTGGCGAGTATATTTTTAAGGCGCTGATTTGCGAACGGTGTAAAGTGAGCTGAATAATTCTTAATGGGGTTAAAAACCCAGTTTTCGTATTATATTGAGATAAAATTTAACACAAGTTGATAGTCAAGATGCGTTTCACATACACTTGGGTAATAATTTTAGTTAATTAGAAGAATAAATATTTATATTTATAATTAATTAATAGAGCCATGCATATTAGGAGATCCTGATAATTTCACACAAGCAAATCCCGAAGTCATGTAAAGTTATGATGAATGTTAGAACTCGAGAGATCTGAGGAACTTCACAGAACCCCTCAATTCCTGCCCAACATTCTACGCTTATAGGTGAAACATACCGTAGTCCTGGTTTACCTCAAGTAAAGCCAAATAGTATTTTCTTAAAATAAATATCTGTTAAATGCTGAAAAATTGTCAATTTTATCTGCATTGACAAATAATTCACAGGCCTTGAAATACTGCTTTTTTTTTGTTACCAATTTTTTGATATGTAGGCTTGATAATAAAGTCATTGCCACGTAGTGCCACAAAATTGTTTGGTACACAGTAAAGAGGCTACAATGGTGTATCCATGCCCGAAGAGTTTGGCTGCTTCAACGTGCCCCTCAAGGCGATAAAAATCTTTGAAGATGGGAAACTTATGCAATTCGCGAGTCAGGTATGAACACTGGCCGGGCGCCAGGTTTCAGGTGTAGAAACATTACGTACTTCCAAACCCGTCCCCTGGGATTAGTCCTGGACCTGCCAATACATTACAATTATTGTTATGGATTGAAAGGCATTAAAAAGTATGCTTTTCAAATACACTCAAGTTCTGATTTGAATGTTACAGTTAGAAACTATGTCAATGATAACACAATTAGTGGAGTGGATTTTTCTGACGGAAAAATCTGAGGATTTCTTTTCAAAAGTAACTGACGAGTATAATATAATAGAATAAATGAATTCTAGTTACATTAGATAATTTTATTTCAAGTTTCTAAGTAGNACTATGTCAATGATAACACAATTAGTGGAGTGGATTTTTCTGACCGAAATATCTGAGGATTTCTTTTCAAAAATAACTGACGAGTATAATATAATAGAATAAATGAATTCTAGTTACATTAGATAATTTTATTTCAAGTTTCTAAGTAGGCGGGAGAAATGCAATCGAATATGCCTAATGTTCGAAAATAACTTTTCTTCGTGGCTGGACATCGATGATTTTTCTTAAGCTGATGCCACTCCAGGTGCAAGTGGTGTGAATATCACTCCTCTCTGTATCAATGGAAGAGAAATGTGGCGAGGCAGGCGAACGAATTAATACAATTTATAAAATGCTCATCGGACATGGTATATGCTACAGAAGCAGAAATCATTTTGTCTAATAATTTAAGAAGGAAAGGCAGATGAGCAGGTGCATCAAGTGCGAAGCTGTTTAGTAGTAGCTACTCAGAATCTTCAGACGATGTAAAAACCATTAAAGATGCTGAAAAATAAGTGCATTCCTTACATTCGAGAAAAAGTCTTGTCATTACTGACAGAAGCAAAATTATCACCGATAAGTCAGAGGGGACACGGTAGATTATCTGGTCATTTCGAATATAAACAAAATCGGAAGAAAACTACAGATGCAATGAGAGCGTTTTCATATCTTTTTTTGTATCCTTGGTTTTACTAAAAGGAAATTAAGAAATGTTTATGAAAATCTGTGTCCTAGTTTTCCATGTTTATGTAGGCTTATATAGTTAAATTATTTTTAAAAAAACTAGGGATGTCATTTATGAACAAGCTGAATATATATATAAACTCAAATCAATAATATTCAACCCTTTAAAATGGAGACAATAAAACTAATTACTTTCTACCACTTACATTGATACAGTAACTGGAGTCTTCAAAGCGCATCAGCAGGCACCAGTACTCTTCAGTGCTCCGCATGTAAGAAGACAGCCACAATCTCACCATCTTTGGCGACACAAAACAAAACCCATCTTTCTTCTTTAGCGTTCGGACTTTCTTTTTTACATGCATACTGTACATTCGTGGAATTAGTTCTGGCTATTTTCTACAGAAAATTCGTGTAAATGTTTGTTTTTGAGTAATGTCTATAACAGAATTTGCATTGGCCCAGCGGTAGTGTAAGGGTTAGTGTGCCTACCCACCAAAGTATCGCGGCCCGAGTTCAAACTCGGGTATGAGCTTATGCCTTAGATTTAATTTAGGTTAAGATAGTTCGTAGTCCGCGTTCATAAGCCTTCCAAATTAGAGACAAAGATTCGTATAGAATCCCTAAATATATTAATTTTTTTAGTTAAAAATTTTGTAGCTGGAAAGAAAAGAAGCCACTAGGGAACAAGGACGCCAATGTAATACTGCAAAAATAATCGTTTAGCAAAATATACAAAAACATTAAAGAGCATAAACCTTGATCGTTTAAAATAAGGCTTGTGGCTTAAAAGTACGTATGGGAACACATCAAGGTTGTAATTTCTGACACAGATACAGAGATACAGCAGCGAAAGCAACTGTATTCGAAAGGATATTTTAGAAACGTTTGTCAGTAATTTTGTTTATCTCCCGTTGGCGTCCTATCAATTCTGATATATTTGATTCACACTGTCAATAAACTTTGGCATACTATGATAAATTGTGTGGATCGTATGAACTATCTGCCACTGTACACAATTTTACAGTATAGCGGGCCAATCAGCTGCAACGCATCTTACCCATGGAACAATTATTAGAAGAGGAGAAAGAGGCTAGGAGTAAGGATATTAGAAGTTATTGTCTGTTTTCTAGCAGAAAAAAAAACAAAA
This sequence comes from Clitarchus hookeri, assembly GCA_002778355.1. Lineage (NCBI taxonomy): Eukaryota > Metazoa > Arthropoda > Insecta > Phasmatodea > Phasmatidae > Clitarchus > Clitarchus hookeri. The sequence goes on along the minus strand of NQII01000790.1, from coordinate 385,240 downwards.
GAATATTAAATATACAAGATTTGTTTCGTTGCCTCATAATGTCATCAGAACCTGTAATTTCATAAGCTTCAAGCTTGGTGAAGAAGCCACAGCATAATATTTAGAAATAAATAAAAATACGGCATTGTAGATTTATTAGCAGACTTGAAAGTAACGAGGTAGGAGACAACGGTGACGAGGGCAGTAATTATTCAGAAGACTCCCATTTTTATCCTACTAATAGCATAAATGCGAAAGTCTGTGTGTGTGTGTGTGTTTGTTACCACTCAGTTCCAAAACGGCTGAACGGATTTTGATGAAATTTGGTATGTAAGTACTTTAGGTTCTGGAATAGGACATACGATACTTTTTATCCCGGAAAATTATACGGTTCCTGTGGAATAACAACAAAAATATAATTCTGCAACGGCTGGAAACGTGACCGAAATATTTTTTCCTATAGTGTCAGAGTTTATCAGGCCGCCCAAGGAGCTCTGAAATGGCTTAACGACTGCTATCAATCGATAACAACTGCGACCGAATATTTAACATACCCTTCGAATTCCGGAAGCGCTCAGATGTTATGCAACTAAACGGTCACCCATCCAAATGTGTGCCGCTGGGGACGTTGCTTGACTTTCGTAATATATTAAAATCCCTCAGCCAAGTGCAAAAAGGAGTATACCTGTATCTAGGTACAGTTATTTCTAAAGCTACAACTTGATGAAACTCACGTTTTGATTTTCATACATCGACGCCGGAAAGCTGAAATGTGGTAACATCGCGATAGTTGCACAGATATACTCATAAAACAATACCCTACTTCTCGGCTATCGGGTGAAAAATATTCCCTTCCTTTTGGGTTGCCGTAATCAGTTAAAAACCTAGGACAACATAGCATAATTTTATAATTCTGTTTTCACATAAATGAGTTGTCTTTTCCCAATTTATTTATAAGTGTATCACTGTAAAACTCAATTGTACCCAGGCAAAGCCGGGCCGGTCCGCTAGTATGACTATAAATTATTAAATAGTACTAGTTTTAAGCATTCAAGATACAATTTTTTACATTTTATTATTAATCACTGTATACATTATGTAGATATATGCCATAAACTGTAAATAAATCTTATTTTTAATATATATGCATTTATATACGCATATTTATATAGTCTTTAAAGTTAATGAAAATGTTATAATATTTTTATATACTTTAAGAAAGAAAAATCTGCGTATATATATGTGGTTTTTATATGTATGCATTTATACAATTACATACAAATAATATTACAAAAGTATCTAAGAACTTATAAATAAAACAATTCAAAGAAATTAATTTTATTTAATTAGAGAAGGGNTCCTCCCTTCCACTTCTCTACCAATCGAAAGATGTTTTCAAAAATGTAATTACACTCAAGAGCTAGTTTTTCTATTTTCATTCTTAACTCATTTTAATTGTAAACATTTATAGAATGACTAATTCTATACAGAATAACCAGAAAAATGTTGAAGTGTAATGGGGGTACACGAATCCTCCCTCCTTCTTCCCCTCTCTTCACTAGGTACATGCACAATAAGCCTTCCCCATGAAAAATCTATATCTACGCCCACGTATCTCTGGTTAGACCCCTTTTACGTTATTCGGCGCACTGGTAAAGGCAGAAGGATTTTTCGCACCATAATAAAGCGACCTGGCTCGCTGCGCGGCGTTCCTGCAGTTTGATGGCCAGTGACACTATTTTGCTGGCGTATGCAGCTGAAGTTCACGGTAAAAGCCGCTGTTTCACCTCTGTCCACTTGCTTACTCTGTGACGAGGCTAGAAGCCCAGTGGTCTCACGCGTGGGCAACTTATTCGTAAACCAATCAGCTGTTTTATAACTGATTCATACCATAGTCGCACAACGCGAAGCCTACAGTTATCTTGTTGTGATGACGGGGCAAAAAAAAAAAGACGTAATTGCAGTGCGCTTTAAAATATAATTTGTAACAACTCAAACAATAAATCAAATGGGTTTGAAAGGCTTACTCGATAGAGCAAGCAACAAAATTTGCAACAAATTCTGGAAACTTAGACTACCACTCCTTAATGCCTAGCAAACGTAAATGTACCCTTTATATTTTTACCCTTCATATTTGCTGAATATATATATCATAGTAGTTCCAAGTCTGTATTTAAGGATTACGTTTTTTGTCACTGGAGGTGTTTACATGGAAATCAGATATTGCGTGCACATTACTGTATTTCTAACGCTTTCACATTAGCAGTTATTTATTTAACTAATCATATGCGTATCCTTTTTTTAAGAACACGCTAAAACTGAATCAGTGAAAATCTCCTTATTTTAATTAGTGGAAGGTGTCTGACTTAAAGAACAGTTATTGTCAGATATGTACGTCTTGTGATGAATCAGTGAAGGCCACTGTTTTGCTGTGATTTTTCGTTTGGACTGAGACACCAATTTTGCTATGTTGTATGGGAAAAAAATAGGGTGCACTTATCTTCATGACTAAAAAAATTAATAAAACAGCTAACAGGCGAATTGAAACAATAAAATATTGTTTTGCACGTTCCATTTGTCTGTAGCATTTCCAACATTTAGGTAGATGCTATGAGTATTAAGTCCATTTGACTGACAACGTAAACATCATAGTGGATGATGACTGAAATTTATTAATGTGGCATAGCAAGGCAAGCGTTCCGATACAATTTGTAGAAATAGTGAACTTGTATATGTTAGCCCGCACACCGTCTTTGTGAGCACTGCAAATTGTGTTGTATTACCTGCAACAACGAGGTATGTACTAGACATTTTTTTGTGTTTTCTGTTGTCCGCATTCAAAATTTAGGACGTTTGCTTGCCTCTGTTGTGCGATGAAACTATACAGCGTGTATCAAATTTGCCAGACTGTGAGTAGACGAACGGAGAAATCAATTTATTTACAATTAATTCTTTAACCAATATAGTAACATTGAGAACCTGTAACTATTTTAATTTGACATTTGGAACTTGTATATAATTTTAAATCATATATGCTACTGATGGTTTATGGTTAAGTTGTCGGCAATCGTAAGCCTAATAGACATGGCGAGTATAGCTAAAGGAGGTGTATTATTTTATTTATTTTTAAATACATAAGCAAATAAGTAACGTCGGTTTTTATGTTACTTCAGTATAATATTACAAAACAATTTTTCAAAGTATTCGTTACCATCATAGCAAAATATGCCGAATGCTCTCAGAAATGTTAGACAAATAATTAAATCATGCAGCTTTATTCTGTGATTGATAGAACTCGATATAAGTTTCACGATAATCCACTGATAATTATATTTCTTAACAACGCCCGACTGTGTGATACTTTTCGTCTGATGTTTTTCATACCAAGTACAGTGATGAGAAAACGTAATGCCTTCACCGTTTAGGGAGGCCAATTTACTCTAATACCAACATAGCTGGCGAGAACGTCATTTATGAAAAAAAACGTTATCGTATTTAATATACAACTTTATTCAACTCCTGCCACTCAGAATTAGTGACATTCAAGGCGCTCAGGTGAGGGATTGGTGTAAGGCAGACCAGATGTTCTGGAAATGTGACTTGCACGGCGATACAAACCGTGACAGTTGGAAGGGCTGCGCAGAGAGCAGGCGTGTGTAAAATTTGCAGCTGGTTAGTGCTGACTGAGCAGCTTGACAATTGTGAGCCAACGACCAGCTGATGCTGGAATACGTAGAAAATTGTGGATTGTAGCACGGCACCATTTTACAGCCCGGAATGTTGCGGCCTTAATTCATTACAAAATATAATGTTCCAGGAATCTGTTTACAATTTACCCTGTTGTAAACATACTCTTATCCCCGAAAGAAGTTTCACAAAATAAAAATCCGTGAATATTTTTACAATTTTTGGTCTTGTATGTGACAGTAGACAGGAAACAGAACTCTAACTAACGTGCGCATGACGGGAGGTTTAGGCCGACGTCATAATATTTGTCTGGTAAGCCCATAAGATATGTTTCAAAATGGTGATGTAATAAGGTATCGAGAGGGTTGAGCGCTTTCTGTCTAATATGTTACCACCCGGCCTCTCCGTGTTAGTTCAACCTCAGTGGAGTTCAATAACCTGCTGGTTCTGGGAGCTGCTAGCTATTTGCAAAAATTCTCCGTGGGTTAAGGTAACTACAATTTTTTCATAACTAAAAATTCTGAGAACCTAGACACGTTATTTATTTTTTCTTTGTCGTCATTGTGTATCCCTCCGCTACATGTAAATATTAACATTGTCGTGGGCTATAATTATATAATTCTTGTAGACTATCCATGCGTGCTAAAGTGAAGCTAGAATTTTTTCGTGAAACAGAAATGCCCCAGTATGCAGGTTAAAAACCAGATTTTGGAGACAGTATGGTTAAATATTTAGCTATTAGTAAACGCTCTATTATTTCATCTTATAATTTGTTAACTGGCTGTGTCTGAACTTACCATCCTCCCACTTAAGTAGAATATAATATGTTTTAAAAACTACCTTTGCCGAAAATATTTCCGCTGTTTTCCATTGTCTCTAGGTTTAAGATATTTATAGGTAATTTTCAGGCCAAAAAGTTCTCTTCTTTTTTGAAGGGAGATGTCAACCCTTTCGCTGGAATTCCCAACGTAGTAATATTACATGTTATCTCCCATATCCTAAAGCAAATGACTATCAAATACTCTATAAGTAGGGTACTGCAAATTTCGCGTTATTATCTGCCAGTACGCTACACTTCATTTTTCCCTATGTATTCTAGTCGATGCAATTTTATATTAACTACTCCGATAGTGAGCACCCGTTTCCCTTTTTGACTTGAGTGAACGTAATTGGGCCGTGCTCTTGTTGGGTGCTTCCCATCGGTTCGAAGATGTCTAGGACTTTTGGAATGAACTGTAGTTCAATGAAAAAAAGCTATAAAATTACAATACAAACGCATGTGTATTTGACTTCTTCTCACTGGTTACTGCTAGTACGACGTGGGACCACAGAGGATTCGCTTTGGTTTTGTGAATTTGAGGGAGGCCTACACAATTACAACACCCACCAAAATATTTCATTAAACTGCAACATGTGGATATTTTTACTGGTGAAAGGGTTGTTAACTAACGTATCTTTTAAGGTATAAAAGTCGTATTCAAGCGGACATCAGTTCATGCACGCGATACTGCACATCTTACAGCTTTAATGAAACTGATCTCTGCTTGAATACGACTTTTATACCTTGAAATATACTTTAGTTGACAACCCTTGTCGCCACTAAAAATAACCACATGTTGCAAATTTCGTAAAACTTAACCCAATCATAGAATACCACATGCTACTGCGTGGCGTTTTCGTTAGTGTAAACGTGCTCGGGTTATTTATAAACTGCCACAGGATCTAGAGATGGGCCTTGAATCTAACTGTCTGCTGCACACAGCAAACAAATCTGTATTAGCTGGACTACTCTCAGGAAAGTTCATGTTCCGGTTGTGAATGGGCATATAGCTAAAAATGTTATATATTCATTTCGGGAAAAGCTAGAAATACAACACTGTGCGTAGATATTATTATTGCCAACTGGTTCACTATTTATTTGAAAACTCCAAGAGGTCTCTGAGCTAGTCAAAAAATACAACGAAATGCTGGTCGAACCACAGACTCCAACTGTGGCAGCAAGGAGCCAATGTTCAATTGATTCTGCTTGAACATGCCAACTAATGAAAACATGTCAACTAATGTAAAGCCAAACGTTCAGAATATGGAACACGCGAATTTTTCAGGTATTAGTGAACGACGAATGACTGGCGCCGTGGAAGGTGTATCTCAAACAGATACGCTAGATGTCCACAGTTACCTCTTTAATTTTATAACTTTACATTATAATATATTATTTTGAAACTTGGTTTCCTTCCTCTTACAGTAGGCGCGCACATTCTCCTCCATGCTGCATAATAGTCTGGAAGCAGGTCATGTGTCCTATATGTAGAGACCCGAGTATTTCGCAAGTTCATTCGGTGGCGAGGTAGACTTCGAACACTTGGTCTTTTCTCCTTCCATTGTGATTGGACGGAAGTTGTCCAGACACGCCCCGTTTAACTGCAAGCCAGTGGTAAGCAGGAAGAAGGGGCGTGAGTGAGGGTTGGACAGTTCTGTACAAAAGCTTCACTTAATCGCAGCAACCAATAAGCAAACGATCGTGTCTTGAGTGTATAGAGGATTGTCAAGTCTAGCCTGCTGATGAATCAATCCGCGAAATACTCGCGGCTCTAACGATTGTGTATGTTACGCACATGTAGGTAATTTCTCGTCTGCACAGCACACGATGAAGCTCAATGATCAATTATCTTACCTGTGGGTAAATGAATAGCAAACCGTCTAATTGGTCCCGGTCAAAATTTGTTTGTATAAATGTAGCTGAGCATATAGTCTTACTCATTGGCTGTGACTACGAAACATGTGCTATGTCGACTTAAGTACAGCATGCATAATTTATTTTACAACGCCTGAAACCGTAAATTAAATTGGGTATGAAAGGGTTAGTAAAGAAGAGTGAATTTGTATGAGTGGGACTACGCAAGATACCTCTGCAAATTTAAATACGCCAATGTATAGATGTAAGATAATGTAACGAATGGTAGTGCTTATTCCCATGCATCCATGGCAACTATTATGCATTTAATTATTCAACAAATGTTAAGTTACTAGTGAAATTACTCAATTCTTATGGTGAACGGATTCAAAATTCCAAATACTCGTATATTTGCTATGTAGCAGTGAATTTCCTAGTATATTTATTAGTTTCAAATTACAAATAATTTAATGTGGCTATTAAAATATGTGGGAAATAACGTGCACTTTATCCTACTGTACATACGAATTATTTAAAAACAAATAAATTGTATTACGTAGTTATTACCTTAATATGTTTGCCACCGAGCATAAAAATAATGGGGAAGGTTATGTGTTTGGTATTTAAACTAAAATATGCAATTACAGTTGTTTAAAAATCTATTTAAAGACACCGGTGTAACGTTTCAAACTCGAGGTCGTTTGGAAGACCATAAAGGGTAATTGTGCACACATTCGGTAATAGTCGCACACATTAACACGTCCGTTCTGTAATTGCCGGGAGATTGGAGGCATTATTGAGTTGAACGCCGGCCCACCACTCCCCTCTGTTTTCGAACTTTGCGCGGGAATGTACGAGGCGGTTGAATCAATCCGACATTCCCTCCCTCCCCAACCCAAACGCCTCTTCACGGCTGGCCGACGCAGTCAAGTGTGTGAGCTGCAAAACGCCAATTACGAGGGGGTGTTAGCTCCAATGGCGATTCGGGCGGCCAAGCCACGTACACGCGCATCTAATTAAGCTCGGGCGCTTTGAGACCAGAGCTATCTTTTCAGCTCGGCCGGTGCTGCAGTGGAAGTCTCATTCCCTTTCAGCGTTAAATTTACTGCGCGCCTATAATTTCATTGCTCACGCATGAATACAGTGATTATAGACGAGCACCACACAGTCCGCTAAAATTGACCCTTATGACTAGAAACCGGATAATTTGGCGTTATGACTCGGTAGAACTCCAGACGTCGTAGCAGTGCATGTCAGTTTTGCGTGTTAACTCCGCTCCGCCGGTGCGCTCTGCAGAATTCCGGACCAAAAGCAAACTGTTACACTTCGGTATTTTAATTAATTTTAGCCGAGTCGAAGAGAATTTGAGTTCTGGCTGTGCAGCAGAGAATGAACAATTAACACCTGGTCGACTGTATGTGGCGTGGGGAGGTTTTGGCGGTTCTTAACATCGGGATCTTGAGAGCCAGCAGGGGCCGCGGTAGTGCAGTGGTCAAACTACTCGACTTCCACCTAGAAGAACCGGGTTCGGTTCCTGGCGCGATCGTTTCCAGATTTTCGCATGAGGGAATCGTGCCAAACGATGCTGCTGGTCAGAGGGTTTTCTCGGGGATCTCCCGTTTCCCTGCCCTCAATCCGGCGCTGTTCCATACTCACCTCACTTCACCCTCATCGACTCTCAAGACCTCGATGCTAAGAACCGCCTAAATATCTTCACTCACTCTTCACTCACTTGGGAGCCGACTAGGGGGAAGTGAGATGAGTATAGAGCAGCGCCGGAATGTAAGGTCGGGGAAACAGTAGATCCCCAAGAAAAACCGCCGACCAGTGGCATCGTCTGGCACGATTCCCACATGCGAAAATCCGGGAGTGACCCGGTTGGGGATTGAAACCCGTTCTCCTTGGTGGGAGGCGAGCAGGCTGACCACTCAGCCATCGCGGCCCATTGTACGGTATTGTAAGCGCGTCTGGTGTTGTGTGAGCAATAGAATGGTTGTAAACTGAAATGCGGCGACCAGTAGAACCGATAGTTATGCAGTCGTGAATATAGGAGACTTACTTCCAGCTGTAAAGTAAATATGTAAATGTGTTAGTGTCGCCCTGACCGCTCGCTTGCTTCTGAGCATCAATCGCGCACAAAAGCTCCAAGTAGGCGGCGCTCTCAAGGCTCCTACCTAGAGTTTTTCCCCACGTTTTAGCTCGAGAAGGAGCGATAAGGGCGACACTGCCTCGCGCATCAAGTGCACTATCGGCGCTAAGCTCAAGGCTCTCAACTGGCGTGTAGTGTTTTAGTCGCACTGCGTGTACCTATGGGACATTCAGGGGTGAACCAATTATTTTATTTGTGGAGAGTCTATATGAAGGTTCAGTGCAGGGTCCTTGAGTAGCTTTGTATGCATCTGATGGGTATTTTTTTTTTTTTAGATACAATGCTTTGTAAAAGTTCTTTTAGCGGTTTTGGAGTACTCTGAAATGGTGTTTCTAACGTGCGTGACATTTCGATTGAGGCATTCTTAAACATTTGTTTTTTGGTCCTGCAATCTCCTCGCGATAAGAGTGACTGGTCTCTCTTAAATATCTTGTAAACCGAGCTTGAATCCATGCACGAAGTTTGTGAGTCCTCTCTTTCGCGAGCGGTTTGAGTGTCCAATGATTTTCTGAGCCGAGCCGTGTGGATGAGGCTAAAAAATGCAAAACACGTTCCCAGCTACCGACAGTTAGGAACAGAGTTTTAATTAAACTGGATTCGCCGAAGAGCACATGTGTTGTTTAAAATATTTTTTAATTAATGCGTATGCTACTAAAGTTGGTACTAATAGCACATTAAATATAAATATGCTTATGAAATATAAAACAATTCACAATTTGTTATATATATAAATATATATATATATATATTTATATATATATATACTGCTGGGGCATTATTCTACCTCTATCACGTAAAATTATAAAACTGATNACAATTTGTTATATATATATAAATATATATATATATATATATATTTATATATATATATATACACTGCTGGGGCATTATTCTACCTCTATCACGTAAAATTATAAAACTGATAATTTAAAATATAAAAAAAGGAACACGAAAAATCTAAAACAAGCGGCAATAATTAAAATTATGATTCGTAATAGGAAACTTAGAAAAAATATAATTTAGGGAAAATGTTTGCTGTCTTAGCAAGATGTGCTTGGCATTCGGGTGATTACGACAGCAGGGTTATGGTAGCAGGCATATTACATTTTAATGCATGTTCAAATACTGATCAAGAAAAACTTTTAAACTTTTTAATATTATACTCTTTGCAACTCTAACACTACGGAGTTTATATTATTTTTCTCCAAAACACTTATTAGCAGCACAAGTAACGAAAATCAATTAGAGATTTTACAGATAGTTGCGTGGAATTTCGCGGAAAGTTCGCCCCTATAAAAAATTAACTCATAAACATACAAAGATATATGACTTCTAATTTAGTCGAGATTTTATAATCATATTTACTTGGTATTTAATAAAAATAAGACTCGTGCTGCATCAAACCACGACACGACGAGCGAGTAACATATAAATATAATCGTACACAAAATATCGGTTTTTGAAGTAAGTTTTTAATTTCATGTATCATTTCATCTTTCCATTCGCATGAGTCAAGCACAGTATGTCACCTCTTTAAAAAATAATTGTATGTGCCAGTGCATTGTATCTGAATCATCGAAACGATGGAAGCCATGCACCATTTTTGCAAGTACAAGTAGAGGTTAACTGGATGCGAGTCGTTTAGGGAAGGTCAAGTCGTAACTTTGAGAGTCCCCGCAACTGTAACCAACACGCAAACAACTCCCTGATCGTTTTAGAATATCGTTTTCCTGACAAAGCAAAATGCGTATCAAGTGTGGCTTGCATCTCTGTCGGTCAAGTGACTATAAATACCAGCCTGAAAGTACTCAACAGCCCTCGTTCTGAAGGGTGTTCCTTTCGTAGACCAGCACATTCTACGCATGTTTTATAATTTCGTGGAAAAACGTATAAATCAAACACACTGCAACGCAGCTGAAGCACCAGGTAGGCGGGAGCCTTAAGGGGGTATAATCCTTAATAAATTGGCTCATTATTGTGTATTTTCGTTCTCAATCTTTCTTTATTACACTATAAGATCATAACTAAGTACTTACAAGTTCAGTTATTTGTTTTTTTAATATCATTTTAAGGAATAATTAAGACTTTATTGTCCATTTATTTGCAGTTGCTCCACGATCTGAGGATAATTTAACGTGTGAAACATCCATTTTTAAAACTAACTTTATTGAATGCTATGCTTTAAAGTGCCTTATTTTTTTGTTCTTCATTTGTAACCCACCGGAAACGGTTCCATTCCGTACTTTTCAAAAATTGAAATCTCGACGCGCATTTCAAATTACTACTACAGACAAACGAAAGGCAGCACAAATAAACTAAAGACAGCAAATCACGAGCGAATAAACAAATAATCAATTAGTGATCTGAGTATATAGTAAAACCAATAGCTGGTGTAAATATAACAGCAAAAAAGGTGTTTAGCAAAAATGCTAATGGAAATTGGTGCCCTCTGTGGCCACTGTCTGAACTCGGTGAAGGCCTTGCGTGTAAGCATTCCCCCGAGAAGGGGGAGGAGAGGGTGGCCGAGAGTGCACAGGGAGCAAACAGTGAGAACGAGTTTCGATATTTCGAGGGTGTTGGTGGATGTGGAGGGGGAGGGGGTGGATAGTTGCCTGTAAGTCATAGGGTGGCGAGGAGACTAGAATTTCTCGGAAATGTAATGATGACTGACAATAACAACTCTATCCAGATCTTCTTCATCAAATGTCTCTATACATAAATTCCGTAGGAAGGAATTTCAATCTATAAAATTTTTTTTGGTTATAATTATGAACATTTTTGCATTTTCATTTTGCATTTTGTATTTGCATTTCAAATAGCATTTTCATTCCTAAAAGACAATCCCAAAAACTCAAAGCATAGCTAATTTTTTTTCCAAACAAAAATACATTTTGAATATTCTAAACGTACGAGTATGTAGATGTACTTTGCAACTTCTCCCAAGCANTTTTCCAAACAAAAATACATTTTGAATATTCTAAACGTACGAGTATGTAGATGTACTTTGCAACTTCTCCCAAGCAGAAAAATCTTTAATAGCTATCTGAACCCAGTATTATTAGATAACTAAGGGTGTTACAGATTACTAGAATTGCAATCAAAAATATAGGTAATTTGAGNCTATCTGAACCCAGTATTATTAGATAACTAAGGGTGTTACAGATTACTAGAATTGCAATCAAAAATATAGGTAATTTGAGCGAATATAACTATGCCGAATGAACAGTCAAATATTGATTCGTTGTTGTGTATCGATTCGCTGCCGACACATATAACGCTAGTTATAAATTTTCTTCAAGTATACAACACTGGTTTTGGAAAATGTGGTTCTTGGTTATGGCGTAAATATTACGCAGTCTTTAGTTTTGTCGTATGAATTTAACAGCAAAGCGGTTGCAAATTTGTTACACATCTGTTCACATGCTGCGCACAAATACTGCACAGACTAAAATATTCCTACAAAAGAGATCGGCAAGCAGTATCTAATAAAACGATTAATTTTTGTGCACCATGTACACAAGTTTATTATAGATATTGATGACGTATAATGCATGCTTTTACTGAAAAACCTCAGAGATACAGNTTATTATAGATATTGATGACGTATAATGCATGCTTTAACTGAAAAACCTCAGAGATACAGGGAGTATGCAATGGTTGTAATAAATAATCGGTAAGGCTGTTCAATACAGCTAAATGAAAAAAAAAACATGTAGGATGATTTCGGTTGTGTAACGATAGTTGCCTTTTACTTTTTTCATCACCGCCAAATAATAATTTTTAAAATTAATTTTTATTATTAAAAGAAAATGACTGATAGCCCTATTTCAACAGTAAAAACCAAATAGAGTTGTTTATTTTTTAGTTTCAAACTCAATCCGATAAAATACTTAATTTTAGGCATGCAAACATTTTATAATTGTTAAAAAAAAATTTAAAAAATTTGTTTCGTGATATTAATTAGGAAAGTCCAAAGCTATTTTATGCCATTGCTATAAAAAAACAAGGCAAAAGCATTTTGTTGTATTTCAATCACAAATTCTTGTGTAAGTTTTATGTATGCACTCATAAACTTCAACAACGTAAAATGCTAATGGATTTACTCAAAAGGTTTTTTTTTCTATTCATCAGATATTTTGGAAATTTCTCTGCAAATGGAAATCCACGACCTATGTTTTTTGATACGTTTGTGGAATTCTTCCAAGGCATNTTTTCCAAACAAAAATACATTTTGAATATTCTAAACGTACGAGTATGTAGATGTACTTTGCAACTTCTCCCAAGCACAAAAATCTTTAATAGCTATCGGAACCCAGTATTATTAGATAACTAGGGGTGTTACAGATTACTAGAATTGCAATCAAAAATATAGGTAATTTGAANGAATTGCAATCAAAAATATAGGTAATTTGAACGAATATAACTATGCCGAATGAACAGTCAAATATTGATTCGTTGTTGTGTATCGATTCGCTGCCGACACATATAACGCTAGTTATACATTTTCTTCAAGTATACAACACTGGTTTTGGAAAATGTGGTTCTTGGTTATGGCGTAAATATTACGCAGTCTTTAGTTTTGTCGTATGAATTTAACAGCAAAGCGGTTGCAAATTTGTTACACATCTGTTCACATGCTGAGCACAAATACTGCACAGACTAAACTATTCCTACAAAAGAGATCGGCAAGCAGTATCTAATAAAACGATTAATTTTTGTGTACCATGTACACAAGTTTATTATAGATATTGATGACGTATAATGCATGCTTTAACTGAAAAACCTCAGAGATACAGGGAGTATGCAATGGTTGTAATAAATAATCGGTAAGGCTGTTCAATACAGCTAAATGAAAAAAAAAACATGTAGGATGATTTCGGTTGTGTAACGATAGTTGCCTTTTACTTTTTTCATCACCGCCAAATAATAATTTTTAAAATTAATTTTTATTATTAAAAGAAAATGACTGATAGCCCTATTTCAACAGTAAAAACCAAATAGAGTTGTTTATTTTTTAGTTTCAAACTCAATCCGATAAAATACTTAATTTTAGGCATGCAAACATTTTATAATTGTTAAAAAAAATTAAAAAAATTTGTTTTGTGATATTAATTAGGAAAGTCCAAACGATAAAATACGGTAACGATATTTTTTTGTTCCGTTTTCGTTTTTGTTGTATTTCAATCACAAATTATTGTGTAAGTTTTATGTATGCACTCATAAACTTCAACAACGTAAAATGCTAATGGATTTACTCAAAAGGTTTTTTTTTATATTCATCAGATCNTCTATTCATCAGATATTTTGGAAATTTCTCTGCAAATGGAAATCCACGACCTATGTTTTTTGATACGTTTGTGGAATTCTTCCAAGGCATTTTTCCTAAAACTCGGTATGCTTCTCTACATCTTATATATGAAGGGTTCTAAATCTGAAAACATCGTTAAGCCCACGAGGGTGTTATCTCACAACAGGCATGGAAACAAAACCTTATACAAAAAATGTCAGCGGCTGTAGAAGAAGAGAAAAAACTGGCACTCGAAAACGGTGACGTGTAGGAAGGGTATCCTTTTATAACGGGATAGTTGATGGAGCTTGGTGCAAGAGAAGTTATGGTCACGGATATTTTGCAAATACTGGAACGGTAAGTGTGAATGATATAATAACGCAAATACGAGATTTACGTCTACCTTTGCCGGTTTAAAAGAAGAACTGTACTTTGGAGAAAACGGCGGGGTAACCTAAAGTATGCTGATCTGTCATAATTTCTTGGTGCGCCAGTTTTTATATTTACCAAATGACATAGTTTTTGAAGTAGTCTGTGGTTTAATCAAACAGACCGGCGTACCGTGCCTTACATAATTATACACATTTTTTTTATAGTGGCTTACGCCGTTTATTTAGTAACCACATTGTCATTATTGTTCACCCCTTACTGTGTAAACTATATTTTTAACTTAGAATAATGGGAAAANGCGGCTGTAGAAGAAGAGAAAAAACTGGCACTCGAAAACGGTGACGTGTAGGAAGGGTATCCTTTTATAACGGGATTGTTGATGGAGCTTGGCGCAAGAGAAGTTATGGTCACGGATATTTTGCAAATACTGGAACGGCAAGTGTGAATGACATAATAACGCAAATACGAGATTTACGTCTACCTTTGCCGGTTTAAAAGAAGAACTGTACTTTGGAGAAAACGGCGGGGTAACCTAAAGTATGCTGATCTGTCATAATTTCTTGGTGCGCCAGTTTTTATATTTACCAAATGACATAGTTTTTGAAGTAGTCTGTGGTTTAATCAAACAGACCGGCGTACCGTGCCTTACATAATTATACACATTTTTTTTATAGTGGCTTACGCCGTTTATTTAGTAACCACATTGTCATTATTGTTCACCCCTTACTGTGTAAACTATATTTTTAACTTAGAATAATGGGAAAAAGGTTAATTTTTAGTATAGAAAACTATGTTTTTATTTTTTATCCCAAATTGACAGCTGTTTCATAAGCTGGTTACAGGATTAAAGAAAAAATAACTGTTGGATGAACGAGGGAGACAGATTTATCCTGAGGAAACGCTACAAGTTTTCCAGATACGGAAGTCCAGCTGTTGCATTCGCGGCGGTAGCTACGCGACCACCTCTTTCCCAGGACAATAAAAAATTAGAACCATCGAATAATAGCGAGGTTAATTACGAAATCGTTAAAGGGAACTTATTATGAAAACAAATTTTTTGAATTTGTTGGCGATTATTTGAGATTCAAAGTGCCTGAAAGTCATTAATTGAATGACAATTTATTTTAGTTTACTATCTTGCGGATAGCAGCTCACTAAGTGACGTCATATATTAGTAAAGTGTCTACGGGTAGCAAACACAGTAGTGTTTCATAATTAATTTCGAAAATTTTTGATGTAATAAAATATATCCAGATACGTAGCAGGAAAGTAATTTATACACTTAATTGAAAAAAAAAATGTGTCTAAAAATTTTTAATAAATACATTGCATTTTCGGTATTCGAGTAAAGAGTCTTGTGACCCGTAGCTACCACAATGACTTTGGTCATAGAGGCTATTTATTAATGTCCAGCCCTGAATCTTCAAATAGGTATTAGGTGTAATAGGACATTTCTTTGTTCACATGACTAACTTGTAGGCCTGAAGAGCTGATTTTGACATGACTTAGAGGCGCAGACGTTCAATGGGAGTCCGACGAGCTTAACCTTTCAGAATTATCCAGTACGATACAGCCGCCGTTCTAGTTTCCATTGACCTTTGACATAGCAATTAGATGTTCACTATTCAAAAGTCTTGAAAATTACAACTAATAAATGAATAAGTATTATTACACCAGCAGTTATATGGATGATCTTATTTTAACTTTGGTGTGCGCTATAATAATATCAGCGATCCTTTGGTTCTTAAAGATGAACTACCTACCCCGGCACCGTACAGTTTCCGTTATTTTAAACAAGGAATGAATAATGACGAAAGTATTTATGAAAATGCCTTATCGCTAGACAACTTGAAATTTTTATCATAAAACCTTACTATTTAGTAGTAGTAGAAAAGTTATACAAAAGATTGAAGAAAATTAATAACATTCATTTCGAAGGGCACTGGTGGTCAGTTGACCACAGTTTGAGGACCGCTGCGCTGTCTTAGAGAGGAATGAAGGTGGAATATAAAGGCTAGTCCTACGTTACGGAGTAAAAAAGTTTCATATATTTAAAATTATTACACTTCGCTTCGAACTACTTGTGTAGAGTTAATATGTTGTGGTGATTTTTAAATGACGTTCGAAAATGCTTACATTTTTTTTCTTTCAATCAATTGCATTATTGACAAGATTCTCCTCCGCAGTGAGTTACATTAATGTGCAATAATTTGCGTGTATAAAATAATTGTAATAAAAATAATTGTAAATAACGAAATAAAATTTTTTTTTTTGCTATTATGGGAATTATATAGCGAAGAGTTCAAATTTTGTCTCAATCATTCAAACATTTGGCTGTGATGTTCACTCAATCAGTATATACAACCATCTTACCGAGATAGTACATCTAGAACAACATAAATGCATGTCTTCTATTTCTTTAATATATTAACCTGTGGCCGACTATACTGCATCGTAATACCCTCGATTGGAAGTAGCGTTATTCACTGCTGCTGATGTTCTTTTTACACAATGATAGAAATGTGTAAACTAATGTAAAGTAAATCAAGCGTTGAATCTGGTTAATGATGCCAAAACAAGGTTGAAACAGTCTGTTATCAATCCAATTTTTTTTAGATTACGTAATGTTTTGCAGTAGTAAAATGTGTATGCATGTTTTACACTACCCGGGATATATCTAAGCCACAATTGCCTTTAAATGCAGTTTGTCGTATAATGCATTTTCAACCAGCCTCTAATGACACTGGACTTATTGGAAGTAACTTGTCAATAACGGTTGAAATTTTTCACATCTACTATTGCATGGTTACCAAAGCAGGATGTGTATGTGACGACCTGCTGTAATTACAATGCAATTTGTTGCTACAGTTTGTATTTCTCTGGTAGCGAAAAAGCCCCCCCCCNCCAAAGATTTTGTATTCAGTATATAATTGTTTATTTATTAATATATTGAAGTAAAATATCAGAAAAGTACGATAACACGTTTTTTTTCCCAAGGCTTGCGTTATTGGCGGGAGAAAAGGGAAGATTCCTTACTTGGGTGTTAAGAACCAATTTTGTTGCATGTGTTCCACGACAGCAGAGTGTTCCCAACCAAAACAACACACGTGAAACCAAAATTATTCTGGTTCATCATCCGGGATGGAGCAAACTATTGTTGTGGAAGGACTTCAGCATTTGTTTTCTGAACGTGGTGTATGGGTGAAGTTCCTAACAGATGATGGAGACACCAGTGTTTTTGCGAGAGCTACGGAGAGGGCTCATTTTGGAGACAAAATGAAGAAAATAGAGTGTGCAAATCACATCGTACGAGGGTACACCTCAAAATTGCACGCTCTAGCCTCAAATAACATTTTTGACTTTGAGGGGCGATAAATAATTAGACAGAACATTACTCGCCTCACAGCTGAAGTTCGTGGAGCCATTAGAAATTCCGAAGGAAATGTCGATAAGCTTCGGAAAGATCTACGAAACGGCCTCCGCCATGTTTTCGGTGACCATTTGTCCTGTTGTGCATCATACTGCTCTCAAAAAGGTGCCATACTAAGAGAAAGCGAAATTAATGGATGAGATGCTTATGTTGGTAGATCCCATTATCAGAAAGGCAGATTGTCTCGTTCTGAACAAAGCGACAAATGCGGCTGAAAACCTCAACTCTTTAATTTGCAAACTGACAGGTGGCAAAGGAGTTGATCATTTAAAAGGGTCATCATACAGGCGACGATGCTATGGGGCTGCTCTAGCTCACATGGATGGTCCACCTTATATGATAATTCCTTGGAAAAGCATGACTGGAAACAGTCCAGGATATTTGTAAGAAAATCTGTGCGACGCGAGAAAGGAATCGGTCATCTAAAAGACCAAATTTTTGTGACGAAGGAAAATACCAACTCAAAAAAAGAAGAGACATATCGACCAAACAACTGGTGACATTGGGTATGGTCCAAATGCTGCAGAACCTGATGTAGCTCCCAATGATCTTCAAAGCCAGATGAACACAATTTTAGGGAAGATGTAGGAGGAAACTGGTTCTTTGACGCTATATTCCACATTAGAACAAGCTACCGTTGGACGGTATGAAAATCCACTGTGGATGTAGGCAAGACGGCAGAGACTAACTGCATCACGTTTCGGGGTTATCTGTTGTATAACGAATGTTATATCTTGCCACAATATTGTAAATAATATTGTTTGTGGAACCGAACTCTATTTACTAGCTATTATTTACGGTCGAGTTCTCGAAAAAAAGCCATATCCGCCTACGAGAAAGAGAAGTAGACAACTGTAGCACCTTGTGGCATTTTTGTTCACCCTAAGAAACCATACCTTGGAGCAAGTCCAGATGGAATTCTGGAGAAAGATGGCATTGTTGAGGTAAAGTGTGTGCCATCTATAGGAAGCATGTCCATTCGTGAAGCAGTAAAGTGTAAGAATATCTGCATAGAAATAAAAAAAAATTAGCTGCAACTTAAAATTACATCCGCAGAGATACCAAATACAAGGGCAACTCCAAATATCGCACAGAAAATTCTGTGACTTGCTAATTTATTGCGACGGTGTAATTTAAGTAATAAGGGAAGAAAGAGATGAAAAGTTCTGGGAAAAAATGATGTTACCCAAACTGCAGAGATTTTATATGGAGTGCTTCTTGTCGGAATTAGCGGACAGTCGTATCAGAAGAGGAATACGTGCACGAGAGCTGCAGCATATACTGCAAGCACGGGCAGCTGCAAAAAAGAATGCGACAGTTGAAAATGGCACATTGCAAATAGTGTTTTTTTTGTTCATTTACGCAAAACAGTTGGTCACTTATGACAATTTAAATAATCTTAGTAATTTCAATGTAAATAATATTGTTTATACAGCGCTTGTATTGTGTTCTGTAAATTGTGTTGAAAATATCACATTGTAATCGACGTATATTGTTATTGATGCTGTAAAACCGCTGCCTTGGCCAAAATAAATGTATACATGTATACATGTGTGTATACATATATATACATATATATTTTTATTTTGTAGTCCTTCGTCTGCTTTTCCCCTATTCTGTAAAGATTTCATCTTTTCCTCCGTGTATGCTTCATTTTCATGTTTGTGACATTTGTATTACATATTACTAGTACTCGCCTTTCAAATACAAATTTCATGCTGGTGGTACATGCGTAGTCATTTAATTGAACTCATACGAACACACGTTCTCAATGAAATCACACATAATGTGGCTGTGTCAAAGTCTGTAAAGTTCCCGTTAGAGTATGGTCAATGTCAAAATATGCCATACAGTTCAATTGAATCATTTACCAGACACGTACATCGATCGTTTCTGTAAACCCCGGAGAAAAGAATGTGTTGGATATTTTCAAAACATACTACACTACACGTGCATTAATTTTTTTTATAAAAAATTCGGACTTTAGTTGGTTTGAAATTGAAATTTGGATCTGAAAAAATAGCAACTAACCTCGTACCATTTTTGGTTCCGTGACCATATTTTATTAGCTATACTCTCTTTGGATGTAGTGGATTAATCTACTAGTATGCTGATACAGCTGCCTGACTGAGTAAAGCCACTACTAAAACTAACACAGAACAGGAGTGAAATTATGAACACGTACATCGGAGTTGAACAGCAAACAATTACGGTGCCATTTTAACTGCCGTACTTATTGTGCAACAAAAAACATCGAAATAAAAATCGGGAGTTGTATTATAAATTGTAATTTATTGGCAGTTTATTGAAATAAATAGGAAGATTTATAACACTAGCAAAAATCATAGTCAACATATTTTATTTACTGTACGGAAAACAATATTGTTACAGAGATGTTTTCATTTTTATCGCTCGTCCTTTGTTCCACACTTCAACCAATCGCCTGACCGGATCGAGTGCTGGCCAAACACCAACCGCTATCCTAAATTACATTGGCCTATGTTTTCGCTTTGGTGACTGTCGAAAACTCTAGTATAAAAGGGCATTTGCCGTAGGTAGGCCTATTGTTCCGTGTTTGCTTTGTGTTGTATCGAATGGTGAGTCCAGTACCGATCCATGTGACCTGAAAAAGTTGTTTGAACAGAGTGAGTATTTTTTGTATAGCCATAATTAACTTCAAATGGCTACATTCGACATATTACAGGCGATACGATTGAAAAGCATATGCATCAGTGCAATAAAAAAGTCTCTTTTTAAAAAAAATACATATATTATATTCCATTAAAGCCACATTTATACCTCGCTGTAATTTCATGCTATTTAGTTTATTTTGTAAGGTCATTTATGACGATCTTAATTATGTCAAACATTTGTTCTTAATTACTTTATCATTAGAACACATTTCGGCATGCAAGTGTTCCCTAAGTTAGGATATAACTTATTTCTTCTATCGCTATTATTTTGTTAACATAGCTGCATACTTGACCAACAAAAATATTAAAATTTACTTGTGATGATATCTGGTTTTATATTATATACATCAGTGTTGTCGACACAGATTCTAAACATTATTTGATAGACGCAGTCATGCTGTGCCAATAAGCTGAGTTTACACAAATTTTTATTCAATCGTTACGACGCAACATGAATTTATAAGGAGTTTTAATATTCACTTACTTCACATATATGCTGTCCTTTTTTATAACTACGGTACTTGAAGACTGTTCAAACTCGTGATATTGCATCATGTTTAAAATTCTTTTCACATTAAATATTGGGTTTTGCGTCTGCTACCTGAAGGAACAGGGTCGCGGCCCACTAGTTGGTAATCTGTATACGTTCAGTTGTCGGATCGCGGTGGGCAGCTATAGTATCTCCGAGGTATTGGTAGCACATCCACGCCAGTGTTCTGCTGCCATCATTGTTGTAGCCTGTGGAAAACATCAGAGGCCTCCTTTGCCAGGTGGATCGACTACCCGCGTCTTCTAGAGGCAAGGGTACTAAACAAGGGCAACACGCCCGTCGGCGTCCCGCTTTTGCCCCGGCAATTTCCTGTTCTTAGTTTCATTTCCTCGGCGTCCTGTATTTCGTTCGCTAGGTAATTGAACGTATACAACGAACCACCGAAGGACCCTCTGGGCGATGGGCTGGTAGAATAGTGTGGAGTACACTGGGCTGGCCCCGATGAAACAGAATAACAGTAATTAGTTAACATCCTAATTCTGGTTTTCATTAATTAATTGAATTATAAACGCATTGCCTCGGTACCCATAGTGCAATTCTGCTCGTTAGTCGATTCACTCGTATTCCGTTAGCATGGTCGCGGCGCCCTCTTTATTCATTCACTCCCCGAACTAACGTGTGTGTTGGCTTGGAAATGTTGGTAGAGAAATCTAAAAAAAAATATTTTGTGGCTGAAACTTATTTTGTGCGACATGAAGTCTAGTTCTGTGTTCCTTGTACCATAACGTTTGTAAATAATTAAGTTTTTACTTTTGTAAATTTAAAATAAATTAAATTTTTTATAAGAATTAATAGTCTTCCATTTTTAGTTTGCTCCTGCGTATTGGATTATTTTCCTAATGGCTACTTTACAACTTGAATGCACCTCCTGTTGAAGACCCGTAGAAGTCTGTGAGTACTCATGCTAACATCCCCTAGCTGGGTTTCATTAATTCCTCGCATTGTAATTGAATGTTTAGTACACTAACTCCGGGCTACGTTCCCCAATCGGGTGTTGCCCTAAGCAACCCCAAATATAATTTTTTATTAAGGCGATAATTCACTACCTGTTTAAAATTTAAGTTCAAATAAAAAGAACAACATTTTCTAATTTCTGGTATTATTATGCTGTTACTGACCCATGTATAAGTATTTGAAAAATACATTAATGCAGTTTGACCATAAGCAAGGGTACTTCGCCAACAGCGTTATATTACCAATTTAATACTTTGAGTAAATAATTGTGTCATTACAGTATAGTATTAGTGATGGTTTTAAAAATACTCAGCTTAATAAGCTTTATTTACAATTTTTCTAATATGGAAAAGTCAAAAGAAATAAGTACTTAAAACGTCTCGTAAAAGAATAAACAAGGCCGTGGGCCACAACTGTCTGAATGTGTATTGTTTGACGGATAGCTCATTACTTCCCGCAATGGACAATAAAAAAACGCAATTTAGCTTGGTTTCATGCTTCTCATTTTTTATAATATAACTTAGAAAGGAAGAGATTTAGATAGAGCACAATTCGCTTATAGTAATGTATGTAATCAATCACACCGCTGACTCAACTAGAGCTAGCAGCATGGGCAGTCGCACTGGTTTCCTTACTGAAGTACGAGTTGTGACAAGAGACAAGGATGGAAATGCAGGTAAGTGTAGTACGATTTTTTTACTAACTACTCTAAAACTAAGTGTTATATGAGCCCGTGGTAGGGACGGGAGTAAGTGCGTCTCAGGGCTAAGCCCCATACGCCTACAAGGAAGGGAGTATCATGCAAGGAGACATGCATCGCGGCAAATAGGGATTGGGCTGCCATGGCCAGATTGTGGCCATGAGAACCTCTCTAAGTGTACTTATAGCTAAACTATAATTTGAAGAGAAAAGGAAAAACCGCCATAGTCACCGTAAAAACCCTTTCGACAGGAAAAAATTAAAAATTGTTTCATGCATTATCATGTTTAACATAAAATGCTACAGGAGACATAGGATATGAATCATGCTCTTTATTATTATAGGAAAAAGTGCTAGTAGAGAGGGGGCTGGTAACTTTCCTTCAATTGGCACTGGTCTAACCAGAGTAACACTTNGCATCATGTTTAAAATTCTTTCTCACATTAAATATTGGGTTTTGCGTCTGCCACCTAAAGGAACAGCGTCGCGGCCCACTAGTTGGTAATCTGTATACGTTCAGTTGTCGGATCGTGGTGGGCAGCTATCGTATCTCCGAGGTATTGGTAGCACATCCATGCCAGTGGTCTGCTGCCATCATTATTATAGCCTGTGGAAAACATCAGAGGCCTCCTTTGCCAGGTGGATCGACTTTCCGCGTCTTCTAGAGGCAAGGGTACTAAATAAGGGCAACACGCCCGTCGGCGTCCCACTTTTGCCCCGGCAATTTCCTGTTCTTAGTTTCATTTCCTCGGCGTCCTGTATTTCGTTCGCTAGGTAATTGAAGATGTAGACGAACGTATACAACGAACCACCGAAGGACCCTCTGGGCGATGGGCTGGTAGAATCGTGTGGAGTACACTGGGCTGGCCCCGATGACGGAGAATAACAGTAATTAGTTAACATCTTAATTCTGGTTTTTATTAATTAATTGAATTATAAACGCATTGCCTCGGTACCCATAGTGCAATTCTGCTCGTTAGTCGATTCACTCGTATTCCGTTAGCATGGTCGCGGCGCCCTCTTTATTCATTCACTCCCCGAACTAACGTGTGTGTGGCTTGAAAATGTTGGTAGAGAAATCTAAAAAAAAATATTTTGTGGCTGAAACTTATTTTGTGCGACATGAAGTCTAGTTCTGTGTTCCTTGTACCATAACGTTTGTAAATAATTAAGTTTTTACTTTTGTAAATTTAAAATAAATTTAATTTTTCATAAGAATTAATAGTCTTCCATTTTTAGTTTTCTCCTGCGTATTGGATTATTTTCCTAATGGCCACTTTACAACTTGAATGTACCTCCTGTTGAAGACCCGTAGAAGTCTGTGAGTACTCATGATAACATCCCCTAGTTGGGTTTGATTAATTCCTCGCATTGTAATTGAATGTTTAGTACACTAACTCCGGGCTACGTTCCCCAATCGGGTGTTGCCCTAAGCAACACCAAATATAATTTTTTATTAAGGCGATATTCACTACCTGTTTAACATTTAAGTTAAAATAAAAAGAACAACATTTTCTAATTTCTGGTATTATTATGCTGTTACTGACCCATGTATAATTATTTGAAAAATACATTAATGCAGTTTGACAATAAACAAGGGTACTTCGCCAACAGCGTTATATTACCAATTTAATACTTTGTGTAAATAATTGTGTCATTACAGAATAGTATTAGTGATGGTTTTAAAAAAACTCAGCTTAATAAGTTTTATTTACAATTTTTCTAATATGGAAAAGTCAAAAGAAATAAGTACCGAAAACGTCTCGTAAAAGAATAAACAAGGCCGTGGGCCACAACTGTCTGAATGTGTATTGTTTGACGGATAGCTCATTACTTCCCGCAATGGACAATAAAAAAACGCAATTTAGCTTGGTTTCATGTTTCTCATTTTTTATAATATAACTTAGAAAGGAAGATTTAGATAGAACACAATTAGCTTATTATAATGTATGTAATCAATCACACCGCTGACTCAACTAGAGCTAGCAGCATAGCCAGTCACACTGCTTTCCTTACTGAAGTATGAGTTGTGACAAGAGACAAGGATGGAAATGCAGGTAAGTGTAGTACGATTTTTTTTTTACTAACTACTCTAAAACTAAGTGTTATATGAGCCCGTGGTAAGGACGGGAGTAAGTGCGTCTCAGGGCTAAGCCCCATACGCCTACAAGGAAGGGAGTATCATGCAAGGAGACATGCATCACGGCAAAGAGGGATTGGGCTGCCATGGCCAGATTGTGGCCATGAGAACCTCCCTAAGTATACTTATAGCTAAACTACAATTTGAAGAGAAAAGGAAAAACCGGCATAGTCACCGTAAAAACCCTTTCGAGAGGAAAAAAATTAAAAATTGTTTCATGCATTATCATGTTTAACATAAAATGCTTCAGGAGACAGAGGATATGAATCATGCTCTTTATTATGATAGGAAAAAGTGCTAGTAGAGAGGGGGCTGGTAACTTTCCTTCAATTGGCACTGGTCTAACCAGAGTAACACTTGCGCATCACTCTGGTGGGGGAGAGCGCAGTTGGGCAGATCCCCCCGAATCCGAATCCCCAGGGATCCATAAGTGTGGTACGAATGAATGAAAGCTATTTGTGTTGTCCCTCCCCCCTAGCCAAATGACATTAATGGGGTTCGCTTTCCGTTATAATCTACCAGTAGGCGAAAGAGTGGGGGCATGTTTTGCTGTCGCCATCTCTCATAGGAAGGCTGAACTAGCTCAAGAGCTTTTCCATGTTCACTTCCAAATCTCGACAACAGTAGCTACGCTAACGAATTCTACCTGTGGCCACTCATGGGTTCCTTGGCCTTAAGGGCCTGGTATCCTTGGCAGCCGGCAGGTAGAATTGGTAAGTGTCGCACCTGCTTCAAAGTTCTCTTGTTTGTTCAGCCCTCCGTCGAAAGATGGCGATACAAGCGACAAGTATAAGTAACAAAAAACAATCGCAATTCTTGAAATGCACATGTCTGTTATCCAGGTAACATAGTCCCGTTGAGGAAGACGTCTTGGGGGGAGTAAGGTTGGAAGCGGGCAGCGTGGAGCTAAGAGCCTACTTACACTCTGCGATGACACACAACACGATGACCTTCACCTCACCTTCCCCGTTCTAATTCAGTACACACTTTTACACCACAAATATCCCGTCATAAAATAATCAGTGTATAAAAAATCTGCCAGTTTTTAATAATTGGGTACATAAATTCAAATGACAATATTGTTGTTCTCATATTCTACACTGGCTAATATATTGTGTAATTTATTTTGGCTGTGTGGTCAGGNACATTTTGTTATTTATTTTGGCTGTGTGGTCAAGACGGATAATTGACTATGGTCAACACACCGAACTACTGTCTCACCTAAAATTCAGCACGTTATAACCTAGTGATCTTAAACTTATATGAAAAAATTGTTACCAGTTTTTAAAACGTTCTGCACACAACTGTGCTAAAAAGATTCAAACTGCATTATTTGTAAGACAAGCCATTTTTTCCATCTTGAGTTGTAATGGATTGTGTGTTTTATATGTATGTACACATTATATATACATACGGCGTGTATGTGTAATATATACCCACGGAGCAAGCATCTGTATTTTGCAAGGAATATTTCAGCATCATATACGCACTTTTTTTTTTGCATATACTGCACATTTCTTAGACATCAGCGGTGTTCTAAACCGATAAGAGCTCGTTATTTAGGTTAATAAATTGACCGCTTGACCAAGTTTAAGCCCTAAATATTTGATGATTTACGGCCGAAGTTTACTAAGGTGTAGTAGCAACACTAAATTATTTAATAACTCGTGAAGTCGTCTTCTGTTGTTTTTTAACGCATCACATGTATTGTGCGTTTCGGCTGAAATCCAATGGAAGTCTTTGCCATATTTAATAAAGTGCACGGTAATAATGGTAATTAAGGGATCCCAATGTAATTTTGTGCGCAAGTATTACGTTAATAAGATTCTTATGCCATATTTCCAAAGCCGAAAAATACGAATAGATATCGTTTTAAATAAAATTTTAATTACAGAACGTGATGAAGAAATGAAAAAATTAATGTTTTATACGGAACAATACGACTGTATATTCGCAAACCTGTAGTTTCCAACTCAGTCGCGTGTAGTGCTGTGACGTTCGAATTCATCCACCCTAAATTCCTAAACCCTAAATCCCTAATTGACGGATTGGAACTCACCTTTTGTCATTCAACCTAAACGATTGGCCCGCCCGTATTATTTGTGTTTGGTAACGTAATGTGATGTCAGATTATTATCTAAGAGGTTAAACAAATATTATAGGTCATTGTTATCTTTATAAAAGTATATTAATATATATTAACACTTTTAAATAATATGAATTGTGATATGTATTCTGAGAAAAAAAAATTTTATTTTACAATTTCATATCTTCTTAATTAATTTCTGAACTTTTCCGTTACAGGGGCTACATAATGTAGTAGTCGGATCGCTCGTCTTCTACCAGCGCGATCCGAAACGCGGATTTTCGTATGTGAAAATGCGCGATCCGAAACGCGGATTTTTGCATGTGAAAATGCGCGATCCGAAAAGCGGATTTTCGCATGTGAAAATGCGCGATCAGAAACGCGGATTTTCGCATATGAAAAAAATCTGGCAGATGTTGCCATTGCCCGGTGGGTTTTCTCGCGGTAATCCCTTTTCCCCCACGAAGCTTTATCAATATGTTGGAAGATTACGGCCAAAAGTATCTCATGCAATAATATTGCAACCTAAGTTACATACAATTAAATTAATGTGGCAAGGGACAACCAAATGCCAAACAGAAATTTGTTACAGTACATGTATTAGTTAGATTAGTGACTGACGCCGTGTTCCAATTGGTTTGGAAGAATTTCGCGTTTCGTATTTTGTAAGGTTTCATATGTTATATCGACATTCGCCTGTTGAGAATACAATGCTGCTATTTGTATTACCATTTTATATATAAGTGTACAAGCATAAGTATAAAATTAAAAATACAGGAATCCTTAAAAAAATTTATATATTTCTATAATCATTTTATGGGGGACGGTTTCGTTTGAAATAAGCAAATCTAAAATAAATGACACGTTGAAAATATTGTTAAAAAATAGGAATAAAGTCCATTTTACATCAATATACAACAACTTTCTTCATAATGACTGTGATACACGTTTATTTACCATAATAGCTTAAATGTATGAACATATTAAAACACCCTTGCATGGAAAAACAAGGCGCAGCTTTGAAGTTGACGAAATGCAAAACGCAAATTACAAAAATATGTCACAAATTTTGTACACAACATTGGGTCACATGACTATTTTGTTAACAAAAAGTACCAATTGTAACACTGCCTTAGATAATAGTGGGAAATCTATTAGCGTTACATTATTACGAGCAATGTTCTTCGAAATTAGGATTAAAATATTTCATAGTTTTGATGTCCCTAGCATCTTAGCATTTGACTGTTTATTTATTAACATTCTTTTCAGTGAACATCAACACTGATGGATTTCAAATTTTTAGTTATATTTTAATTTATATAATACTTAACATGAACAATACAAATGTCAAGAAAAATGACATCTGACAATACAATCACAAGTACATTTATTAAATCAAAGCTGTTTTACATTGCGAAGTCTATGTTTATCTATTTATTAATGTATTTACTTATTTAACTTTACTTATTGATGACAGACATTAGAGATGGAAACACACACACACTATTGAAGATGGGATAAGAAATCGGCCTTGGTTCGAAGCAAGGATTCGTTACGTTTGCCTGGAGTGATTCCGGAAAACAATTGAAAACAGAAATCTGGGTGACAGGACCGGGACTCGAACCCGGGTCCTCCCAAATGCGAGAATAGTGTTTTTAAAAATCTACCACATTGTTCTGTAAATTATTCTATAGAATTATTCTATAAAATGTGCTCTTACTCGTACATTAGCTACATTTTATAATTGTTCCACGATTGCCACTATTTCTTGTTTTGTCTTGTAATTTATTGAAGTTAACACCCATAAACAGCACGCTTTTGTTGAAATGTGTAGAGCCAAAAGCAATACTCGTGGCCAATATAATCAATAAAAAAATATTTTTGGTTCATTTTACCTTGATGAATACTGAATTTATTTACAGACAATACTTTTCATATTCCCCAAAATTATTCTTACCAATTATTATTATTATTTCTTTTGTTATTCAAAAAACTCTACAACCTTCACGGACACTCCAATATTCAATCAGGAAAGATCAACAGCGTACATAAAATACTCTTAGTACATAATCACATGAATTTTACTTCATTTCCATTTATCAAGCGGTAACAAACAGAATACAATTGTGATAAAAATAAAATTGTGTTTTCCTATCAATTTAAATACTTAATATGAAATACGCCACACATTTTTTTTTCTTCTAGGGCCTTCTTTCATAGTCTATGAGTATTCATATTTTATGTCTCATTATACAGCTTTCAAGGAAAGGCTATGAATCTTTTTCTGGAAGTCCATAGGATGAGATATTCAACAAGACGACGAAAATGGTACCGCTTTAATTATAACATGATTGTGTTTTTGTGCTCTTTTTCGGGTGACATCATGTAAGAAAATCATTTATACTAGCATAACAGTTGGCTATTAAAGGGTGTAATAAATTAAATAGGGCTGTTATTTATAAGGAATCGCTACAAAATTCTTGAAAAGACTATTTAAATTGAAAGAGTGTTCCTCTGCAATCTTTTTAACGAAAAAAACTGCGGCGGTGTAGCGACTTAAGCGCATGCCTCCCGCCAAGACGATCGATTTCCGGCCATGTCACCTCGAATATTTCGCATGTGAAAAATCTGGTGGAAGTTGCCGTTGGCCTATGACATATGACGGATACTCCAGTTCCTCACACAATTGCGTTCGGTCGCTGTTCCAGCTTCACCTTACTTCTTCCTAATTGGTGCCACTATAAGATCTACATAACTCCAGGACTCTCACTACCTTCGAACCGATGATAAGATCTTCCCTGTAATTGTCTATAGGAAATTCACATCAACAAATAAGCAATATTTTATATATAATTGGGATGTATGAAAAAATATCCAAACTGCAGGGATGCCTCCTCTCCATTATAACAAGGAACCCTACAACATAAAAATAACACTATAAATTGTTTTATATAGGCTATATGAATACTAAAAAAAATAAAATAACATTAACTTTGGAATGATGCTGCATCGACCAGAAAAACGTGAAGGTAGAGCAGGCGAAGGCCAAGTGACGCGTCACAAAGGTCGCTTCTCAGGTAATCCTGCACAGCTCGGTTGCTGTGAATCACTCTGTACCGTTACAACTACCTCTACTTGGTACACAACAGCATCATTGGCTAGCTGAGATGAAGCAGTGTCGGTGCACACGTATCTCCGGCGCAGCTTTGTAGTACTATGCTGACAATCGGCCAATGCACACATGCGGTTATTTGCCGTGGCTGTGAGATTGACGATGTTTTCAAATTAAGATCCCTTCATATGAGATGTGGAGAAGTATACCGAGTTTTAGGAAAAATGCCTTGGAAGAATTCCACAAACGTATCATAATACAAAGCTCGTGGATTTCCATTTGCAGACAGTTTTGCAAGGGATCTGATGAATAGAAAAAAAAAAACCTTTTCAGTAAATCTATTAGCATTTTACATTGTTGAAGTTTTCGAGTGCATAATAGCCTACTTACACAGGAATATGTAACTGAAATATTACAAAAACGAAAACGGTACAAAGAAACATCGTTACCGTATTTTATCGTTTGGACTTTCCTAATAAATATAATAAATAACAAAATTTTTGAATTTCTTTTAACAATTACAAAATTCTTGCATGAATAACAATACCTATTTTATCCAATTAAGTTTGAAACTAAAAAATAAACAACTCTATGTATTTTTACTGTTAAAATAGGTCTCTCAGTCATTATATTTTAATGATAAATATAAATTTTAGAAATGGTTATTTGGTATTGATAAAAAAAGTAAAAGGCAACTGTCGTTTAACTACCGATATCAGCCTGCATGGTTTTTTTTTTCATTTAGCTGTATTGAAGAGCCTTACCGATTATTTATTACAACCATTGCATACTCCCTGTATCTCTGAGGTTTTTCAGTGAAAGCATGCATTATACGTCAACTATATATATATATATAATATATATACTATAATAAACTTGTGTACATGGTACACAAAAATAATCGTTTTATTAGATACTGATTGCCGATCTCTTTTGTAGAAATAGTTCAATCTGTGCAGTATTTGTGCGCAGCATGTGAACAGATGTGTAAAAAATTAGCAACAGCTTTGCTGTTAAATTCATACGACAAAAATATAGACTGCGTAATATTTACGTCACAACCAAAACTACATTTTCCAAAACCAGTGTTGTATACTTGACGAACATTTATAATTAGTGTTATATGTGTCAGCAGCGAATCGAAAGGCAACTCTGAATCAATATTTGACTGTTCATTCGGCATAGTTATATTCGCTCCAGTTACCTATATTTTTGATAGTAATTCTAGTAATCTGCAAAACCTCAAGGTTTTTAAGAATACTGGGTTTATATAGCTATTTAATATATTTTGTGTGTGGGAGAAGTTGTAAAGTACTTCTACATACTCGTACGTTTAGAATACTCAAAATTTATTTTTGTTTGAAAAAAAAAATGCTTTGCTTTGAAATTTTTGGGATTGTCTTTTAGGAATGGAAATGCTATGAGTAATGCAAATACAAAATGCAAAATGAAACTGTAAAAATATTAATAATCCTAACAAAAAAAAAATTAAATAGAGTGCAATTCCTTCTGCCTGAATTTATGTATAGGGACATTAGCTGAAAAAGGGCTGGATAGAGTTGTTATTGTCAGTTGTCATTACATTTCCCAGAACTGCTAGGCTCCTCGCCACGCCACGCTTAGAGGGAACTTCCCCCTCTGACACAACAACAACCACCAACACCCATGGAATACCTAAACTCGTTCTCACTGTTTGCTCCCTGTGCACTCTCGGCCACCCTCCTCTCCCTCTTCCCCGGGGGAATGCTTAAACGCCAGGTCTTCACCTAGTTCGGGCAGTGGCCACAGAGTGAGGAGGGCACCACTTTCCACTAACTTTTTTGCTAAAAACCCTTTTTGCTGTTATATTTCCACCAGCTATTATTTTTACTAGATACTCAGGCCACTAATTGAATCTTTGTGTATTCCCTCGTGATTTGCTGTCTTTAGTTTCTTTGTGCTCACTTTAGTTTGTCTGTAGTAGTAATTTCAATTGCGCGTCGAGATTTCAAGTTTCGAGAAGTACAGAATGGAACTAGGGTTCCCAACCCTCCCGGAATGCCCGGGAGACTCCGGGAATAATATTCAACCTCCTGAGCTCCCGGGATGCAATAATTTCTCCGGATTTTCTAAAATAATATTGTCATTAACAAAATATATAAATCGAACCGAAATCGAAACACATCGAATGCATAAGCGCTGCCGTGCCGCCGCCGCCGTCACGTTTGACGTGTCGCATCGCGCGTGGCTTCCCACCTCGTACAAATTTTATCACTGAAAGACCCGATTACATGGGAAGGAATTATCAGACCGCAAGAACTTTTAAAAATTGATTTAGATACTGACAAACTATACGATGAAGTTGGATATTCTCCGTGAAATGAAACCACATCTCATTGAAGAGAATCGAGTTTATGTACGCTGGGTTGACTTCTTTGCGAAATCAAATGAAAGAAATTCCTGTCCAGAATTGAAGAAGCTTGTTACATTTGTTCTTTCCATTCCTGTCTCTAATGCTTTTTGTGAACGCGTATTCAGTATGATGGAACAAGTGTGGAGAAAGGAAAGAAACAGAATGAATATATCTTTATTAAAAGCTGAGTTACAAATATTACAAAATTTTAATTTTTCTTGTAAAACTTTTTATAATTATGTCCTAAAAAACCNTTAAAAGCTGAGTTACAAATATTACAAAATTTTAATTTTTCTTGTAAAACTTTTTATAATTATGTCCTAAAAAACCGACAAATATTATATGCTTCTCGAAAGCAATGTAAATATAAATTTAAAAATAAAAATTNGCAACCCTAAATGGAACCGTTTTCGGTGGGTTACAAATTAAAAGCATAATAATAAGGGACTTACTTCCAAGCGTAGAATACAATCAAGTTAGTTTAAAAAAGGGCTGCTTGACACGTGAAATTATCCTCAGATCATGGAGCAACTGCAAATAAATGGTCAATAAAAATTTAATTATTCTTTAACAGCATATTTAAAAAACAAATAACTGAACTTGTAAGGTCTTAGTTATGATCTTACTGTGTACTAAAAAAAGATCGAGAACAAAAATACACAATAATGAGCAAATTTATTAAGAATACTACCCCCTTAAGGCAATAATTTTCGTGTTTTTAAATATACCTTTTTTGAACTGGTTATTTTAAACTAATTCCTGGATCCTGTCATGTCTGCCACAACCCTCGACGCGCCAGAACCCAGCGCGAGATTTGCATTTCAATCAGGCAAGACAGGTGAAGTCGTTAGCGGGACTACGCATCGGTGGCGTCAGACCTTCGTTGGTGTAACGAAGGTCGATTAAAAAGATTAACGATTTGAATTAATCGTTAAAAAGTGTGTAATTTTTAACTCATTAGTAAATTTTAAAACTAACTGACTTTGAACTTTTAATCGTTAAAATATCTGCTTAACGATTAAAACTAACGTTAGTTAACTTTTCAATCGCCTGGAGGCTGAAGATGACAATGAAATATATGCAAATGCCATTAATATCTTGACAAGCTTCTTAAAAATACGCAACGAATTTTAAGGCCGACGAGTTGCACACCACGATATACAGATCGATACACTGACGTTATGTACTGAATCGAAGATGTCGTTATTCTCAAGTAACGCGATTGGCGAGGTAGGCGAGATGCCACCGTCGCGATCTATCGATACGATCTCTCACCACGCAAAAATCACAGTTGCGCAGTTGATGGTCCTCGTGCGGAATGCACATTTGGATTGTTTTTTTAGTCACTGCACTGGTCTGGTTTCGCGCTAAGTTGTGCTATAAGAGTTAATTTTAGAAGTTTTATTTCAAATGGTTTTGTAGTAGATTGTTAACTCATCATTTTGATAAGAGGTCTATCTGATTCGTCATCCAGCAACCAAGTTGTATTTTTTCCGAGACTGTAAATTGTGATTTTGTAAAAGTGTTTTGAATAAACATCGAAGAAAACCTGTTTTAATATTTTATTTTAACTGTAAAATTGTTGTAATTATTTACCTTTTATTTGTTAATTTTATTTTAACTCAAACTTTGATGGGCTAATTTGCTCGGATGTTAACTTATAGCTTTAACCAGTTAAATTTTTCTTACTCTAACTTTAACTTTTATCAGTTAGATTATTTTGTTAACTTACCCAAGTAGTACTCTGTGGTGCGTAGTTGGTGGTTTGACGGAGGAGGGGAATCGAGACTTCGGCCGGCGGCCATTGCGCAGCGCCTGTAATGTGGCCACACTGCTCTGCGAGAGAGTCTCTTTTTTTTTTCCCCCCAGCGGCTCCCGCCGGGAAACGAACACGCGTCAGAGATGCGATGTTGCGTGTGACGACCATTCCCGTCACGTCACGAGCTGCCTGCGTGATCAAAATGTCGGCCAGCGTTAGTGCTGCGTGATCGGGAGAGGGGGAGAGACGTAACCCCTCACGTTTCCACGAGGACAGGAATCTCCCCGGCTTCACCCAATCGCGTCCGTCCATACTGGCAGCGACTCAGCACGGGGGAAATATCTCCACGCGAAACAAGCTCCAGTATCACATATGAACGACACCAGCTGGTGTTCTGATAGTGCAAACTGACGTTCGTACGGGAGACCTTTGTTCCATTTTGCTAAGACAACGAGCTAAAGTGCGCGTGTGAATATGTGCGCGTGCAAAATAACAGGGGCAGTAGTTACCGTGCAGGCATTTAAAGTTATCATTTCTGTCGGAGTGCCTGCTATGGCTAGGTATAGTCAGAAAAAATTCACCTTCTGTGATCATCTACTATTTTTTTATTCAGAGAAAACCACATACAGTTCCGAGATAACGATCACGGTCCCCAAGAAATTTGATGACAAATTACCTTCCAAAATGAGTAAGTGAGATATATGTATTCGGGAGGCATTTGACAGCTCAAGCCTACAACGCCGATGTAAGTGAAGCGAGGTAGAGATGTGACGGAATACTGGGGTGGATGAAGCGGGAGTACCCCAAGAAAATCAACGACTAACGGCAAAGTCCGCAGCGTTCACAGTATGCGATGACCTGCACTCTATTCCCTGCACTGATAAAACGGCTTTGTGTTGACCAACAAAACTGTATTGGTGGGCACAAAATTCTTTTGTCATTATAGACATCACAAAATATTTTATAGCACCAACAAAAGTTTATTGCCATTCGAGTATTTAGTGGCAACCACAAAATGACATTTGTGGTCACCAACAATTTGAAACTAAAATNGACATCACAAAATATTTTATAGCACCAACAAAAGTTTATTGCCATTCGAGTATTTAGTGGCAACCACAAAATGACATTTGTGGTCACCAACAATTTGAAACTAAAATAAACCTCGCCACGAGCGGGACCCGAACCCAGGGCCTCTCACATGCAAGGCTCAGTGTATTACGTTTGCGCCACCTCGCTCGACAAAAACTAACTGTTTAGAGCATGTAGATTACATAAGTCTAATATGACACGACAAGGCCTGCACACTTAACATCATGGAAAGTTAATTTTCTGGAATCATTTACATGTAAAATTTACTTATTTAGAAGAAAGGAATGATATAAACGATGTTCTTAAAAAAAATACCTCATGAATTAGTTCGTAAGCTGATGCAAAGAAATGAAAACGAACAAATATGGTGTCGTGGTCAGACAGAAGTTGCGCACTTCGAATATGACAGCCAGAGCGCACGCGCAGAATATAACGGATGTAGTTTTGCAGTCGCAGCAAAATTTTAGTGCTGTGGATGGCATTAATGCTATTGCTGCCAACTAAATGTTTTGGTGGCAGCCAGTATATATATGGTTAATAAACATATTTTATTGGTGCGCACTGAATAGCGTTTGTACTCGTCAATATACGTGTTATTGGGCACCACAATCTGTTTTTTTCTTCAGCAACAGAATTTCGCCTTGGAAATCATCAATCAAACAGTTTTTGTAGCCACTAAAAGTGTTTTCTTTCAGTGCATCATCCCGTGGAGATTTGGAATTTTTTTGTCCCGGAGGGGAGTGGTGGTGGGTGGCCGGTCCCACCACTGCCCCACTACACCGTGGCTCTGCACTTTTTCTTAATAACACACTGGACTTGCATTCGGAAGGACTCGGGTTCCGATTCCCAGTTCCCGCCGTCCTGATTTTGTTCTTCCGTGGTTCCTCGAAATCTCTCCCGGATAGTGTTTTCTCTCCCGGGGATTGGGGCCGCGGCGGTTCAACGGTTTCAGCATTCGTCTACCTTAATTTCCGGGTTCAATTACCAGCTGCGTCGCTCCCGGATTTCGGCACATGGGAATCGTGCCAGACGATGCCGCTGGTTGGCGGGTTTCCTTGGAGATCTCCTGTTTCCCCCTCCCTTGCATTCCGGCGCGGCGCTGCTCCACTACTCACCTTGCTTCACTTTCACCGGCTCTCAATACCGCGATTTTAATAGCCGTTTAAACCTCTCCACTCCTCTCCCCATTTCTGAGTGTTCCGGCATCTGGTACCGTCTTTAAGGGTGCCGGATACGAAATAAATAAATTATAAAATTTTTGTATCGAACAGTGTTTAACTTGTAAACGTTGTATGCGACGCCATTTTATTCTAATAAATTTTGATACCTTCAATTTTTTAAAAAAATTTGACGTCAAATTCAATTTTTATCTGTTTTGCTGCATCTATAATAATAAATACTAGGTTGTACAAATGAAAAAATTACGACGTAAACTAATAGCGTGGAACACCGCTTCACATAAGTTTAATCACGAAATAACAATTCATGCAAAACAAAAAAGTTATAAATATGCAAAAAATTGTATATATTAAACAATTTTTTCTTTGTATGTGGTCTTAAAAATGCCATAACATACAATGCGTACAAGCTAAACTATGCTTGGTACAATTATAAAATGATTAATATTTTGGTATCAAATGCCCTTAAAGATACTTCTATGGTTGAAACATTAATACTTACAAACTGAATATAAACAAACAAATAAAATCATGAAGAATGAAATTATAAAATTAATGAATATACAGAATGTATCTAAGTTAGACCGACAAACTTCGGATACAGGTTAACCACAAAAATAAGTTGTAAATATGTATACGACATATGGTTTAAAACGAATTCTAAGGGAGGAACACATTTTTTAAGTTGGAAGTTAAGAACTAAATTATATTAGAGTGCCACTGCTATGTATCTCTCTTTGAAATGTTTCTCTTTCTTTAATAGCCGCAACAGTGTGTTATTGGTTTTTGTGAGTTCCCCACCTGCCAAGTATTGGAAACTATTATTTTGAAGGTAAAACACGAATTACTCGAAAACGACGAGGCTTAGGGTATTTACACAAGGTGACATATTTGTTAATTGTGACAGGCATATAAAAAAAATCCATAATTTAAATACCAAATATGCTACTGCGTCATGGAGGTAAATTACGAATAATGGTAGTAAACGGTATTATTAACAAAAAATAATATGATGACAGCGACAGATATAATGGTGTTTGCATATCTTTGTTCAACTACCCACTATCCAGACACTCGATGTCCCATCTTAAAGGTTTTTCTACAATATTTGCAATAAACAAGTATTTCAGATTCAACTTCTAAGGTGTGCCCCTAGTATTCACTTTAAACCCAACGTTGTAATCATATTTTCAAATTTTTTTTGTGATAGACCTGCAGACGAAGTTTGTCGGTCAAATTTAGAACTCTAAAAAAACAGACGTGAATAATACAATGAACACATAATGGAAGTAAGAGCACTGCATAAATAATGTATACAATTATATACACTATCTGTGCCAGCGGCTCCGCTCGCGTGGTCTACATAATTATTGTTTAGGTTTTTTTAAAATATAAAGTTGAATTTTTACATGGTGTTAATCTTCTATACTCTCTCTCTCTCTCTCTCTCTCTATATATATATCATAAAACTCAACGTTTCGGTGAATTATATGGTAAAAACACTTATAAGTATTTCTCTGCTATATATAGATATATGCTAACGCGGAGTTTTTTTAGGTCTTTTTATTCTACACAATTCTTTACTACATGATATTGTTCCATCTTTAATGGTTTAGACAGCGTATTGCAAGAGAGCGCGCTGGCGGCAAACTTTTCTCCGACTTGATTCACTATTATAGTTTGTTAATTTTTTGAGATGTTTTCTCGCCTTAAAAAGAAGCCAATATCACCTTTCAGCCCTCCAACTATTTGTGTAAATTACGTCGATCTGTTTCTTTGTTGCGACGTTGCATTGTTATTCCGTTTGTATACTTTTTCATTTTCCAATAAGAATTTCCCCGAGGGAATGAGATATTTTCTCGGGATAAAAATTAGCCTAGATCACTTCCGAACCCTCCAACTATCTCTGTACAAAATAATTACGTCGATCCGTTGTTCCGTTGTGACGTGAAAGTCAAAGAAAGACAAACAAACAAACAATCACACTTTCGCATTTCACGTCGATCCGTTGCTCCGTTGCGACGTGAAAGAAGGACAAACAAACAAGCAGACACAATTTCGCAATTATAATATTAATTAAAATATAGATATACTAATTAAAATATTACAAAAATATTTAAGTTACTTGATTATTTTCAGACGACGCTAAGAAAAAGTTTTACCCCCGTCAGCCTAGCACTTAACAGATACCCAGTTCTTAATTCCAAACTAGGGATTAACTGGTGAGTGATTTGCGGTATACGTTCTTCACGGTAAACTGTGAACCCCTTTGAAATCGACCTTTGGAAATGCCACTGCTGCTTCAAGTACATAGTATTTTAACGTACATACCCAGTGGCACGCGCCCAGTAAAGTTGGTAACTAAAGTTGTTCCATGTCTTAATGTTAAAATATAAGCGTTAGAAATAATAAAATATTTTTCTTTGCTTTCTGTTTTTTAGTGCACGAATGTCTAAGGATGAGCAAATTTGTAAACTATTTTCTTTTCTAATAATTTGACAGCTTCTCTTGACGGACGCATGAATAAAGTGGGCAGGCGCCCATGGCAATGTTAATATTTTATGTAATGGAAGAATACACAACGTGCGCACAAGTACATCTTAAGCAGGACTGGCTTACAAAAGTGCTCAGTTTACCGAGAACAGCCTGTATAAGAAACGCTATTGTGGCTCGGGCTGCTGTGGCAGCAACCACATCTCTGTGGCAGTAACGGCCAGTAATGTTACCCACAGACATTCACTGGCATTATCGGCAGCCGTTTTCTTACCGTACCTACGTGGGCAGTCATCACAGGAGCGTGGATTGCTAGGGCTTAACCCTGTTACTCCCTTACACACAAACATTTCTTTTTAGCATCTTGCGGTATATTTTATGTTTAGCAATCTAAATAATCTGCGAGGTGGTATTTATTGTCCCAATGTATTAAGTATATCCAATTCGCGTTATCTTCACACTTTTTTAATCAAACCTTTGNAGGTGGTATTTATTGTCCCAATGTATTAAGTATATCCAATTCGCGTTATCTTCACACTTTTTTAATCAAACCTTTGTAAAATCATCCTATGTGTGACATGTTTGGTTTTTCCCTAAATATGTCATTTATTACAAACGTTGTATACATTTGTTGACATAAAAGTACATTATATTTACATTAATTGAACTTTTCTTATATTAAATGTATACATTATANGTATACATTTGTTGACATAAAAGTACATTATATTTACATTAATTGAACTTTTCTTATATTAAATGTATACATTATAAGATTTAATTTTACTTAACATGAATAACAACAGGGAGAAAAAAGCTGTGTTGGTAACGTCTAGTAATAAATAGTTCCTATGTAAAATAACATTATTTTGAGTGCGTACGAATACGGCACGTTGTCCATTTGGTGTAATTTTATATACTTGGTTAAACTTTGCTTGCATGATGTGGAGGAATATCCCGAAAGTAGAACTTAAGCAGGCCTTCAGAAAAGTTGGAAGTAACCTTGAACAGCCAATAGCGACACACGTAAAATAGCATGAATATATTGATAATGAATTAAGTTTGACTCATTATCTTGACCCTCCCTTCCATGAACATTACCACAGGCTAATAAAGATGAGCGCTTTGTAGAATATTTATTTGGCGGACTGTCTAAACTAAAATAATATTTACGGGATTTTATGTTACAAGGCCAACCTCGTCTAGCACGCTAAGTTCGAGGAGGCGGATAAGAATGGCTGAGATTCACAAAACAAATGCTTTGTTTAATGGTTTATATGTAACTGCGTAGGTGGCTAGGGCGAGGACGATAAAGACGTCGTGTTTTTGCCCTTTTCCGCTGGACTGAACGTTGGGCTGTGTGCCAAACTTCCAAACCCTAGCGTTTGTACTCTGCTTCTTCATTGTTGCTCTCTAGCATTTCTTTTCACAATCACCATTACACTTAAATAAATGAAATGTGTCCGCTCATGCACTATTAATATGCATATAATTAAAAATAATTTATACTACGCATAACAATATTTTAAATTAAATGTATATGAAATTTTGTTCAGTATGTAGTATTTATATGTTTTTCAGAGCGAATATATGGCACATAGGAGCAGATTAAAANATATGAAATTTTGTTCAGTATATAGTATTTATATGTTTTTCAGAGCGAATATATGGCACATAGGAGCAGATTAAAAGAGAATTTCGTTAAAAAAATTTTATTAGTGACAAGTATAAAGAAATTTATTAATAAAATTTAATGTGTTAGACTGGNAAGAATTTCGTTAAAAAAATTTTATTAGTGACAAGTATAAAGAAATTTATTAATAAAATTTAATGTGTTAGACTGGGAAGACGATGGTTTGCGTCCAGCCCACGGCATGACGACAATTTCTGAGCACCAAGTCGTTAACATGTGGTTAGGAGCCCACTATACTCAGTGTACCCGTTGGAATTAACCCTTATACACAACCTTGTAACACAAATTCAAAATAAGAGCTCCTTAAAAAATGGAAATAATGTAGTTGGTTTGTTTACTTTTCCGCTGATTTTAATTGGATATAATTTTTAGACGACAAATAAAACAATGTCGACGATCACCACCAGGGATGAATCAATAAATTATCAACGATTACTCTTTCACGTAAGCTTGCACAGTAGGCGAAACTGTGGGACTGCTCCTACTGGCGTCATTTCCGTTAGTGAGTGCACGAGGGGGTGGGGGATATTTCTGCCACAATACCACGCTTAAAAAAATTATTTGTAATGGCACAATACTATAAATTTTTACCTGTTTACAGTTTTTACTTAATTACAATAGGCAAATGACCCAATTTATTTCGGTACAGCATACTGAAGACATATCATGGTTCAATTGAAGCAAATTTAGTCATTTTGGTTAAGATTCTGTTCACATAAAAACCAGCTGGTGTGATAGATATCCTACACGGACGGACGAGAAACTATCCACATCCTTAAATACGTAACTCCTTTTGGCTTTATATTCTACGTTCATAATAACTTCAGCTCGAGCTATTTTGAACATCATTTCATTTTACTTATTGTAATTGTACTGTAATTCAATAATAATTTGGTATAATGTAGTTTAATTGCTTGAAAATAGGACTAGTGTTGGGCATGGTTGAGCCCTAGATACGGACGTGTAAGTTTGTTTACTTTACCACACACATGACATGTGCATTCATCGTAAAATGCAACAGTTTCCAGAAGATGTTCGTCCCTCTTTATGTGTGCAAGCGTGTCCGAAGGAAACGGTGAACGTTTTGTCTTGTCACCCAGTGCTGTGGCCTGCACCAGTTGCAATCGGTACGGATTAAGGCGAAGACGTTTTCGGAGAACCTAGTGTATCGTTGTGTGAGCAATTTGGACCACCTGTGAGGCCCTACGCAGAGGTTTTTTTTTGTGGTGACCACATGTAAGTTACTCGAATGGGTTCTGTGTCTTC
Organism: Clitarchus hookeri; assembly: GCA_002778355.1. Taxonomy (NCBI): domain Eukaryota; kingdom Metazoa; phylum Arthropoda; class Insecta; order Phasmatodea; family Phasmatidae; genus Clitarchus; species Clitarchus hookeri. The sequence continues at coordinate 343,537 of NQII01000790.1, read as the reverse complement.
CTCACTTGTTCCAGGATGGCCCACATGGTGATTCACAACCTCGCCCCCAGTGTTCACGAAGTGGTGTACCACCTCGTTACGTCTGACTGAATGGGCGGTGTTATCCTGTTCCTTTGCACTCGAGTGTCCTATTTTGGTTAAATAAACCGCGCACTGTGGCTTTACCTGTACGACTACAATTTTGCAATGTTATTCTGGTAACCTGAAACAAAAGGAGAGTGATATTCAGTACCCGACATCAGAACTTTCAGAGTTAGCGGAAGTGTACTAAACACACATGAGAAAAATTTTTCAGATTTGGGGACTTACTTGAATTGCAGATAAGTTTTTATGGGAATTAATATTCCCGTTATTGCAGTGCGGAGTTGTAAACGACCTTCACACCCTGCATAATTACATGAAATAAAATACAAAAAGAATTAGATATAATTGTTAGGTTTATTAAAATGTTATTTGAAAAGTGACACTGGTAAATACATTGACCACCAGTTAATTATTTTTTCTTCCAATTATTACAGACGGTAAATTTGCCAGGAATTTCAGTCTTTTATAAAGCAGAAATGTTAGATACTTAATCTAACAAGAAGTTACCGATATAACTAATGAACCTAGTTTCCTCTAAATGGATGCAAATAATTTTGTGACGTTCTTAAAAGCTTACATTGTAAGTAAATATGCCTTAACGTCTTATTGACAGCGATATAATTAGATATTGAACCAGAAAAATATTGTTATGATTCAGTAAAGACACTAGTGAGACAATTACAAATACATGTGCATTTTTCCTGGGACTCGAACCCCTTAACAACTCGTACCGTAATCTGACGTGCAACAAGCTGCACTACGGGGGTATGATACGAAGCATACATTTCGGTCGTAATTACTTTAATGTTTTGGTAGAGAGGGTTTAATAGCCTAAAACATTTACAGGGCCATCATTTCGAAAAAAAGGTGCGCGAGTTTCTTACAAAAACACGTAAATTTACATGGCCTACTGTAACACTACTATTATTTCAGAATTTGGTGGGAATCAGTTGACATGTCCTCATGATACAGTATAAAATCTCAAATTTCTCACCTGCAACTATATTCATAAATGGCGAACAAACATGTATGGTTTAGCACATTCGATGCCTGCCAGAGGTACTGCCAGCATATAAAGTTTTGTTGATATTTTTTGGGACATATGACTAATAAACCTAAAATATTTTTATAGCAGTTATTTTGAAAATATTTAACAACCCCCCTCAGTCACTTACATCTAAATTAATTGCAAAAGTGTAAATTTACATGGAATACAAAAGTATAACTTGTAGCCTGAATTTGATGGGAATCAGTTAATTGTTTCAAGATAAAGGTCATAAAACCTTTAGTTTTAGCGTGGTGGTATCTTTCAAATTGGCGGACAAAAGTTTAGGTATTAGCTTATTTAATTATTGCATTTATACTGCCAGTATAGGAAGATAAGTTGAAGTTGGTTTTACATAATTTCGTAGATGTAGCATTTATTACTAAAAATTTTATATAACAGCTACATATTATGAAAAAAAATTACTGACCACTTAAAACATTCAATGTTACTTGACCGATTGTCTCCCAAGATATGACATAAAACTTTATTTATTGGGCGCTGTTATATAAAATGGCGGACAAAAGAGGCTTTGAGTAAACACATGTGATGGTAGTGATAGATACTAGCAGCATATAAACTAAAGTTGAGATTGATTACATTGTTTTATAAATAGAGCATACTAAGCTAAAATGTTTGTATAGCCGTAGTTTTGAAAAGAGTGTAACCCTCTTAAAACATTTCAGTTTACATGGGCTACTGCAGTACTGCTGCCAAATTTGGTAGTAATGGGTTTATTGTTTCGTGACATATGAAGTAAAAACCTTTATAGTTTCATGAAGCACTATCTTACAAAATGGCAGACAAGAGAGTCTCTGTGTAAACATATTTTATAGTTGTAACATATACTACCATAATATAAAGTTATGTTTAAATTGATTTCATGCTATTGTAGATAACATTTTTATACGGTCGACATTTAAAAAACAAGTGTCTGACCCAGTTAAAACATTTCAGTTCCACATAGCTTAAAATAGCCATGCTTGTTTGCTAAATTTGGTAGTAATAGGGTGATGTTTCCCGAGATATGATATTAAAACTATATTTTTTCATGCCGAATTATCTTACAAAATGGCGACAAAAAAAGGTTGTATTTTGGCATATTTGATGTTTGTAACATAAGTTTTCTGCATAACAAGCTTGCTCGAATTTGGTTAAACGGTACGGTTAATCTATCAAATTAACGAAAAGCATTTATGTAGGCGTCATTTAGAAAATAAATGCACTATTGATTTAAACTCTTTATTTGTACATGGCCTACCATAGTATTACTTGCATGCCACATTTGGTGGAAATCATTTAAGTAGATTCAGATATACATATAATGTATAAAATTGATTTATCATGTAATTCTATCTTCCAAAATGGCTCACCAATAGCAATATTCTTCGAAAATCAATGTCCACATGATGCACTCTTAATATACCGAATTTGGTTAAAATCGGTTGTATGATTCTCAAGATATTACATAGCATCCTATATTTCGAAATGATTTCAATTTTGGAAATAAGCGACTGGTGTGGTAGAATACTATAAAAGTAGGATGAGCCTACTAAGTACTATATGTGTACCTAGTTTGGTGCTACGGTTTATGGGTTCAAAAGTTATTAGGAGACACCCAGAAATTCCGGTGATATCAAAAGCCTATCTTTCCATGGAAAGTATGCTTATAATGAGTATCTCAGTAGCAAATATTCCAATATATTTATCTATGTAAAGTTATGTCCATGGCCACGTTTGTTACGGATTTACCTTCGCACTTTTATACAATTTTTATGCTGATTGACAAAATCGAAATTAACGTAAGGTGGTACATATACGAATGTATGACAAGCACTACTGATTATTGTTTACATTCGATTTTACAACAAAAACAAGCTTTTACGAAAAACAAAACGTCACTTGAATACATCAAATATAGTGCACCAGCGTATCAAAGAACCATTGTTTAGTAAACTGCTTGCAAGATTTACACAAGGCCACGTGGTTTTGACAGTTAAAGTAGAAAGAAGAATCGTTCATTTCGAGAAACGGGAACGTGTGTACTGCGCAGTTGACATTTGCACTCTACCCGACAATCACTTTACAGACCGTGCCATTTAAATATTGATTACGTGGTTAGTAACATCAAGAGAACTGTCTTTTGTACTTCTATATAATTCCTGGAGTATATTATTTTGTGTTTCACCACAGAGAAAATCGTTATTCCTACAGAACAACATCATAAATATTTTAGTCGTTCCCTAATAACAATGACTGCCATGAACTTTCATAATATTCCCATACTAGTCAAGGAGATTAATTGCACCTACCATTAAAACTGATTATATAATTGGGCTGTTATCCTTTCTCCACTGATTATAGTACATTCGCGGTTTCTTCAAACTTTTTAAATCAAACTTTTAAAAAATCACCACGTGTATGATGTGTTTGGTTCTTTTCTAAATATGTCATGTGTCAGAGGCGTTTTATACTTCTGCTAACATAAGAGTAGCCAAGTAACGGTTAGATTACACTTTAAATATGTATTTTATCTAAAAATTATAATATTTCATTCATAACTACCTAATGTATATAAAACAGAGAGAAAATAGGCGTGTTAGTAATGCGTAGTAGAAAATAGTTGCTATGAAATAATTTGTGCACTGAATGTACATGTATGAGGTGCGTTGTCCCTTTGGTATAATTTTCTAGACTCCGATAATATTTGTTTGCACGAGGAGGAATACTCCGGAAGTAGAACTTCAGTGGCGTGTCAGAAAAAGTTGGAAGTAACCGTGAATGGACTACGCTTTCAGTGCGCCCATTGTCCGATGTCCCCTGCACAAACGCCTGACGTGAAGGTACCTGATCTGCAAGTTGTGGTGCCCCACACGAAGATCCCAGGCGTTGGTCCTGTGTGACGCAGCCGTGAACGTTGCGGGAGGTGTCGCTCACCTGTTCTACGCCGCAAACGCATATAACCGTTGTTAGCACCGAGGCACAGTCTGCAGTCAACACTAAGCGTCACTCTATAATATATGGGGTAGAGCGATCTCGCTTGCTGCGTAGAAGAAGGGTCCGTGTTCCAGCACTGAGCTACTTTTCTGCCAAGACGATAGTCATAAACGACGTGGATAGGATTTGAGGTTAGAACACTATTCATGTAAACAAATGGATTGAAATGTTTGTATACTCCTCCTGACGAATTTTTAATGCAATTACATTAAATTCAAATTGGAATAAGCTGTTCACGGTTAAGTGAGCACTTTTGAAATCAACCTTTGAAAAATGTCACTACCACTTCCTGCACGTGTTTGATCGGGCTCACTGAGTGGCAAGCGCCCAGTAAAGTTGGTAACGACGGAGGTAATGTAGTTCCATGTCTTGATGTCGAGTTAAAAGTATAACGTAAACATTTGTAAATATTGGAGCTATTTATTTTGCTTTTTTTAGAAATGCATATAAGTGTAAGAATTAGCCAATTTGTAAAATATTTACTATTCTAATAATCTCACGTTTTTAGTACACCAACGCATGAATAAAGTGAGATACCTATTAGCGCTACGTATAAATACGGTTCGTCTAATACGTTCTCTTCAAGGCGTGCCTCATTTTTAGCCCACTTTCCGAAGGGAAGAAAGGCTTATGAGACCACTATCCCGTCTGTGGGGCTGTGTGTGTAGATGTGTGACTGTGTGTTACTGTACGTGTGTCTGTACCCCCTTTCAATTTATGAACGCGTGAACCGAGTTAGTAAGTACACCTAAATTTTGTAGTTTCCCACCACGTCAGGCTCCTACTTTCAAAATGGCGACAATTAAAAATTTAGGGTTATATGCCATATCTCGGAAACCATTAAACCGATTAAAACCAAGTTTTGTATGCTGATAGCGCAAGGTGCAAGCATTGAATTTATTTGTAAATATTTTTGCATGTCCGCCATTTTGGAACATAGCGCAATATCAATAAATGAAGCCTTTATATTATATCTCGAAAACAACTTCACTAAATTTCGCCTAATTTGATATATAAGTAATACTATTGTAGGCCATGTAAATATGTTCAATTAAGGTTTATGAGGTACTTATTTTAAAAATGGCGGCTATACAAATAGTTTATGTTTATTTGGTACAACTACTATGCTTTTTAACCAATATTAACAAAAAATTTTATGCTGACAGTATCTATTACAAGCATGATATAAGCAAAAAAAAAAAGCCACTTCTTTCTGCCATTTGGTAAGATTGTGAGTGCTACATGAATTAATAAAGTTTTGTATAATATCTCGGGAAGCCATTTAGCGATTCCTACCAAATATGGCAAACAAACAGTACTGTGGTATGAAATGTTAACTGATATGTTTTAAGTATGTAAAACACCAATTTTCAAAATGGTGGCCATATAGCTAATTTAGTTTTTTATGTTATATCGTTTAAACCATGTAGTTAATTCCTGTGAAACATTGTATGTTGGCTGTATATATTACAAACATCTAATGTGTCCACACAAAATCTATTTTTGTCTGCCATTTTGTAAAATATTATCACATGAAAAATAAAAATTATGCAATATCAAAAAAAATATTCATACCAAATTTGGCAAATAACTAGCACTATGACAGGCCATTTAAACTGATAAACTTTGAGAGGACCAGGCACATACATATTCAATACGGTGGAAATGTAAACTTTTTAGCTCAAAATTTTAACTCTACGAAACTACAAAAACATTTTAACTTTACTTTGTATGCTGGCAGTGTATATTATATCCATCGAAATTGTCTATGCAAAGCCTAATTTCTCCGCCATTTTGTAAGATAGCCTAACATGAAAAATACAGTTTTTATGTTGTATCTCAGGAATCACTCAACCGATCTTTCAAATTTAATGAAGAAATTATATTGTGGCAGACCACATTAATTTACATGTTTTGCAACGGAGTTACGCAACCTCACCTCGATCATGGGTACTTATGTTTTCGAAGACGTTGCCCATTGACGGCAGCCGAGGAAGCATTAGAATCCGCGACTCGGGAGCTGGGGGGTTTCGACGGAGGTAGGAACTATACTAAGGGCGCGGTGTTTCCTTCCACCTAGTGGCTGCTGGGGCGACTGAGAAAGGGGTCGCCTTGTGACATCAGCACCGCCTTTTAAATGGATTGGATGAACATCGATACCTTTTCGAGGATGTTCTCCACAGCTTTGGGGTGGACGGTGGTTGAAAATTCTTCGCTATAAGTACCCTGACAAACTAAGCAATGGCGGACATTCGGGAGGAGGTCACACCTAGGGGTTTTGGGTCACACACGCGATATGTAAATTTGGGAATATAGGATGTATTGTGCCAGTTAAGAAGTGCGTGTACATATTTCTGTAACTATATATATTTGTAATGGCACTATTTTATTGTAACCCCTAAATTTTACAATTTTGAAAAGTAATTTAGAGAATTATAATTTTTAGATGTTTTAAAGTAATATTTGCATACATTTTGTAAAGTTAATTATTTTTAAAACTTTTTTGGACTTTACTTGGGGTGGAAGAAAACAAAAAAAGAGAATTGTCCGGCAATTAAAAGGAAAACAATTTTTTTTTTACTTTTTACAGGCACCATCTTAAACTTATTATAATCACACTGCTGCTGATTCACTATTTGCCATTATTCTTATTCGCCTCAGATTTATATGCATCATGTATGACATGGTTGTGAAGTTGGGGGCGAGTTTTATACTTGGGACAGAGTGATCTAGTGATCACTAAAAACCCTCTGTTGCATGTATATATTCTCTGCCCCACTCTGCTGATCATGGGATTCATGATTGGATGTATATTTCGGGTGACTGTTTAGGACAATTTAAAAAAAGTTTATAAACTTTAAAATTTAACATTTACAACTTTTTAAATGAAAAATGTCATCCAGAAATGTATGCTAAAGGTGGTGTGCGTACTGCTTGGGTGCAAAAGATGTCAAATGAGTCACTACAGACTCTACTTAGAGACGCGGGCGTCGTGTTTTCGTCGGAGGACGGCATTTAAGTTTTGATGCAACAATGAAGAGGGCTTGTGCGTAAAGATGACGTTGGTACTGATTAAGTCCTTTCAGTGTTTTTAAATCCTTAAAAATTTCCGCCCTATTTAGGCTCAGAAAATCCCAGTTATTACTGTTGTGTCGTATATTTATGAACACCATAGCTTACGGTGCAATAATGTTACACAACAAAATACAAAACAGTTTAATGGAAAAGAAATTACGATCATTGCAACGGTATATACTTCTTAGTTTGAATGATATTACATCTACCACTTCATTTGCAACAGTAACCATTTTAAATAAGATTTTTTCAACAGACTACGAAATAAATAATAGGATTGTAATATATAATCTATAATTCACATAACTAATAATAAATATAGATAAACTAAATAACAAAGGATTTACACAGGATGGTAATAGATGGATAAATAGATTGGATGACGACGAAATATTTAATATCAAAGAATTGAAGAAGAAATTATAAACAGATGCTCTGGGAAAATGGAAAAATGAATGGGAAGAATCTGATTGCAGAGTTGGGATCAGAGATTACATTAAAGATCTAGAAGATTGGTACAAGAACCTAACATGGATGAGTAAAAATATGAAAAATATGGTAAGTGAACATAGTCAGACTAAAAACTATCTTAAGAGAATAAACAAAATTAATAACTATATATGTGAATGTAGAGAAGATATACAAAATAGCTATAATATTCTACACCAATGTAAAATGTTCATGAATGAAAGAAAAGCATTAAGATAGGAATTAGTAAATAAAAATGAACAATGGCCCTTGACAAGTATATGATGAAGAAATACACAGTGAAATCGAAAACTTCATAAGAAAAATATACATAATTGTCAAGACTCTGAATGATGATTTACTAGATTAGGGTGATAAGGGGAGGGGGGCAATGTCTGTAACTGATGGCCTTGCGGGACCAGTGGGGCGCTCAGTTTACTGAGCAAAGGCCCAGGTAGCACCACGCTTGCTGGCAAGGCTGCCAAGGAACAGCGAACGCATTGTTTCTTTAGGGAGGGAAAATAGATTATGTTTAGAGTCTCGACGAATGGAAAATGGGAGGAAATGGTTCTATGGTGTGAGTTAATAAGAAGTTAATACAACTTCTTAATTGTTTACTGATAAAGATAGTTGTGGTTGTTTTTTTTGAATGTTTATAGTTAGTAAAAAATAGTACTTTGTATCTTGTATATGGGAGGGAGCGCGGGTCAAAGTGACAGCCTCCTCGTGGCTCTCCGTGGGCACTGTAAAACCAGCTAATTGTCACTCTCTGGAGATTTCCCAGCCATTTGAAAGTTAATCAACTTTATTGATTTTAATTGATTTTAATTTACTTCAAATAGTGTAGTTTTAATTTTTATTTGATATTTAATTCTCGGAATTGAGATTTTATAGAGCCATTTTAAACACATTTAAAGTATTGTAAACTTAATTTAATTTTATTCAATATCTTTTAAAAAACGTTACCTTGGCAGTGATGTTTCAAATAATGAGGATTTACTATGTATATTAAATTCTATTATATGAAGAATAACAATTGAAGTAAATGAAATACGCTAGACCAGTAATCCTGGAGGGCCTAGAGGCTAGGGTGTTCCATATATATATATATATATATATATATATATATATATCTCTCTCTCTCTCTATATATATATATATATATATATATATATATATATATATGTTGTGACGTTGTACAACATAGTTAATTTTTTTATGGGTGTAAGTAGTATATAAGCCTCAATTATATGCTGTGTCACTGTAGTATTACTTAAAGTACCTATTATTTAGCACGGGTAGTCCTTCTGGGTTTGGATAGAAGAATGTTGCACATTTAAAACGATATAGCTTACTTTTTATGCCTTTAGTGATCGGGAATATTAGTGTTTCTGCACTTATTGATTCTGGCGCGTCGACGTCTTTAATGAGCCTGGATTGTTGCAACCGGCTGATGCGTGATAATCATGTTGGTGTTATCCAAATATCAACCAATTCTAAAATCGCATTTTGAATGGTGGACGGGGTTATTGCGGAGTCTTAAGCCGTTGCCACTGTTAAAATTAAAATCGCGTCCTTTTCGTGGAAATTTGAATTTTGAATTGTGGAAATGTTGTCGTATTCAGTAATTTCGGGGGTAGAGTTTCTGGCCAAGACACGGGTTGTGTAGATGTACATTATAAATATTTGAGATTTGGATTTTCTCCAGGATCTCCTGTTGTTTTAGAAACTAAGCCAATTTATGCTAGGAAAATACATACTGTCCAAACGGGGGAAGCACAATTGCGGGTAATACAGAGTATACAGGAAGAGTTTCCAGATGCAAATTGGGGAATTGAGGTAAATACCCTGTAGTCTTAAAATTAAGAGATAATGAACCTGTTACATCCTTGCCGTACCGGGTACCTCCTCCCAAGGTTCAGGCCTTTAAACAGCTTATCCATGATTTAAAATAACAAGGTGTAGTGTAAGACTCAGTATGTATGTGAGCCCTTCCTTTTTGCTTCCTAAGAAAAACCCTGGTCAATATGTTATTACCGAAAAGTGAATGAAAAAATGTAATTAGACCCTTAACCGGTTCCAGTAATAGATACTGTGTTTCAATATTTGGGTTATGCTAAATATTTCACCATTTTTGATCTGAAATCTACATTTCTCCAGTGCGAGTTGTATCCAAATTCACGTAAGCCATTAGCATTCTGCACTACCTGGGACCAGACTCCCTTTAGGTATAAATCCAGGACCTCAGGCGATGAGTAGGCTGTTGTTTCACGTTTTAGGCAAATTTATATATGATTTTATTTTTACTTTCATCTCTAATGTGTGCATTTGCAGCAGTACCTTTGCAGATCACATAAGCTACATTAAACGGGTGCTTCAAGCTTCGAGGGAAGCTGGGCAAAATATTAACCCAGATAAGATCAGCTGGGCCGAAAAACAAGTAAGATATTTAGGTTCCATAATTTCACAGAGAACGTTGCACACATATTCGAAGAAAATTAAGGTGGTTGTAAACTTCCCGATACCCAAGAACATTAAGAGGGTACGACGATTGTTCTTTTTACTGTAAATTCCTCCCAGATTTTTCCAGGATTTCTGAAACATTAAATATGTTGAAACGCAAAAACTTAGAGTTAAAGTGGGAATCTGAACAACAGGTTGCTTTCCAGATTCTTAAAGAAAAAATTACTAATCTTCCGGGGCTCTACTTGCCTGATTTTAACAAAAAAAATTTCTTGCATTGTGATGCTAGTGCGTTAGCAATTGGGGTTGTAATCAGTCAGAAGAAAAATGCGTTCTTGGTGCTGGTAGTTTTGCCAGTAAACTTTTAACCTCTGGTGAACGAAAGTACACGGTTTTTTAAAAGGAGTGTTTGGTATGTATTTGGGAAATTGAATGTTTTTACGATTATTTAGAACACGCGTCTTTCGAGCTGTATACGGACAATCAGGTTCTAAAATGACTTTTGTCTTAGAGAAAATCTGCAGACGGTTCGCCAGATAGCTTATTAGTTTGGCTCGTTTTAAGTATGAGATTCATCACATTAAGGGCAATGAGATCGTCGTGGCAGATGCATTGTCACGTATGTTTTGTGATGAGGAATTTGACGTGGTGCAGACGGAATCAGCACATATTGTAGTAGAAACTGGGCCTGGGAACGTTATACAGAATAAAGAACAGTGAGAAATAACAGAAACCGAGGAATTTATAAACACCTTACAACATTTACCTAAAATATTGGTCAGTCTTGAAGAACAACATGCGAATGATCGGGAATGTCAAGACCTGATAACATAAATTTAAACTCGGGTTTCTGGGTATGACATGTATAAAGGACATTTAGGAAAATGGTCCAGGAAAGGTAAATTTAGATTTTTTTTCCCGTGGAGTTGTTGCCCATGATTTTTTCATACTACCAGGAATACTTTTTTGTTAGACATGTGGGGAGAGATAAAACTATTGTTCGTATTTGTGATGTGTTTATGTGGCCTGGTTTTCGTAAAGAAGTTGAAAATTGGGTAACAAGTTGTCCGACCTGTCAGCAGGCGAAACACAAAAATAAACGAGTAGAAGGAAAATATTATAGTACAGTGGCCACTTACCCTTAGGAAAGGATGTATTTCGATCTGATGGGTCCTCTTCCCCACAGTTCCTCTGGTTACATGTATGTTTTAGTTGCAGTAGATAGTTATGAAAAATGTTGTTTTTACTTTCCTCTCCATACCATAAAATCTGTAGAACATTGTAAGGTAATTCTTAACTTTTCTTAGTTTGGATCACCTGTAGTATATGTTACTGACAATGCCAGTTATTTCATTTCCAGTGAATTCAGATACCCAATGTTCTCCTCGGGTGTTAGGATAGCCCAGATCTGGCCGTGTTACCCACAAGCTAACCTGGTGGAACGTTTCAATAGGAACATAAAGATTGCCCTGAGTAGTTTCCAGATAGATACTCAAAGACGTTGGGACGAAATTCTTTATAGACTTATGCTATGTTTTAACAATGTTGTTAGTAAAACCACCCAGCATACTCACGCTGAAATTTTCTTGGGAAGGAGGTTATTGTATCAATTGATTAATGCTTGGGCTCTTCAAACTTTCTGCTGGGAGACTGTGAAGAATAATGATATAGTCAAGGTTTGGGAAGAGGTAACCAAGGAACTTGCTGAGTATCATAAAAATATGGAAGATCCTATTAACAGCCAACGTAAGGATGTGGGTTTAAATGCGGGATTCTCGGTCTTGTTAAAATCACATTTTTTGAGTTCAAAAGTAGACTATTTTAGTGCTAAGCTAGCTCCTCAGTTGATAGGTCCGTATGAGATCTGTCGTATTCTCACGCCTGTGACATTTTTAGTAGAAGATCCACAATCTCCCATCAGTATGAAGTCCATGTCAGCCATGTTAAGAAATATTGTGGAAAATATGGATATAGTGGTTCCCCAGATTTATATATATATATATATGTGTTTTTATAATTTTTATATATAAGATGATATAGCTTGGTATACAGGATATGTATACCCACGATGTCTTATTGTGTGAGCTCTTAGCGTGTTTTTAAATCTGAAAGTCCCATGTATTTTTAAAATTATATTTAGATTGTATGTAGAGTTAAATTACTCAGTGCAAAAAATTTAATAATCTAATAATTTCGCGAAAATAAATTTGTGAGGTGACCACATGACAATGTCTAAGTTTCAATAGGGTCTTCTGGGTTGATTTAGTTTCTGCCTCCTTCTCTTTTGTTGTGTTGAGGCCCTGATCTTGAAGGATGGGCTGGAATATATGTTTTGATCTGCTGTGCTGGAGTGTTTCTGCCTGAAGGGCGGGTTCTGCAGTGAGGTCTGGTCATCCTTTTCTTTGGGACTTATTCGCCTGCAGTTGCGTGGCACTGGTATTCCTTCTGGAGGGGAGGATATAATATCACGTCGATCATGGATACTTATGTTTTCAAAGACGTTGCCCATTGATGGAGATGGACTCCGCGATGCGGGTTCTTTGTAGTTTCGACGGAGGTCGGAACTAAACTGAGTGCGCGGCGTTTCCTTCCACCTAGTGGTGGCTGGGTGCGACTGAGAGGGGGTCGCCTTGTGATGTCAGCACCACCTTTGAATTGGATTGGATGGAGATTGGCTCCCTTTTCGAGGATGTTCTCCACAACTTTGGGGTGGACGGTGGTTACGAAATCTTCGCTATAAGTACTTTGGCAAACTAAGCGACGGCAGACACTCGGGAGGAGGTCACACCTAGGGGTTTTGGGTCTCACTCGAGACATGTAAATTTGGGAATATAGGATTTACTCTGCCAGTTCAGTACTTGTACATAACTTTTTAACTATATATTTTTGTAATGACACATTTTTATTGTAACCCTTACATTTTATAATATTTGAAAGTAATGTGAGTGATTCTAATCTTTAGATGCTTTAAAGTAATATTTGCACAAAATTTGTAAAGTTAATTATTTTAAAAACTTTTTTGAATTTTACTAGGGGTGGAGGAAAACAAAAACAGAGAACTGCCCGGTAAATAAAAGGAATCTTTTTTTTACTTTCTACAGTCATCATCTTAAACTAATTATTATCACACTGCTATTGATTCAGTTTTTCACATCGTTATTATTCGCCTCCGATTTAACTACATTATGGATGACATGGTTGTGGAGTTAGAAGCAAGTTTTATAAATGTGACAGCGTGATCTCGTGGTCACTAAAAAACCCCTGTTGAAATTTTAAGTGTGTAAGTTTTTTATTTTCCGAATTGCACCTATACAAACATCTTAGGCAAGTGTGCTAAATCTACAAAACAATGTAACATATTTTAATTTAACTTTATTTATTTTATCTATGACAATCATCGCATGTGCTAAAAGTTTTGTCTCCTTTTTTGAAGATTGCAACATGAACAATGGAGATTTTATGCCATATCTGGAGGACTAATCAACCGATTCATACCAAAATTTCACGCAATTTTTGCTACAGTAGTGCTTGTAAATTAACATGTGTTATGTGCGGCAGGTATGTGTTAATGGGGTATATATAAACAATTTAGATTAATATGTTATATCTGTGAAATCTTTTAACAGAATTCAAACAAGTTTTGTAGTCTAATAGTACTAATTAGAAGCATCATTTACCCAGACAGAGATCCACTTTTGTAGGACTTTTTGCATGTTAAATATTGTCAGGTGAGTAAATTGAACATTTTCCCACATTGAAAGAACAATTCGACTTATTTACATCAAATTTTCCACACCTACGGAAGGCCATGTGAAGCTACATGGCTTAAATGGGGTTAGATAATGATTTTCTAAATGGCAACCATGTACATTTTTTGATACATTTGGCATATTTATTTAACAGTTTCACAAATTCAATCAAACTTTTTAAACAATTTTATAAGATAGCCCCTTTAAAGAAAATAAGGTTTTTATGCCATACTCCGTAGACCAATCAACCGTTGCACACCAAATTTTTCACACAAGTAAACTTATGGGTTTTAACTGGTTCAGAAACTTATTTTCAAAATGATGCCCGTGTAAATATTTCAGGTTAGTAAACCCTATCATGCAAAACATTAGACTGATTACATCCAAAGTTAATGTTCCAAATCCTACCACCGTGATGCAATTGATTGCACGCTAGCTAAATTTAAGGGCTTTCCTTATTTTGAATACTGGGCAAGTCACTCATATATTTTAATAGTCTTAGTACTGTTTCATATGTTTCTGGTTTCATCTCTTATGATATTCCTGTCAATGAGACGTCAACGCCTACCAACCATCTAAGCTTTTAAGAACTTCACTAAAATTTATGTGCAGCCATGCAGAGTAAAGTACTCTCATTAGTTATCGGCAACTTTTTGTTCGTATTCCGTTTCTTCAGATAATTCCGTACATCGGGAAATTGTTATTTAAAATCAAGGTGAAAAGTAATGACCCTGGGAGATAATTCTAAGTAATTTCTAATTTTTTTATATTCGTTAGTTTTCGAATGCTCTCAAAACGAATAAAATCTTCGTTACAGCCCTCCAAGCCTTTGGCAATATTCAGGTCTTCGTTAGCAAATGCAAGATGGCAAAAAAAAAAATGAACTTAACTGAAATATGGGAGAATTTGTTTAAATAAAATGATGAATACTTCCGTTTGAACAAAATGAACCAAAGCACTACAGCTCTTAAAATATTTTGTTTGCATTTGGAGGGTTTTAAAAGCTAGCCTTAAATAAATAGTTGGGCTACGAAAACAGTAAACTACGTCCGCGGAATGTGTCGAAATTGCTGCCCGCATCGTGTTTGGCGGTATTTCATAAACAGGTTGCAAGTGTGACTGACTAGATGTCATGGACAACAAACTTCGTGATCGTATTTACGATAGACAACAGAAAACAATGCTGGATTTTATGAAAGATAATCCTATCATTCAAAAACGAAAATTCACAGTGACATTCACGAGCAGTTCCAAAGTGTGTATTTGGGATGAACTGAGAATATAATTAAATATATAGATTAGGACCGCAGAAAACCTAGGATAAATTGATGAAATTACGTTTTATGTACACAGACAAACGTGCTTTCATTTCGTATGAACTGTAATTAATATTTTGAACAACTAAAGTGCTGAGTATCGTGAAATGCCCTTACAACAGTCTGCATACACTATTACTTGTATGTTTCACACATTGAAACAGAAGGGTTATTTGGTGGCATTTAAATATTTGTTTTGAAACATATTTTTATGTTTCAGCATTAGGATACAATACTTAACTATTCTCATCGTCCGCAACTATAAATAACAATACACGCACCCGCCATATTTTCATAATAAAATGCCGTTACGACAGTCCGAAGGGCTTCTTTAAGTTTCGAATGTGGTATCGAACATAGTGACGACATACGAACGCTTGAAGGCGCTTAGAATACCTACTTTCGTGAGGAAACGAAAATTCGAGTAGTAACGAATACTTTTGTCGAAATGAAACGAAACATAACGCTTAGAGTAAGATCCCTGGTCTTTCAAACATTTTATTGTACTAAAAACTACTACCCGTGACGTGAAGGAAAAAATGCGACCTGAGGTAGAATAACTCAGTTGACTGTTGACAACTAGCTTCTGATTTAAAGTGCAGCTGTCAATACGTACAAAAATTAAGAAAAATTTCCGTTGGAAATGTTGTCTGTCATAATTCAGGTCACATCAGAATATTAAGTTCACAACATGACATAAGCAGCGTCCATAATTAATTTGCAATAATTCAGCTGGTAAGATGAATTACAATGGCGTTATCACCTTGAAGTATTTATTTCCATAACGGCTAGGCTATAAAGTGCACTCTGAACGACAGCATGAGGTCCGTATCCGCTCGCCAGCATTCAAGACAGCCTATAAATCAGTTTTACCACCACTGCTGAAAAACAAGTTCTATTGGTTTTTACGTTTCCATAAATTGTCGTCTTGTTAGTCCAGACTAGCAGACATTTGTAGTGTATTTTATTTGCGTTCATTGCTAGTTGGCTTTCTGCCAGTGGAGTGACGAATTAACTCACTGAAACAAAGGTTTTGCAAAAAAAAAAAAAGTTTGGCGCAGCCAAATTAATAGGTTGTACACGGGCGATTTAATATTTTGTTGTTATTAGGTTACCCCAAATATATAAGATTTAGCTGGTGCAACTAAATATTTGTGTGGCTGCACGTGCATTATAGTTTCAGTTATTATTTTAAAAAAGCAAAGAAAAGGACTGAGACTCAAACTCGGAACATCTGTGCTCGATTGCTACCCTTGGCGATCTCAACCACAGTGACTGTTGATGAAATACAACTGTTTTTAGACTGAAATTGCGTAATATAATACATGACACTTACGTTGTTGAATATTTTCAAGTTTAAGAGCTATACGTTTTTGTTTTCCGTTGAACATGTTCCACTTGGTTTGTTTGTGCCATTATTAAGCAACACTATATTTACTAAAAGACACTATTAACAAACTCTCAATCTGTGAATTCGAACTAAGATAATCAAATGGCTTTATTACTCTACAGCCAACCAAATAAATGCTGGTACTGGACAAAGCTGATTTTATTGCTGCCACAATCTTTTTAATAATAGATATATCAGATTGTTCCAGCTAACCGAATTCTTATTATTTCCAAGCGAAATATTCATTTGACTGTACCTTGATATTTATGATGTTCATGGCAACTAAACCGATTAGCTGAACGTACTTGTAAATGGCCGTGTGTACTAATTGAAGTACATGTATGATATATGATGTTAAAAAAATTAAATAATGGTTTGGCTTAACAAATTATTTTTCAAGTGCTTTATTTGGTTTAAGGGAACGAATGCAGATGTTTGGAAGAAGGGCAGATAAGGTGACTGAACAAAATGTTGTTCACTGTAAACAAATACTTTTCAAGTTAATTTATTTGGTACCTATAGCTAAATCTGTTATTGTGTGTTCTGTTTAAAGTGTCCTTATCTATACATTCGGTCACTTGACAGGAATATGTATGGTTTGTAATTTTTAAGGATTTTGACATTATAATACAATTCTTAGATGATCAATTAATGAATAAAATATTTAATGTGTTAAGTATGCAGGAACAAAACAAAAGTTTTCAAAACGAAATACACTTGGCCAAAGATATTAAAGAGTTCACTAAGTATAGTATTGCTCATTGAAAATTTAGTAAATAAACATATACTGACTTATCGACTTGCTAAGTGAAATTTTGTTGGTCGTTTATTTAGACTCATAAATATTTGGTAGTATATAATTTCCGCAGCGCAGTTTTGATTCGATGTTTAGTGGCACATCTTTAGAACATAAGCGTGAAGTAATGTGATAATTTACAAATGTTAATTAGCCTACCAATTGTCAAGTAAATAATATAATATCGCTTTTGCGACATTATTATCTAGCGTCTCAAGTAGTTAATTTTGATGTGATCATAAAAAAGTTTAGGGAATTAAATCGCCACTCACCTTAAAAACATGTTTCCTTTTGATAAGCAAAGAAATAAAAATCTCTAAGTCACCACGTTACTTCGGAAATTTCTCGTTTTATTTTAATTTAAGTCTGATTAAATTTTTATTTCATAAAAAGCTGAACGTCGCATTATTAGTATACACGCTGATATTTTGCTTTTAACAGCTGACTTTCACAGATAGTTCCGATTCATTGGGGAAAAACTATTGTAGTAAGTAACCTTTAAGGTGTTATCCCCATTAAGAAAATATTTTTGTTAGACTACCGTCTCTTATACCTGAAATGATGATTTCCACCGTCCGTGTATGCACGTACAATAGAAAGAGTAACATTAAACTCATTGCCACGAAATTTTTACTTTGACTTGCATTTAAAGCTAAAATCAATGTCACGAAATTTTGAAGTATGTGTAAGCAACTGCATTATATAAATACTTACAAAACTTTTGATTTGTTAACTTAAACGTTTATCTCCATATCGTACATGTTTTGTTATTATTTTATTTTTTAACACCTACCCAATGCTTACGGTGATATTTCTTTCAGTTTGTTTTATTCGGGACTGTTCATAAACCCTTTTGCTGGCAGAAAGTGAACATTCGCTCCAAGAAACACAATCATACACGACAGTGACAAATCTCGATTCCCATCTCGCAGCCATCAAAGTACCGCATATCACCATTTATATCAGCTCGCAAGGAATGAAATCACTACCCATCGTAAGGGATCATTTATCTTAAACCCAACATATTGGTTTTTTTTAACGCTGTGTGTATCAAGGAAATGGGCAAAGAGCGAATCATTCTCCTTTCTTGAGTATTTCATATGTATACGGAAATTTATACTCTTGAAAATTTACAGCTGACATCGATATAAAGAAACTACTTAGAAAATGTTTATTTCCTTTAGTCGCCCTTCATACTTGAAGGGTTTACACAACGGTACTTACAATTTCACGTTGTATTTTGCCATGATATTGATTTCACGGTTAACTTCATCCATCATAAGAAACTGTCAACCGCTTATAGGCTGTCACTTCTGCAACAACTGGCCGTCTACGGTAGTGAAATAAAGTTACATCTGTTTAAAATTTATTGCGAAGTCAGAGAGTTTATAATTTACACTTTTAGTCGACAGAGTATGATATTCGTTTCCGTTAACTTTCTCACTTTTTCTGGCTGTTGTGTACTTATTACTCAGTAGCCCAAAAAAATGGAGATGATGTGTATTTCTCTCTGTACATAAACGGTATTTCAGGAGAAATATCACGTTAATAAAACCACATTAGGAAAGAAGGAATTATTGATTTTCAATAATACTTGAAAGTTGCGTATCAAAATACAGCACCTTCATTTCTGTATTTTGCATCTGTGTGACCACATATTTAAGGACGTTTAGAAACATGGACTTCATTAATTTTTGACAAACAATATTTAAGAATAACCTAACCGAATAGGTACAGATGTGATAACTAAAAAAAAATTCTCCCATACCAAGAAAATCAACTGGATATGAGCATACATATATATTGTAACTACTTCTGAGTTTCGCTAGTTTGTGTTATAACTAATAAGTGCAAATGTCTATGTAATGACATATGAATATTAGCCATTTCGTACTTTTTTTATAAAAGTCGATATTTCAAAACTGGGTTTCCATAATTTAACCCGCAGAACGTTTGCAATTAGAAGTCATCCAAATTCCGCAAATGTAACAGTTTCGTTTTCTCAACACAGTCTGTGGGTACGAGGAAAGGTAAATATATATGTGAGTGTATATATATGTATATATATATATATATATATATATATATATATACACAGTAGCGAACCGGTCCGGCTTTGCCCGGGTACAATTGAGTTTTACAGTGATACACTAATAAATTAATTGGGAAAAGACAATTCATTTATGTGAAAATAGAATTATAAAATTATGCTATGTTGGCCTAGGTTTTTAACTGATTACGGCAACCCAAAAGGAAGAAAGTATTGTTTGTCCATTAGCCAAGAAGTTAAGTATTGTTTTTGGAGTGTATCTGTGCAACTATCGCGTAGTTACCACATTTCCGCTTCCCAGCGTCGATGTATGAAAATCAAAATATCAAGTTGTAGCTTTAGAAATAAGGATACATACGTACTTCTTTTTGCGCTTGGCTGAGGGATCTTAATCGATCACCAAAGTTAAGCAACATTTCCAGCGGCACACATTTGGATGGGTGACCGTTTAGTGGCATAACATCTGAGCGCCTCCGGGCTTCTGAGGGTACGTTTAATATTCGGTCCCGGTTGTTATCGATTGATAGCAGTCGTTAACCCATTTAAGAGGTTCTTGGGCGGGCTGATAAGCTCTGTCACCAGAGGAAAAAAAAATCCCGGAACGTTCCCAGCTGTTGCAGAATAAGGTTGACGCTACCCGCAACCTGAGGGATACAGAGTGGTTGATATGTAGGGCACGAGTTACCTTTACCAGTCACAGACTATGGGTACCTTGAAATTTGAATAGAGGTAGTAAACAATAACTGCATAATGTCTGGGTCTTAAAAGGTTTATATTTCACCGGAAATTCACACATACTTTCCCGTAAACAAACACATACTTTCCCGGAAACAAACACATACTTTTCCAGAAATTAACACATACTTTCCCGGAAACAACCACATACTTTACCGGAAATTAACACATATTTTACTGACCCTGCCAGTTGTGAGCCTGAAGGGCGGCTTTAAGTCCTCATGCTACCCGCTTCTAACATATTGAGGGAACACTAGGCATCGGGGACCCTGAGCGATGATGCTGGTACTTAGCTGTTTTTGTAGTTCTGGGTGTTCCGGTGGTAGTTTGAGGTCTGGTACATTGGGCGGCCTTTCACAGAGCCTTGATTGGTGTGTTCTCGTTGACAGCTCTCCCCGACTGGCTGTTCCAGGTTCTCTCCTTGATTGCTCCAACTTTGTGTCCCGGCAT
This sequence comes from Clitarchus hookeri, assembly GCA_002778355.1. NCBI lineage: Eukaryota > Metazoa > Arthropoda > Insecta > Phasmatodea > Phasmatidae > Clitarchus > Clitarchus hookeri. The sequence goes on along the minus strand of NQII01000790.1, from coordinate 322,919 downwards.
CGTGATATGACTGTCCTACATTACTGACTCACTCGACTGACTGACTCTTCTCTCGGTGTGTCACCCCTCGTTATGAGGCCACCACTCGACTCCCGCTCTTTGTATCGCACTTCGTGTCCCGACTTGGTGATACGACTGACCCCTTGTCCCAACTGCCGCCGCCTCCTGGCACTGTGTTACAACTGGTCTACATCACTGACTCTGCGGGGGTCCGATCCCTGGCCTCGACTGACTGACTCACTTGACTGCCTCGCATCCAGGTGTGGTGATACGACTGATCCCTTGTCCCGACTGTCGCCTTCTTGGCACAGGGTATGACTGATCACGACTGATCCTGACGGGGTCCGATACCCGGCCTCGACTGACTTACTGACTCGCTCGTCCTGACGTCGTGCTTCTGGGCAACATCACCCCAGACCGCCTCCTCCTCTCCCGCCTCGCCGCGAGGCCGCCGGACAACTGACTCCCTCCTCTACATGTCGGGCCTACTTAATGCCCTCTCTCAGCATCCTCCACATGTCAACTCCATCAGCATTTTTCACAGGTCCCTTCGGTGGGGAGGATGCTGAACAACTAACTACATCTTCCACATGCCAGGACTTTTAACTCCCCTCCCATGGTGACACCCCAGATCCTCACACATGTCTTCATCGTTTGGGAGGGGGAGAAGAGGTTGGCCCTGTGGCCATACTTCCAAACATGGTCAGCCCTTCTCCTACAGCTAACTAGCATTGTGTCAGCGAAACTCGAGCTTACCTTCGCATTCACGTGTTCATGTTTTCTGGCATTTTGATAGGGGAGGGAGGGGACCAGTGGCACAACTGACAAGCTCTGTCAGTTGTTTTCTTGTGTATCTCACCTCTGCGTGTGTCCTTGTTCTCACGTGTTCCTTAGTGGATTGGCGATTTGCTGGTTTATCTAGGCATAACCTTGGCAAATGTTAATTTCTTGTCCGCCCTCTCGGGCTGACCTGGCCGTTCTGCCATTATAGAGATGAGTTCGGTCACGTTCCTAGCCATTGCAGAATTACGTTTTATTGTTATTACACAGGAATCGTACACTTATCCAGGATAAAAAAGTATCCTATGTCCTATTCCAGGACCTAAAGTACCTACATACAAAATTTCATCAAAATCCGTTCAGCTGCTATGGAACTGAGTGGTAACAAACATACACACTCACAAACACATAGAGAGAGACTTTCGCATTTATAACATTAGTAGGATATATATATACATATATCTTGTAAATGAATATAAATTAGACTGATATGGTAACATATCTCTTACAGGCACTCGCAAAGCCAAATAAAGCACTTTTATAATCACTCTCTGAAGTACATGTGCAGTTCAGGTCTTACAAATGTGCAGATGAATTATGCATCGTTGATTGGTTTGTGCTTGCGAGCAGATGGCACCTAATTTTACAAACCAACCCGTTATGACAGTGATCACATTGAAGCGTTGTTCGTATAAATGCGATATTTCCTATATCTTCCCTGTGTTCTTTTAAAATAAAAGTATTTATACACTCATGCTATCAGGCAGGGCATTTATATACCAGCATATGAGGAGATACATTGAACAATGTGGCTGGAGCTGATTCCCCTCTTTTTCTTTCCCCGCCATATTTTGTGAACATTTTTCTTTCGGGCCATGTGTGCCTCTCATCATTTGGTATTGTTACCACAGTTAAAACATAATGCAACGGTCCATGGCGAGAAAGCCGATAAATGAGGCCCTATTTTGCGTTACGGTACCTATAAGCTTCGGAAGGCTGTGTCAGTTTACACAGCAAGATGAGCATGTTGATTGTTCAACTAATCATTTCCTAGATAAACTAAAAACCGTCAACATAGCAAAAAAAACATTTTTTTTGTTGGCATTTGGAGGTATACAAGGCTTACTCACACCGCGGAACAACTGAACCAAGTTCGATGCACCCAATGCTACTGGCAACAATATAAACTCTTTATGAGCTGTGGTCCTTGACGTCTCAGGTTTTCTCGTTTTTAACTTTCCTGTAAATAGCCACCCATCGTAAAAAGCAAACTTCTACAATTTTTTTTTCACGAACCGATGCTACTGTTACGTCCACATACGTGTTCACCTCCACTGAAACAACTCATATTGCTGGAGGCTACCACTTTGTTGTGTACATGGTAGATAATACATTTTCCATCTTTAGAACCTGTCCTTCGGGGAAGTTGCTGGAACCACTGGATGGGTAATTGCTTATTTCATTTTTCAGAGTTAGTACCTGTAGTAGGCCTTCCAGTCTTTTTGACATCCGATTTATTGGCAAAGTAGGTGGGGAGGGGAAGAAGTGAGAATTGAACAGGTGTGGTTGATTTCTAGCCACAGTAGCTGCTGTTCTCCCAATCTTATTATTCAAAGAAAGTTCTTCATACCCAAATAGCAAGACACGATTTATAATTAGGCCTACAGCAGTAGAATACCTCATTAGAGTACCATATCAAATATAAAATGTTTTTATAAAAATATTTTAGTTCACAGGACATTCAATACAAAGTTGAGACCGTAAAAGAGAATGAAGGCTTAAAGGTAATACCAACGGTTTTAACTAGTCTTTACGTTGATCGAAAACGTTTGCGAGTTCAAATTAACAATAAAAACTGGTTAACTATGACAAAAAAGAAGCAGGCTTCATAGTAAAACTAATTCAGTGCAGAACAAGTACGTGCAGCTAAATCATACCATATATTGCGAGATTTAGTAGATGTAAATAATATTTTACAAAGGGAAAGTAGAAAATATAACATAATGTAATTGACTCCAGTAATAAAATTGTTTGTTAGTTAATTTTGTAAACAGATTTAAACAAAAGTGTAGACAAAAAGGAATGTGCCTCATCAGCAATTCATTGCAAGGCTACATGAAAAACCCTGAAGTACTTAAAATATTGATGGAAAAGTGCTTTTGCAAAATTAGTACACTTTTATTCGCAGTTTGGTTATTAACGATAAAATTTCTCTACCGATAAACACATTTATAGCAGTGTTCTTGGGCTCTGTGTCACTAATATATTAATGAATTTCTTGGTGCATGCACGTTTTTGTTGCAATAGCTAATTTGGAGTAGAGCATACGCAGATAATTTTCTAGGAGGAAGTTTACTAAGTGATTTAGTTTGTGTAGTTATAAACATTTGCTGAGAATTTAAACCTCAGGTAACACAGTCCGTTAAAACACTTCCAAATGTTATACTTCACAAACAAGCATTCGTATATATGTATGTCATTCTCAGTAGCGAGAATCGCCATTGTTATCAGAAACATTCTGTTTATATGCTATCAACAGCTTCGTAAACCTTTAAGTACTAAATAATTTTTTGTAGTAAAAATAAATGTATAAAGATTAAAGTTTTAGAAAAAAACACCGTTGTAAGAATTATCATATTAATGTAATATTACAAAATAAATCTTCCATTTTCGGTTCAAAAAATTTATTTCGGGGTGTCAAATAAATTTCTAGATCATAGACTCCTTACATAAAGTTGAATTTTTATTGTACAAAATATAGACATCTCGCTACCGTGTCAAACCAGCGATGTAAGTTGATATCATGCAAATAAGTCAAAGAAGGCATTACCATGCCGCGAATACGTGAACAGAAATTGATACAAAGGTAGGACGGCCACGGAACTTGGAGGTGTCACTCGATCAAAATGAGAATCACTTACAATTAATTACTTAATGTACGATTTTTCAACAACTGTGATTGGCGTTAAGCCCAAAAGTAAGTCTGACGGATTAGAAAAAAATGGTTTTCAGTTAGTTTGCCATTGTCATCCGCACAAGAAGTGACAACACATCATCCCAAGAGGAAATAATTCACAACTGAGAAACCTACGATCCAGGCAGGGATATAATCCGGAACGACTTCAACCAAGTCGTTACGCGTCTTGGCCTATGCAACACATATTAGCGACTGAACGTAAGTAGCAGTTAAGAAAAGGTATATTGTAGAATAAAAAATATTTTTTGTGTCTGCTTGAACATTCTTATAAAATGGACTCGCTTTATACTGCACCCGTCCTCCTTGTAAAATTGAAACGTACATATTGGGAGAGATCACGCCCTCGCCAGCTCCTCACTCAAGCGCCATGTTGTGAACGAGGGAAGTGAAAATAAAGAAACACTACAAACAAACTATGCGAATACGCACAGAAACATTATATAACTTTAACTTTGGTGCATTTTTGAGCTTCGGTGGCATGTGAAGTCACTGTAAAAATAAGCTGTAACGGATTGTCTTCAGAAACAGGGACATATGAGTTAATACCTAATCACCAGAGTGAATGTTTCTGTATGACAAATTTATGTTTACAAATACTTAAGCTAACATATTTAAAAGTGTAGATATCATAACAACTGAAAAGTAATGGGCGATGGGAGCAAGATTGTGTTCCACGTACTTTGATGATTGTTGCTTACATGGAATTATTTCCTTGAACTTCAACTAACTTAATTCTGGTGTAATTTAAAACTGTAACTTCAGGAATGCATATTTCTAACTGCTTCTGTAAGATAATATTTAAAAAATAGTACTCTAACGTTACTGAAGTATTTTATAGCGCAGACTGTCTAGTAAAACCTGCTTTCCGTTTTTTCTAAAATACATTTTTTGACCAGCCTTTAAAGATTTGCAAACATATACATATTTGAAAATTGCAGTATGGTATGGTTTACTTTTATCGGCATTCGGTTTATGTGAAATCGATGTACGCGTACACAGTTGTTTGTTATGGTAGTTCGTAAAACTCTCATGAGAGGAAATCACTGCATCATTTCTTTTTTCGTGTTTTGCGAAGTAAAACAAAGTATTCAACTGTTTCATTGAATATAAAACTTAAAACAGATAATCACATTCGCAAAAAAAAAAAAAAAGTAAAATTTAACAACATTTAATACCGTTATACATATCGTACCACACCCACAATCTCTCTTTAGTGGAAACATCGTTTTCAGATGGCGCGGGAACCTCGATACTAAACTCCAGATTTATTTTTAAGCCCCTTCGCCCAGAAGAAACGTAACACTTTCTCTCGAGAGAGTATTATATTTCGCGGAACTCTCTCTTCTCAGGTAGGGGCTACAGCATTCTCCAGTTACTTATTTTGGAAGGAAGGAAAACCTACGGGGAACATTTTATTTGCCTTTTTTCCTGGCGTCACGCTGTCAGCTCGTTTGTGAAACCGATAGCTCTTTGCTCTGGGCAATGTCGACGGTAGACGAGTATCGATACGCGCTTGTCGATCACTCGAGGCGTAACCTAATTTAAGCTCGTCATTTATACACTGACCGTCTTCGCGAGAAGTTTTTTCCTTTTAGCTTGGCCTCACGTGATTCGGTTATCATTTCAGAAGAACTCCTTTTAGAATCTTAGCGTGTCGTGATTTCTCACGTAAGGTAATGTTAGCGATAGTTTAGCCATAATTCTCTCGAGGGTGGAGCGAACAGTTATCTCACCCTCAGGAGTACATTTACTAAGNTTAGCGATAGTTTAGCCATAATTCTCTCGAGGGTGGAGCGAACAGTTATCTCACCCTCAGGAGTACATTTACTAAGGTTATTTCAGGGATCAGAAAATGTAACAAAGTAATCGATTATTTTACAGCTACCATCATAAGATTAAAAATTATAACTCTATTACAAATAAAAATTGAAAATATAAAAATTGGAAATATATAAAAAAAAAAACAGATACTAATTTTCTTAATAAAAAAAATTATAATATTTTATGCCGATTATCTTATCATTTATAANAAAAAAAAAAACAGATACTAATTTTCTTAATAAAAAAAATTATAATATTTTATGCCGATTATCTTATCATTTATAAAATTTATTTCCCGATTTCATGAATTCAATCATTTACATATAGGCTAGATTGTATAGGCCTATGCTGACCTAGTTACAATGTTGAGATACTACCAGTTTACCCCATTACTCTGATTCGGTCGTATATTAGGTGATTGTTCCGTATTGCGTACTCTTATGGTAAAACCATAGGAAACCTGCGAGTGCACTATCGAGTATCCACTCAAATTATTTACTTTTCAAGTCAGTGTACTATTGCGTATCCGGTCGAATTCCGTTTAACGTATCCAAGTTCAAGTCAATTGTTCCGTTTAGCGTATCCAAGTGTGTTTTTACTTAAAACCTTAAAGTTTTCAATTAGGAAAACATACAATGGTGTGTGAGGGGTGTAAAATCACCATGTTGAACGCTCGGAAATTGATTTACTTCTCACCGGACGTAAACACATTCCTCATCGAGCATGACATCCTTAAACCGTCAATACCATGTAGACGATGCAGAAAAGGCGAAGCCAAGCTCGTGGACAATCGAGGTTTGTTTTACTGGTGTCGACAGCGCATGGAGAATGGCACAAAATGCAATTTTAAAGTGTCGGCAAGACAGGGCAGTTTCGTGGGAGATTCAAATTTGTCGCCGGGCAAGATCATCGAGTTGTGTTTATTGTGGTGCCTGATCAAGTATCCCCGACAGCAGACTATAGTAAACGAACTTAAGTGCTCGGGCAAGACAGTCGTCGCCTGGTCGAATTTCTGCCGCCAAGTGTGCATAGACTGGGTGTTAAGTTACAGGAAAAGAATCGGCGGGCCTGGCAAAATAGTCGAGATAGACGAATCAAAGTTGGGTAAGCGTAAAAACCGNACGCACAAAGAAACTTTTGGTAAAAAGCAGGTAATTACAGGCGGGCTGGATACGCAGGAAGAAATTTTGCATTTGTGTTGGCCTTCTAAGGACTTAGTTTGGATACGAAATAGACGACTTTTTGGGTGGATTTTATGTATCATTGGATACGTAATGTAATGTTTTTTTGGTGATTTGGATACGTTATACGAAATAATCACCGTATATTATTTTTGTCCTTATAAGAATTTATATTTGAGGAAGAGCTAAACTGAGGTCTAAAATTTGCTCAATGATTTCACAAGTAGCGCAAATCCACAAAACATAACCCTGGCTAAATGTAATAAAAATGAGGGCATTAAATCGAAATGACTGAATATAAAATCCTTTAAGTTGAGACATTTTCGGACAAGATTTCCTACAGGTTTTACTCTTAAAAATTCCAGTAAATTAACAGAAAAAAATTACGACAACGTGAATTGATCATTCATGTGTAAAATTATGGGACCTGTAGTATATTCCACATTTTCAGGTGTCGGGGTCGAAAAACGCACAGGCTGTACAACCTTTTATTGGCTGCTGTAACCCTAAAATGTTGGTTAATGCTGGGTTAATTATAGTGTTACATGTTACTCGTAGTGTGTCAAGGGTAGTGTGTCAAGGGTAGTGTGTCAAGGGTAGTGTATTAACCCGAGAAGTGTGCCGAGATTTACAAAGGATCACCGCTGCTGCGATAAGCCTTTCGAGACTCGAGCTGTCTTCTGTCATTGAGGGTATTGAATGTACAGGGCTCCCGCTGCAAGAATGTTCTGGTCATCGCCCCCGCCTCTCTCAGCGTGACTCGGGGTGCGGGGAATCTTCTGTATCGGGTCAGCGAGACTATTTAAGCTGCGATGAGTCTCCCAGCCGACAGTCTAGAGTTTGGAAGATTGTACGGCCTTAAGAGCCAGGTGTGAGAAGACAGCGAAGCGACGAGCCAGCGAAGCTGCATGTGGTGACGAGAGTGACAAGCGGAAGTGAAGTCTGCGGACTGCAAGTATCGGCACAGTGGAGAGTGAGTCTGGCCAGCGGGTCTATTGAACTGGATGCGAGAATGACAGACATTTTGAATGATGACAATATGCAGATTGAATATGTGTAAATAGTGAAAGTGAATGAAGTGACTGTAACCAATATAGAGATTGTGATAAGGACTTAAATTAGAATTTTGATAGACATTAAATATTTCCCTCGCTGAGAATAACAATAATGATATTGGAGACAGGCAGTTTAACGTTGCAAATGATAGCTGTGTGAATATTTGTAGCATTATAAGTACATTTTTACGAAATTTACTATATTTTAATTTTATTTTACTAAGACCTTTATCCCTTTCGAACTCAGATACGCCCCTGTCGTCTTGTAAAAATATTATATTCACGCCACTGAAATCTATACTTTTAGTGTGAAAACCTGTCACAGAAGGAAAAACTATACCTTTCAACAATACAATAAAATAAAAAAATTCTGTTTGTCTTTTATTTTAACATATTTATTTTTACTGTTTACAATATGCAACCCTCAAATGTTAAATGATATTTTATTGGACGAGCATCATTTTGTTCGTGTTCAGAACAAAGCAAATATCTAGTTTTTTTGTGATTACGTCAATGTACCAAGTTTAATTACAACAGATTTAAGTGGAATGTAAATATGGGATACAAAACTACTGCAGTTTGGAAATAAGAGGTAAATTAAATTTTTTTCGTCGTCTTCCATAGTACTCTTTGCACGCCAAACATGGCGGGATTTGGTTCAAGAGTACTCAGATGTATTTAAGTTAAAATTTCCGGAGATGTCTGTTATCATGTTTCTGAAATATATAGAAAATTTAATGCATACAACAATAACTGCCAGCTCGTCATGATGGGTTAAAAAATGTTTATTTTTAATAGAGATATACTTGTATGTTGAAAAGTTTTAATATATATATAAATGTGATGTAAAAGCTGCGGAGCAATTTGATAAAATAATGTGCAAAAGAGGCAAAGAATTCGTACCTGGAGCTTTTTTGCGCGTTTGAGGCCGAGAAGCGAATGAGCGATAATGACGACACTGCCACATACACCAAGTGTGCCATCACCGCTAAAAGTGCAAGGTTTCAACTGACGCGCAGTGTTCTCGTCGTGCTGCGTGTACCTACATATGGGAATTTCAGTTGTAAGCCTATTATTTCATTGGTGGAAGTCTGTAAGAAGGATCAATTCAGGGCTCTTGAGTATTTTTGTTTGTATCTGTCACGTATATTTTGAGACACAACGCTTTGAAAAACAGTTTTTAATATTTTGGAGTAATTTAAATAGTGTTTATAATGTGCGTAACGTTTTGAAAGCACTCAACAGCTCTAATCTGAAGCGCGTGTGCTTATCGTAGATCAGCACGTTGAACGCACGTTGAATTGTTTAGTGGGAAAACGAGTACTTCAAACACATTTTAATGGTTCGTTACATATGGTAAACTATAAACTAAAATATTTATAGAGTTGCCATTGTGAAAATAAGTATTTGAGCTACTGAAATCGTGCGAAGGCTCGGCTAGACTGGTAAGAAAAAGATTCGCGAGCGCAAATCGTTGAGAGTATCGCGAGCGATGTATTGGCCATACATTGCGCGGCAAGAGTGCAGTTGCCACGCTCATGTCAGTGAGTATTATGGCGTTGAGGACGTGTCCTCTCATGCTGTTCGATGACGACGATGATGAGTATATTGTGTTTAGAAGGAAGAAATCTCGTTTTTATCCCATTAACAGAGTGAGACAAAGGTATCGGGAATATCATCATCTATATCTTCAACTGAGAAGATTCTCAGACAAATTTTTCGAATCTCGGTAAGGGCATTTGATTACATTCTGCACAGGATCTAAAGACAGAACAAGAGAAAACACAAATTTCCGTCAGACAATTTGCCCAGGTTGTCAAATTGAGGTAAGGGATCATTGCTTGTGTTTGTATATGTATGTGTGTGAATTTANAAGATTCTCAGACAAATTTTTCGAATCTCGGTAAGGGCATTTGATTACATTCTGCACAGGATCTAAAGACAGAACAATAGAAAACACAAATTTCCGTCAGACAATTTGCCCAGGTTGTCAAATTGAGGTAAGGGATCATTGCTTGTGTTTGTATATGTATGTGTGTGAATTTATATATATATATATATGTGTATATAACATATAACACGGAGATAGAGAAAGAGAGAGGAAAAAAGGAGGGTATAATTTGCAGTGAAAAAGACAAGATGCTGTAAATCGATTGGAGATGCTTACACAACGTATGTTTATTCATTTTATTAAGATATCGAAAGTAGCTAATATCTTAGAATATTGGCACAAGTTATTTCTTGGTATATACTGCAAGTCATTAACGCACTTGTTTGCGCTGTGCTTCTGGTACCCCTTTTTCGTGTGACGTTATCTGTATCTGGGTTGTGGGCAAGTACTCTGTTGTACCTAGGTTTTCGTAGTTTTCCTGAAAATTCCCACGTGGTCCCAGCTCATGATAGGTAACATTCGGAGTGATGTTGAACTGCTGCAGAAGGGATTTATCTTGTACCCGTTGTATCTGAAAGGACATGTTTGAAGAATGGCTGAAGTGCGAGTTTAATGGCGGAAAGAAACTGGATTGTTGTTGCGTCTGTGGATGTTCTTGCTGCAACTTTTTTTGCAATGATGTAACACAGCTTACTGTATGGTAACTCTCAACTCAAGCTTTTCCAATGCTGGTAGTGGACTGATGAATGGGAGCAAACTTTTAACAAACAACAGGTCAGCAGTCTCATCTTGGTTGGAATCCCCTTCAACTTCCATCTCCATTAAGTTAATTTGGTTTTTCGCTTTATGTTCAAAAATTTATTACTGAACACCTGAAGAGAGGTTTTGCCTCTATGTTTTCGGGACACACTTGAGGAAATTCGGGAACTGGTGGAAGGGGTTTTATTCAAGGCAGTGGCACTCTTCCTTTCGTTGCTTGACTGTGGGGAGGAAATATCAGCATCAGAGTAATTGTCAGTAACATGCTGTGTCGCAGATACTTCATGTGGCCGAATACTGATATTCCATTGCATAGGATGAGGTACAACGAAGTTTTTTTTATGAAAATAATTTATTGTCCTTTAGGTTTTTCCACTTGTTTTTAGCTTCGCGCACTGAAAGTGTTTTCAAGTATATTACTATGATGGAATGTCGAATGAATAATCACACAAGGGCTTGTACGATGCATTTAACAGGCACACTCATGTAAGTTAAAGATCCCTACCCGACCCTTCTACAATATATAGCTTTTCCGCGGTTAATTGAGCAATTTTGAAAGCCTTCTTAGATTCTTCTTTCACAATAAAACAATTGCTATAAACCTAAATATATTGCTATGACATCCAATCTCTAAGCTATTTAAGAAAACAGATGTAAAAAAAATTTTTAGTGGCCACCACGGAAGAATGGATTATTCGTACAAGAACAATTTAATATATAAAACCATTTACAGCAATTCGCTGTCAAAATTTCACAGTAACGAAGCCACGCAATGTCTACGATGAAGTGTATGACCGTTATGACAGTGATTCGTTTCAAAGCTGGATTTCAAAATTGCTCACTTAACTTGTATACACGTTATTATATTATATGAACCGAACCTAAAACATTAATATTCAGCAATAGGTTGTAGATACATAATGTCTATGTGTAATAACAAAGTAAATATGTGCCACATGTAAAGAATTCATGCCAATGTGTTCAATGACCATAATTTCTGAATATTTTGCTTCCAGATACGTCGTTACGGGGGTCATCATTCCTCTCTTTAGCGTTTTAATTCTGATTGGGAAGATCTACTGTGAGTGAAATTATCTTTGATACATGCCATGAGATTTGGGAGTAGAGTGAACAAAGTTGGCACAAAGAAGGTTGCACCATCACTTTGTTTGCCTCGGCCTGAGAATTCAATTTTTAAATATTCCCAGTCTGAATGAAAAAGCTACAGAGCGGAATGACGACATAAATTCACGCCAGTTCCCACAAAAGAACACCTACAACAATCTATAAGTGTCTGCTATGCACGTTGGAGATTTACAAATTGTTTCGCTTCAATTGACGGTAGGCATTGTCAAATTTAATGTCCGGTGAGGTCTCGTTCTCACTACTTTAATTATTTAAAGTCTTTCTCGGTATTGCTATAAGGGGTCGCAGATGCTGATAAGAAATTTTTAACACTATAGGTCGGAGGCTGAGGTAAACAAAGTGATGGTGGAACCTTCATTGTGTCAACTTTGTTCACTCTACTTGAAAATAGGCCTTTCAATGTACCAGAAGACCAGAACCTACCGCTTTCTCACATAACGTTGCCAAATGTTCTTACTGGGGACGGAGGTTATCCACTAAAACCGTACCTCATGATACCACGCCCTAACAACAATCTGACCCCTCGACAAAGGAAACTTTAAAACGCGGCTTTCTACAGCTAGAAAGTGCATTGTATGTGCATCTGACATTTTGCGTGCCATACGGCGGTTTCTCACGAAATGCATAGAAACTTCTCCTGGCAAAGCTTGCGTGTAAATACAATGTGCTTGCCTTCTTCAGAACATTGTCCGAAGCAAGGATGGCGTTAGTGATCTCGACTACTGCAACGTTATGGTGGACATGAGCACTGGACATGTCATACGTGATAACATGTACCGTGCAGGTGGCAGAAGAAACAACCGCACCACTAATCAAGCCAAGTTTATTAGAGACCGGTTTGCAGATTACTTGTACCATGATCACCAACAGTAAACATTAGTGAAGGGAACGAACTGTGCCGTTCATGACTGCATTTCAAGCACTGCATTATGTTCGTTTTGTTCTGTTCAAAGCGTCTATGATTGTTTTTCGTTTGTGTGTTGCTTTCCATTCTTGCAACTTTTATTTTTTCTATCAGTACATCTTGAGTGTGCTTGTGAAGAGAGCTGACTACCTTCTTACATTATAAAATTCTTACTTATTACCTACATATATTCTGCTAAATATTATAAGACAAATGCAATAAAATAATATTGTACTTTTTAAAAACTCTATATATTTTACGTTAATAAGTGTATATTACTTTTATAACAAACATTAGCCATATCTTTTAGGTTAATGTAATTTATATTTCTTACGTTTACAGCGTGTTCCGTTAGCTAATGAGAATATAATATGTCAGACGAAATTATGAATGTCTTGCCAGGAACCTCCTTTTAGTACCCAAATTGTTACTGCAAGTGTCATGTAGCGCACTACAGCAACGGTACAAGTGCACAAATGTGAACGTCAACGAGGGGAAACGATGCATATTTGCTGTATGTTCAAGTCAACCGCACTACTGACACTGTTCATTAAATGACAATTTATAAAGCAAATAATATTGCTAATATCGAACTTTCAAGGATTTGTACGTACTATAATAAAGGATAATTTTATCGCAAACAAAAAGGCTTCACTTTGTGATCATAAAGTGTAAACCTACTTTATAATAACTCTATAGCATCCTACATCTTGCCACTTCTTATCTGTAGTGGTAAGGTTCTTGTAATATTGATGGGTGTCTTTCCACGACACAGGACGACACTGCACGGTGCTGATAGTTAGTTCCGTTGACGCCATCTTCCGTACACAAGCAAACGCGAGCGACTAACGCTCAGGAATCAAAATTATTTGGCTCGTGAGCGAAGGCGCTCTGCATCACTCTGTCGCGCGCGATCGCCTAGCGCCAGTGTGGCCGTACTCATAAACTTCAGTAGGTTTGTCTTATTTCCTTCGTCGCTAGATATCGCTGGTGATTGCTTTATCGCTCCATCGCTTACCTTCCCAGGCCTTGAAATAGGGTAGGTTCGCCTGAAGTAGTAGTATCAGAGGCATTGTTATAGGGCGCCGGAAGCTGTAGAGCTCGAGATGCAGGCGTCTTCTGGAGTTCACTGTTCGTAGCTGGAGCAGATAGTAGTGAAGTAAGTAATAATTCTGCATGATTATCTTACGAGGGTGTAGGCCCCCTCGGAACGCCAGTTAAGTAGGAGGGCGAGGTTGTTACAGGCCACCTCACACGCCTGGAGACACACTATAGACCCGACGTCCCGATATGGTCTTGATGCGTCCGGGGTACAAAGAACACCCAAGCACGTAGTGATTTTATTCGCGGTTTACTACACGTGAAATAACTAGACAGTTTAATTCTCGAGTAAACGGGCCCAGCACTGGGGCCTGCCAGTAGCCTAAAAAGAAAAACTGAGTATGTGACTCATGATGGAAAGTAAAGCTTAATTAAGCCCCTGAGTGCATGAGCCTGCAGTATGTCAGGGGTTACTACTCCCCGGGCAGAAAATAATAAAAAGGTATCTTTATAACCTATTGTAAACTACTTGATCGATAAAAAAGTGTGAAAGCCCGGGACGTCACCGGCCGTAGACTAAATATGAGTAGACCTATTATTGGTCTTCTGCGCATGTACCCAACATTGACATACCTCAAAGCAACACAACTGCCAAAGTCACATGATCAACAATGATAAATGTGTTTGTTGACATCTTAATTTTCAAAAGACAACACTTTAGTATGAATAAAATGCTTTTAGCAATTTTAATTTAATCAAACTTAATTACAGATTTATTATAGGACGTATACAAACATCTCAAATCACTTGTTCACATTTAAGCAGTGTTCTAGAATCAAATCCTGTGATAATCGTGTTGGCAGAAAAGCAGTTCAATGATGGGACACGGAAACTGGCGTTGCGCAGCCAGCGTGATCGCTCTACCCCATATTCACTCTACGGACGTGACCACCCTCAGTCCGCGCCCATTCCATGCTGAAGAACAAGGGGGGAGCCTGGGTAAAGCTTGCCCGTATTGGGATTGGCACCAAAAATTGCCAGAAAGGAAGTTACATATCATCAAACAAGACAAAAACACAAAACACTAGGCACTGGTAAAACAATTACAAAATACACTTGAAAGACAAAATTACAAAGCACAATTACCGTTGTAATCCATTCACGGTTTCTTCACACATTTCCGAAGCCCTGCTAAAGTTCTTTTTCCAGGATATTCCTCCGCCTCGTGTAAACTAAGCTTAAATAAATATCTAGAAATTACACCAAAGGACAACGCACCGAATTACTGCGCACTCAGTTGTAATGATATTTTGCAAGAGAACTATTTCCTACTAGACGCTACCAACAAACATGTTTTATCATTGTTTTTATTCACATTTATTGAAAATGAAATATTATAATTTATAAGTAAAATACAGGGAAATCTTAAATTTAACTAAAAATAAGATACTTTAATGTAAACAGAGGTTTAAAACGCTTGTGATACATGCCATATTTAGTAAATAACAAAACACGTCATACATGGGGTGATTTTTCAAAGGTTTGATTCAAAAGGTGTTAATAAATTACGAATAGACAATAAGAAAATACACAGGTTGACACTAAATAAACATATTGATGCAATATTCTTTTTAGGCTGGTCTTTCCCAGTCTCTTGTGAAGTTAATACGAAAATACAAATACCGTTTCTTGATTCAACGTAATAAAAAATAAAATAATCTTTATTACAAATTTGGCCTTTATCGGACGAGTCAACATCCGAAGATAGGCGTGGGCAGGCTTGCAAAAAAAAAATAAAAAAAAAATAAAGAAAAAAAAAATATATATAAATATAAAATTAAGTTACCCATTTTTGTGTGAAAGATTTCGGTAGGGAAATCTATGAAGATTATGGGGAGCGCTCTAAAAACTCACACTTCATAGGGGAACACTCGCACGGTTCGTGAATACTGCATCAATGCACACGAGGGATACCTATTCATTATAAGGTAATGCTGCATCTCCAACGTGGTTTTCATTTCTCCGGCGGAGTCTCAGCTGGGAAAGACGTCTGGTGGTACTGGCCGCAACCTGAGCACAATGATTTCGTGTAAAAAAAAACCTACCTGGTTCGCTCCAAATAATCCGTCCCCGTCACACGATTGCTACTTTAATATTATAGAATTGTTCACGCTCACGGCCCTTTCCGGCTAAACGAAAATAGAGCAGCTATTAAAGTCTAGATGGTGAGAAGCAGGTTGTAGAAATGTCAAGTGAAAGCTCAGATCCATGGTCTAGCCCACCTTTGGTTCGTCCTGCATTTACAACATGTGGGCATGTGAATACGGGGATTTTGAATGCCCGCAAGCACATGTGCAAGGCAAATGGTGTTAATATGGAACATTTTTTCTTGTACCTATATACAACATTGTTTACAATTTATTTAATTGGAATGATACTGTAGGAGATATAAATGTTCCGCTAAATGGAAAATTCATCTAGTTACTAAATGTAAAAAATTACTTTTATGTACTTATTGTATTGTTAAAATATTAAACAGTGGAGGAGATGGAAGTACGCCAAGAAAAAAACACCGGAAAACGGCAACGTTTATTGTATTCCCCACGTGCCAAATTTTGGGGAAGATATGGCTGGGAATCGAATCCGGATCGCCTTGGTATTGGGCACGAGACCACCGTGCCTCCATTGGGCAGCACAGATAAATATGACTAGCAACACGAACAGTAATTGGCTGGCTGATCGGTTCAATGTTATACCGACGACATCTTGCAATTATTAAAGCAAAACGTTGGATTAAAATTATTAGTCACGTTACTTGAAGCTCTTATAATATAAAAATATATTGTGCCGATGCAAGAGTGCACGTGCTTTCAGCTACGAAACATTTTATTATTTATGTTGTGTTTCCAAATAGAATATTATCACTCAACAGAAATGAGTGGAATGGTGAGGTTTGAGCATCTCTTAACATCGAGGTCTTGAGAACCGATGAGAGTGAAGTGAGGTGAGTATGGAACAGTGCCGGAATGCAAGGGCTTGGGAAACGGAAGACCTCCTAGAAAACTCGCCGACCAGCGGCATCTTGCGGAACTATTATCACGTGCCCTAGCCGTTGCGCCACCGCGGCTCCAGCAGGAATTAGTGTTGTGCAAGTTGGCGTACGTGGCAGGTGAGGCTAGTGTCGCTGTGTGTCGAAAACATAAAAAGAGAAAGTTTTTACATGCAGACAGGAAACGAGTGACTATATATGTATTGAATTGTAAGGGTAAAACATTTTGTTTATTACAAATATGTAATTGAAATTAACGTTACTTTTATAAAGCAAAAGCGAATGTGTTGTAACAAATTATTGATCTTGAGTGGCTGGCAACGAAACCAGTAGCTTGCAAATGCGCGGACAGGAGTAAAACAAGCTGCCGCGCCGCCTTGGAGTGTACAGGTTCATTCACGGATACTTCCAAATTTTTCTTTCAAACTATTCCCCCACCTCATGAAAACCTAGCTTAACAAAGTCTAGATATTTACACCAAAGGGACAAAGCACCGCATTCGTTCGCACTCATTTTAATAATCATAACTAACTAATATTATAAATGCGGAAGTGTGTTAGTTTGTTTGTTATTCCTTCTTTCACGTCGCAACGGAGCAACGGATCGACGTGATTTTTTGCACAGAGATAGTTGGATGGCCGGGAAGTGACAAAGGTTACATTTTATTCCGAAAAATATATCATTCCCACAGAAAATGTTTTTAATAAATATAGCGCTCGGGGTACAACGTTGCATCAATGTAACAATGCAAAGTCGCAACCAAGAAACAGATCGACGTAATTTCTTGCGCAGAAATAGTTGAAGGGCTGAAAGGTGATATTGGCTACTTTTAATCGCGAGAAAACTGTCAAAAAATTTACAAACGATAATAGTGAATCAAGTCGGAAAAAAGTTTACCGTCAGCGCGCTCTCTTGCAATGCGCTGTCTAAACCGTTACATATGGAACAATAACATGCAGTAAAGAATTGTGTCAAATAAAAAACCTAAAAAAAACTTTGCGGTAGCATATATCTATATATAACAGAGAAATACTAATAAGTGTTTTTATCATTTAATTTACTGAGACGTTGAGTTTTATAATATGTATAGAATATAGAAGATTAACACTAAGAAAATTCAACTTTATTTAAAAAAAAAACCCCCAAACAATAATTCTGTAGTCCACGCGAGTGGAGCTGCGGGCACAGCTAGTATTCTGCATAATAACTATTTCTTAGTAGGCATTACCAACACATACTTTCTCTGGTTTTATTCATATTAATTACAAGTAAAATAGCATAATTCATATATAAAATATAAATAATATTCAAATTTAATAAAAATAAGGCACTATTAGGCTAACAGAAGCATAAGACGCTTGTTATAAATGTCATATTTAGGTAACAACCAAACACGTCATACGTAGAGTGATTTTTCATGGGTTTAATTCAAACATTTTGAATAAATCGCGCATAGACAACAAAACATATACACACAAAATACGTAAATACAAATGCGTGAAATGACGTGGCGATTCCCCTTATGCACGCTTGCCCATCCGCTGATCGACTGCGCAAGGATCTGGAAGTGGACATTATTGTCTGTTTGGTTACTGCATGCCGCGAAAGATCCCATATTGGCTGGGCTTCCAGCTGGAATGTAAGTTACGAGGCGCTGATTGAGGAACGGCGTTGCGCCATTTTGCCGGCGAAGGACTACATTTTACTGGCGTGCGTGGCTGAAGTTTGCGGTTTAAGCGCTTTTATTTCAGTTCTGTATTCATAGGTATTCTGTAGCGAGTAGAGTATTATTTCGTTGACTGTCTTCGAGCACACTTGGGGAACTGCATCTTGTTTGGGAAAGACTGTTCGCCATAAACGGAGCACTTTCGAAAGACCTGCTAAGATCGATTTGCATATCCAATGCGTATTCTTCCGCCATATGTAAAGTTAACGCTGCCAAGGGTCTGACCACTTTATTCATGCGTCGATAAAGTGAAACTGTGAAATTATTGGAAAAGTAAATATTTTGCAAATTCTCTAATTATTTCACTTAGACGCATTAAAAAACCAGAGATCAAAAGTCATAATTTCAGTATTCAGAAATGCAGAAATGTTACCGTAACACGTTAAAGCATGGAACTACTTTCCCTTCGTTGTTATCTACTTTACTAGACACATGCCGTTCATTGTGTATGCAGGTAGGAAAGTGACGATTTTCAAAGGTTGATTTCGAATGTGCTCACTTAATCGTGAACAGCCTTTACTTTCTGTGAACGGTTGGTTGTGGAGGGGGAGGAGGAAGAGCGCAGAACCGTCATCGGAGGAAATACTACATGATTTTTAAAACCTCACCTCTGGGAACGACTGACATGTGACTCAGATGGGCAGCCAGCTGGCTCCACTTAGTATTGTATGTTCACTGGTCCTCGCGTGAGATCTCGAAATATTTCACATATACCTAGAGCCAGTTCTCTCGAAACTGAAAGTGTCGAATGTGGGGAGAAAGAGAAGGAAAAGTAATTTTCAGAGAACACCCCCGCCCTCGCAGACGCGAATTTTACTCGAGAGGAAAAATCCCACAACGAGCGTACGCGAAATACGAAAGTATATGGAATCAATCAGGGCTTCGTGAATAGAGAGCTCCCAGCGTTCTGAATGGATGGCTGTATCGATCGAGACGGCGGATACTGTCATTGTGTTACAACTTGGTCATTGGTGAGAAGCGAGATAAGGTGGTTGAGGGCCTCGTATTACTTCATTCCACAATTTTTAGATGTCATCACGAATTTTCCATTCCATTATTTGATTGAATTTATCAAGTGTTTTGAATGCCTTCGAACAGCGACAAGGCGTTAGTAGGTGAACACTACACATTCAGGAATACGGAAGGAATCGACCAGGAGCTGTTTTTACTAATCGGAGTCAACCCCATCATTTACGTGTGGCATAAACCATTACTTTCACACACTTATTTTCATAACAATCTAAATTTTACCTAGTTGTATAATAATTTTTACCAAAAACTCACTTTTACCTGAAAAACTAACTAGTTTTGAAACAAACAATTCATTTTCACACACGTACACAAAAATGTACAAAACCAGGTTTTCACATTCGAGCTGTTTTCCTTTATGGAAATCATCCCTTATACCTACCTTGAAAAACTGTTCTTCTTACAGTTTCTTCCCATTGAACAAATGGGATGTCCGCAAACTATTACGCACACTACAAGATATCCCGTTATGTCAGAACGTCACCTTCATCTACCTCCAAGAAATATCTTCTACCTTAAAGCAAGAGCGAGTGGGCGAACTAGGATTGCTAAGGCTATGTGCAATTTAATATTTATGGCCTATTGGCTGTATATTTACATATTCTGAAAAACACCTTTGAAAAATCACCCCATCTATTACGTTATTGGTTCTTTCCTAAATATACCATGCATCACAAGCGTTTTATACTTCTGTTAACCTAAAAGTATCTTATTTTTGCTCAAAATGATTACTAACATATATTTTACCTTTGAATTATCATATTTTGTTTATAATTAATATGAATCAAAACAGAGAACATAGGTGTGTTGGTATCACCCATTAAGAATAGTTTTCATGCAAAACCATGTTAAACTGATCTCGCACAAATGCGGCGCGTTGTCCCTTTGGTGTAATTTTCTAGGTTAAGTTAAGCTTTGTTTGCACGAAGAGGAGGAATAGCCTGAAAGAAGAACTTAAGCAGGAATTACGAGAATTTGGAAGTAATCATGATTATACTATAACTTGAAGGTAACAGGTGCTGCCTCGAGTTGGTTTATCAGTAGATAATTTACTGTTATTTCACCACTGACAAACTGCCAACGTAATAAATAGGAAAATATCTTGTCTTGTGCGTACTAAAGCCTCAACTATTTGTTAATTGTGCTATGAGCTTGCAACCAAGCGATCGCATTTTCACAAACATAACACCGGTATTTGGGACACGAGCCGAGCGTTCGAACCACAAAACAAGGAACCCTTCCGAGGGGGCGGAACGCCTTGGAGTTTGTTAGTCAACACGCGCCCAATATTAAGGCTGGAAGCGCGGCGGACGCGGTCTTTAGTCCTTGGTCGCCGAGATGAAGACGCCAGGAGATGGAGTGTGCCGACCGACGTAATACGTCTCCAGTCATCAGCCTTCGGAGCCATGATTCAGGCGAAGACGTTCTATTTAAATAGTATACGAACTAAATAATGTTCCGTGGCTATTAAGTCATTTTTAACTTCTACTATTTCTCTGAGCTCCTCCGATATATATTATATTTCATAACCTACCTAACCGACCTACATAGTTCTATCTTTCAGAACTACGCATTCCCTAAATTATTAAATGTTCAATTATAAACTAAACATAAAATTGTAACAATTCGCTGCTACCTCAGCGCACTCTTAGGCTTACTCCAAACCAGGTAGCATGGAGTTTGATTATGGTTTTCTTGCAGGACTGTCCGTAATGCACCCGCAGACGAATGTGGCCCACATGATGCCTCCGAGTGTGTGTTGTGCTGTTGGCTACCTCTGCGACACTGTTTCAGACAACTTTCATATAGCAAAATGCAATACGCCCGTAAACGGCCCGATAATGCGTATTCGATAGTATCCAAAGCATGTTGGCGACCTCAGTGGGCCATGAGTGGCAGCATTGGCCCACTGGCTTACTGCTTCCGGCCTGCCATAAGTTAACCAACTGTCGTCAGTTATTGTTATTGTTATTGTTATTGCACACTGGAAGCCGTGCTGTTGACCACCTGTCGCCCAGCTATTTACCACTTAATAGCAGTTTGCCATACATTTTCAATACCAAAAAAATTAATATGTTTTGCCCAAACAAGAATTTTTTATTTCACACACGCGCGCGCACACACACACATATATGTATGAGAAAATATTCATTTCCCATGTATGATACATTTAGTATTATTTCATTATTGGTAAATGTTCTGGGGAAAACATGTAATCAAACTCACAAACTTTGAAAGATTGTCAAGTAAATTTGAACTCTTTTCTCACATAAAAGTTGCATTATTAACTTTGCTCCAGACACAATTTATGCCAGTGTCACAAGTGAGTAGTGAGACTTATGTTTTGCTTACAAGACTAGTATTTTAGTTTCGGACTACTTTCAGATCGTTATTATCATTACTATTATTATTATATATATATTTTTTTACATTTTATGCTTTTAAGGTTTTCAGTCTAGCAAATATTTTTCCTTATTACTAGTAATATTACATGATACATTTACTTCACATATGCATGAAACAAAAAAATTACTTGAATTCACATATACTATTTGCTATTCCACAAGATATAGTTGGTATGCCATCGATGGCCCGTAAGTAGAGATAGGAAAATTTTGCGAATACATTTTNTTTTTTTTACATTTTATGCTTTTAAGGTTTTCAGTCTAGCAAATATTTTTCCTTATTACTAGTAATATTACATGATAAATTTACTTCACATATGCATGAAACAAAAAAATTACTTGAATTCACATATACTATTTGCTATTCCACAAGATATAGTTGGTATGCCATCGATGGCCCGTAAGTAGAGATAGGAAAATTTTGCGAATACATTTTAGGGCAATATAGACGTCAGTAGTATGGTTTGGTATGTTCAGAGACAGCGTCGGTGCAAGGACACCGGGACACCGAAGCTTGGTAAGGAAATGACAAACTTCATCCGTTTGCATTCCGCTTCGGGTGCGGCCATCTTGGCAGCCAGTGTAAACCGGAGGTGGCCATTTTGGCAGCCTGTGCCAAATGCGCAAAAAATTTGCAAAATTAATTTTCAAAAAATTATTTTTTCACAAAATTAATTTTCAAAAATTAATTCTTCAAAATAACCAATTCAAAAGTATGATTTAATATTTCAAAATATTGATTAAATATTTCAAAACACTGATTTAACTTTTGATAAGTTTCAACTTTTCAAAAGTTCCAAAAATTATTTTT
Organism: Clitarchus hookeri; assembly: GCA_002778355.1. Taxonomy (NCBI): domain Eukaryota; kingdom Metazoa; phylum Arthropoda; class Insecta; order Phasmatodea; family Phasmatidae; genus Clitarchus; species Clitarchus hookeri. Next base: position 300,344 of record NQII01000790.1, on the reverse strand, counting down.
TCTCGGACATTCCCTGGTGGCCATGTTAGTTCATGGAAGCTCCCTAAGCCGACGCCAAGGTGTCAGCCATGTTGGTAGTGGCTCCCGAAGACTA